>OU452221.1:9404140-9939140 GCA_911728455.2 Marthasterias glacialis
TTTACTGGCAACCTGGAGGCAACCAACTGCATTGCATGCAAATGGAACACTTTGGTAGCACAGGAGTGAATTTTCTAACAATGTCTTACAGTCCTCAAGAAAATTAGATGAATATTCAAATGTGAATGCCTTTTCTTCTTGGAGATTGCCTGGAACTGGTTGCCTGTAAATTGCCTCGTGTGACTTGGCCTTAACACTACTGGTGGGCAAAATGAGGAAACATCGCGCCTTTTTGTGTGGGGCTAATGGTGGCGTGACGCACACGCGTTTGTGCGTCTGCCTACTGCGCAACTCTATGGCGTTTGCCCACCAATAATGTCTGTACGCATGCGTGGATGTAATTAGCATATATGGGAAAGGCTAATTGCATTGAGCTATAGTTTTTTATGAGGTTTTATGTAAGTAAAGTTTAACTCTGGACTTGGGTTTTACATGTTCTGCAAAGACTCAATGTCTTCTCAGAATTAAAAGTTTCTGTCGTAAGAAATGCCCTTGAATTGTAGATTTCTTTTGTAAAATTACACACAAACGGAGAAGCGGAAGTAGCGCGTGTGAAGTAATGACTTATCAACAGTATAGGGTTTGCTTGGTAAATAGGCGTCTACACGAATTAAAACAAACGTTTGAATTGAGTTTTATGTTGTTTAAAGTTTTACAATTAAAACGTTACGTTAAAACGATATTTTTGAGATTTTGTTTTTTGATCAGGCTTATGAAAAAGTACAAAATACACCGTCTGTTGAAATATATTAAAGACGGTATGCTGTATGTTATCGGAATTAAGTGACCATGCTTTCCATTTGTTTATTTCATTGATTTTATTACTAACAAATAAATAAATATCAAATATGTTATGTAAACATAAATGTAATGAATATAAGTTCTGTGTTGATATTCAGACACATACTTTATCCATTTGATAGCAGCTTGTTTATATTGTACTAAGCCCCAAATGTACGTTGTGACTGCTGACTTAACACCAAACTGTTTTGTTTTACCCTTTTGCTTGGGGAAATAGCGGTTGTTATATTTACACTTGTTAGTCTGGTGTGGGATTTATCATCTTTGATTTAATATTATGTTCTTTCAAGGGGATAATGTTAGTCTGGTTGGTCGGTTTTGTTTTCTCAATTTTTTGCCAACGACTGCAGAAAAAAATAATAGTAATAAAAATTAAACAATTTTGGCTCGGTGTATTTATCACGCAAACACTAAATCAACAGTGTTGGATTTCTTCGTCCGACGTCAGTGTATAACGTTTTCCTGCTGAACTGAAATGGCATCATTTTATCAGCTATGACCAACAGTAGTGAAGAAGTTAGTGTTTGTATAAAAAGAAGAATAAGACGTATCTTTATATGATAAATATCATAATACGGTTTATTAAGATATACATTTACATTTCTGATAACACATGATTTAATATTAACGTTGTTTGATTTTCCCTCGTTTTTGTTCCCAGCTCTTTGTTTACTTTTGTATTAAAAGTGGATTAATGTATTGTTACCGGATTCGCTATAATTGCTTCATGTGAGAATATATCCGTAATGTGGCATGTATCCGTTTTGATGTTTTGTTTTGTTTGTTTATTCGGTTTTTGTTTTTTGTGTGTTTTCGTGTTTTTTTTTTGTTTTTTTTTTGTTTTTTTTTGGGGGGGGAGTGTTTTTGTAGTTGGTTTATTTTAAAAGTTGCTTCTTAATATTATTATTATTATTACTATATGATTTGGTAGTCAGTTTTGTTTTTGTATGTTGAACAGTTAATGATCGTCCAATCCTTTGTTTTATGTTTCATACACACGATGATACTTGCAATCAAACGATTTTTTGTTTAAGAAAAACAGTTTCTATATTATGTATTTATCATAGTTAAGCATTGATTATAATACGAACATATTAAATGTGTACGCTTGTCTAGTTTGTTTCCACTTTTCTCTCCGGTACACAGATGACGTGGCCCTATTTGTTCATACAAAAAAATGTGTCTTGGTTAGACGTAGTGGTGTCAAGACTGCTACAAAATTGTGATTATGAAAAACAACATTACAATAAATAGGGCCCAAATAAATAAATAATATATTTTTTTCTTCAGTTTCACATTTGTTGTATTTTTATTTGAAAGTAAAATATAGGATTGGTGCAGTGTTCTTACTTTGTGTTGTTCAATATAGGCCTATCTACATGAAAAAACAAACCTGTGAAAATTTGAGCACAATCCGTCGTCCGGGTCAGGAGAAAATACTGAAAAACCGTGCATTGCCCTTAATTTCAATTGTTACAATCGAAATTAAAATCGGGGCCTTCAAATTCCATTTTCTCGACTATGACAGTATTTCAGACAGAAACATTTCTGTGTGGAAGATCGGTACTGGTATGAACTTCATAATTAATAAGCTTTCAGACTGGTACTAATAAAAAAAAAATAAAAAAATGACGAATACCATTTCTGAATTGTACCTTTAACTGACTTGGGTTGGGTTGGGTTGGTAAGATTTCATTTTGCATTTGTTGGCGGTGTATGTCAATAAGTCATTCGGGTAGCGACTAAATTCTTTATGTCGATACGATTTTTTAGTTTCGCTTTTATCGGGACACTTCAGCGAACTTAAATAAGATAAAATGTAAACACATGTACAATAAATACCTGTTTGGTAAACGATTTTTAAAGCAATAATAGTTTTGCATTTACATGAATCAGTAATAATTAAAGGAAGTGTTGTAATAAGGGGAAAGAAATCTATTTGGGCCTCTGTAACACTAGTGGACTTGTACTTTTGTGTAATTATACTTAAAGATGTATCCGCTATTTTATAATGTTAACTTAATTGATACAGGTAAGACAAACATGAAAAAATAACATAACTTGGCTTGGACCTATTCAGTTTTGTTAGTTGGTTACTTTTCCCCACCTTCTTTTTAGCATGATCTGAGTATTTTATCTCTTTTGTCCGACATAATACAACCAGTCTAACTTGCTTGTTATCAGATATCTGTGCCAAGAGGGCAGTAGCCTGGTTACGGCACTTGATTTTTATAGTTCCGAAAACACCCATTGAGGGTTCCCAATGTTGACTCAAAGTTTTGTTAACAACACAAAGCCAGTGTTTCATGCCCCACTGGCCATATACAAGCCACCGCCTCCATGAGCCAGGAAGGCTGAACAGCAAGGCACCCTAATAGTTCCAGCCGTTGTCACAATACTGTGGCTTCAATGATGACGCTTGGCGATGTTGCTTGATCTGTCACGGGTTCAAGGTTGACGGGGGTGTGCGCTGAAGCATCGGATGCATGTGGTTTTGGTGACGAGGTTACCTACATCCCAGTGCCGAAACCATCCCAGCCTGTACCGAATGATTATAATTATCGTTTTTCTCTAAAAGCTGCTTCGGTGATGTTTTTTTGAACGGTCCTCAGCGCATGGATATTATTCATAGTCGGATTTTGCAGTATTCAGGAACAAGTCACTGTATGATAACACGATATTTTCAGTTCGTTGTGATGTTGGAGATACAGTGTATAGTTCACAACTTTGTATTAGACCTGCTCGAGCTCGTCCCTTCATCCATGTTTCATCCATGCTTCTCTGTCCTTGCTCTATGGTGCTATAAATACCAAAATTGAGAATTCCTCTGTACAGTCTGTGACCAGTAAGACACGGTCGAGGTCTACAGGCAGAATAAAGCAGTGAAACAAACATAAGCGGACCATTGGAGTAACTCGGACCAGATGAGCCCCGGCAGTGGGTTTACTGATGTTTCCAGATCGCGGAGGAGGTTGTGACTGTAGACGCCATGGAGATTGAAGAGGTGAGTTCACCGTTCAAACTTGGGAGATAACTCCTTCACCATAAAGGTGTACCCGCCCAAAAGTATAATATTGTACCTGTTGTGCACGGTGAAGGGGAGATGTATTTTTATTATCCCAATTTGTGACAATTTGGCGGTCGTCACTATAGACCTGTCGTTATGATTATGAGGTAGGCCCAACTTATGATCAAGATAATGTGACGAGGGCCCATCCATGTAGACTGAGACACAAATATTATTATTGTTCGTGTAACAAAAACTGTTCAGTTTATTGGCTTTAAAATCCAGACAAAAACATATTTGCATTATGTCCATATTACATTGTCATGTTTTGTTATAAACCCAAAAATGATTTCCAAAATGTTGAAGCCATCCTAATGTTTGGATTTAATTGAACTATGCAAACAATCTCACCGGCGGCGGCGAAGTCATACACTGCATTTAATTATTTAGGTGGGTAAAATCAATTGACAAACAGAAACTTATTTGCGCACCTCATTTAATATGCAAACATTGGAGGTTAGACACGCTATAGTTGAACCAGGAGATCACCGATAATGTGTCCCCATCAAATATAATGACCAAAACAACAGCTTGAAAATAAGTTACTCGGTATCACTAATCAGTAATTTGAAGAAAGTTATTAGTTTGCCTTGCCATCCTGTTACAAATTCTGTATGAAAAACGGTCCCTATGAATCATCTATGGATTAATTTGTAGTCCGTAACAAGTACCGTATATAAAAAAAGGGGGGAAATGGTTTTTAAGTTACGTTTAGTAACATTTTAATAGTATTGATAAAGTCCTATTTATTATGATTCAAGGCTTTTGGTATCGTCTGATTATGCTTTGTACCGCCACCGGAGGTTTTGTTACCACTGAGAATTAATGGTTTTACTATAAGGGATTGTTTCTAATTCAACGCAAGTACCACGTATCCTCGATCAAGCCAGTATATAGACCTTTAATACGATGCGCCCATTGTGCTTTTCTGCCGTTCATCCTGATGTAACCAAACCGAGGCTGGAAGGGAAAAAGTAGTCTGATTCCTTTAAATGGAGTGAGAAGAACTGTCATTATCACTGTGTGAGCAGGGAACCCATCAAATATGGCACACTGCAATTGCAAAGGTAAAGAGCAAAAAACGTTGTTTTGGAATAGTAAACTAAAATTCTCAAGTTTTCAATAAACACACAACAAACAGCCAACCTTTGACGATTTCATTTTTTCCGATCGAGTTTAAGCAAAAACAGTGGAAATCCGAGTGTTTTCCAGGATCTTTGTGCACGTTAAGGCCTATCGGCCGTATTTTGATTGCGGTAATCGAAAGAAGCAACTTTTATTTGTTGAATCGTTGACTCAGTATTTCAGACGGAAATGCTAGTTTTCTATGCAGGGTTGGTACTGGTATGAACTTTATAATTAGTGATCTGTTAGACTTGAAACTTTTGTTTTCTTGGTAATTTCCGATCCTGTACTTTCTCTTTAACAATAACATAAAAGGTGTCCACCAAAGCCGGATTGTTCATTTAAATCACTTTCACACACAATGTTGTCAGACAGCCGCGACTCCTGCTCCTCAGGAAGATCCGATTTGCTTACATGTACGAGCTATTGATCCAAACTGCGTAAAAATGCAAACACTTGTTAAAAAGAGGATTTGCTCGAATGAAAGGACACACACAAAAACTTTTATCCATCTGCATTACTGCATAACATGTAGCATCAACACAACCAACACTAATGCCAATGGGTTTATTGCGCCTGAATGGACCGCTGTTGTGTTGGACGGGATCCGAAGGTCTGATCGTTTTATGACTTTTGTGCTCTGTGTTTTGGTTCCTAGTTGTCAGGGTCAGAGTTCAGTGCAACTATGGCAACCACCAAACGTTTGGTGCGAAATTGCCCATTTTCAGGGATCGTTTGTAAACGCAGGTTAGGAAGTAAAGGGAGCGGGCAAAATTACACAAGTTAAGTTAACAACTATGGTAGGATTGACGTTCCGGGTACCACTTCGACGCCGTCTTCTTCTTCTTCCTTTTCAAATGAAAAATAAAATAAAATAAAACCTCGTTATATCATTTTGTCAAATATGCTAGAATTTGTTTTACTGTCACATTGTGGTTAAAAAGATTTATAAAATGTATGCTGATGCTCAAATACATTTCTATAAACGTAACCTATAGAGCAAGGATATACAAAAAAACAACAACAACAACTAATAACGAACTTTTTATTTATTAAAAGTGGAGAGGGTAGATCATGACCACAATATTTGTGTCTAAAAAAAATTAATTACACTGTCAACTCTGTAACTTCGGTATTTCAAAAATGTCAAACCAAATTAGTGTAGAATTCCTTTATGCTAAACTATAAAGGTACCTTCCTAGAACTGAACAGTCAATGACCCCGAAAAAACGACCCAGTGTTCCCTAACAAAAAAAACAAAACAACGTCATCTACCTTGTTCAACATACCTCGATTGATTGATGACAATCCCAGTGGTCAAAAGAGACAAAATCAATTTGTGTTAAAACTTTATGGAGTGTAGTATGGGTCGATATGCAATTTTGAACCCCCACAGGGACAACTCAGACTGGCGTGTAATATACGAGTTACAACAATACGAGTAGGCCTACGTGCACAAAAGCTAGGCGAACCATAGGGGCCTACCCACGCTGTGGACATTTCTAAGAAGAATTTTATGTGACTTCACACGTTTTAACAGTGTCTGGGCTGGATTTTTAAGTGTAAAGAGACAAGATTTAAATTCGATTTCTCATGGAGTGTAGTTGGAAGTGTTATGAGTTGACTGCTGGGGAGATGTAGAGTGATTTGTAAATCGCTTCGTTATGGCTGAACTGGTTGAGCAAAAACTGGTAAGAGAGTGCAAACTGTGAAATATTTTAGTATTATTATAAAGTGACGAGTTTGTGTTAGTCGTTGAGATGTACATGTACATGTACATGTGTGTGTGAAGAGTGATACAGCATGGTCAAAGAATTGTGGAGCGGTTGCTCGTACTGTTGGTGTATATTATTTTTTGGACTCACGGTACAGACCATAAAATAGTGGTAGTTTTGACATCAAATGAAGTTAAAATATCATTGGTATAAAGTTTTTTATCAATTATCTTGATACAAGTCCGCCTTGATATGAGACCAATTAATTAAAAAGGTCACGAATTTGAATTTGAATCTAACTTATATGGTCGGCGAGGCGTCCTGGCGGAGACACCTCACCAACTTTTTAGAGAAGACGTTGAAGATATGTCAGCTTTAGATATGGGGGGAAACCTCACACGGGGGGGGGGGGGGGGGACATGCAATCAGGTAGGGACTGAAAACCAAATCCTTATGCGCCATGCAAACCATCCGAACCCGTGATGACGTTGAGGTAAACAGGGAAGAAACCACTGTGCCAACCTTAATAACCATCTCAGTCATATATCACCTTCAACTAAAGATTATAAAGAGAACTTTAAGCAAACAACAAAACCACTTGCCTAAATGATGTACTAATAAGATGGTTCCTCGAAAAATGTGTAGTCTTTTTATTTACATTTTAATAACATTTATGAAACAAGACAGTTCGAATGAATATTTATTATGCTCTTTTACTCAATATAACAGGCAGTATAATCTATATGATTCATATCAATACTGTGTATAACATTTCAAGTTGCAAAAATGCTTATTTCATAAAAACGCTTCACCTGTCTATCGATCAGGCATAAAACCCTGACCCGTATCTGTCATTATCTGTAATTATATTTGGATGTTCGTGCTGCCCTGATGCTGTGAACATTTAGGTCACTTTTTGGTTTGTATGATGGAGTGACAGATCACCAATCAATGAGGCCATGCACGGAGATATTTTGGTCACGTTTTACTCTGCAAAGAGAGCGTTCCCCGACCGATAAAATGATCGAGCAATGCAATGAACACAAATCTTCTGCAACATTTAATATCATCTTGTGGACCGTTTTCTTGAGAGAGATCAAATAAGATAAGATAGAAATAGTAGAACTATCCCCCGAGTTGAATCACGGCCAATAATAATAACAGTTATGTCTGTGTTTCAGATGGACAATTTTTTAAGGCCAATGAAGAAAATAACAATGAGATGACCAAGGAACATATTATATTGGAGCTCCCATGGTGGACACTGCATGGCTCTCTGTTTTCTTTAATTCACTTCATCAAATGCTTATTGTATTGTACATGTATTTTCTCCCGTTTCCAGGTAGCGGCCCACAATGTGGATGCCTATAATCCGGGAAGAGGTTCAGCCCAAAAACGAAAGGTGCGAATATAAACATTGCAGTACACTTAATTACTACAATAGTTTAAATAACACGAAGCACTGAAATCAATTTGTTGAATGTATATACCGGCAGTACACACTCTTTACACGTAAAAGAGTGAAACAATCACTCTCTCGCCCCGAGTGGTGTCATTTTGGCTCTTTTGAGAGTGAAACTCACCGAGCATCACCCTTTCTGAGTGAAATTGAAGCGAACTTTACTACATGTATATTCAAGTTAAAAATACCATTCTTTCACTCTAAAACAATTTGTCCGCCATATGGCTCTTTGCAAGAGTTGCACGGCGGACAAAACGAGTGGTTTTCACTCTCTTATAATGTAGACAGGGTGTCGCGAAATCCTGGCCGGACATCCCCTATTTCAATAGTGTTGCATATTTATATATATTTATTAGTAGTAGTATTTTTCAAATTAATAATAGCTAACTAAGTCTGAAGGAGGAAAATGTGTTTTTCAGACCAGAGGGCGGTGTGTGTAACTATGAGAAAAATCACCCTTCAGAAATTTAGCTCCCAACAAAAATTAAAATCTGGACCTGACAAGATCCCCTTTTTGAATAGTTTGTATTAATTTTGTAATAAGTTTGCTTTTACTATTACAAAAATAAGATATTCAGTTAAAACTTAAGCAAAGTGCTGTTTAGACGGGAGGGATTGTGTATGAGAAAATCATCAATCAGAAATTTTCCTCCGGCAATCCTGCCAATCCCAAAAATTCATCCACATTTACAAGAGCACAAATCCAGGGCCGATGTAAGTCCCCCAGTGGCAAAATCCTGGCTCCACCGGGTGGAAATCAAGTTATCAACTGCTATTTCAATACTTTTAAATTCAAATTTGTCAGCATAATGCATGGGGCATAATGAAACAATTTATATTAGATCATGGAGCATGGTTAGATCTGGAGGAAGAAACTGAGGAAAAGTTACAGTGCTTGAGGCTACCCAGCCATTCAGTCACATTGTTAAAGTCTCAAGGCTCTACATTACGTTAGCGGTCTTATTTTTATACACAACCCGAAGCATACGGGCCATTAGCATCTCTTCAAAGCTCCCTGATTGGTCGATAAACCCCCTGGCCGTGATTGTTGGCCACACAAGGCTCGAAACTAGACCTCCTCGAAGACGAATGGGGAAAAAATACGCGAGTGATAAAAACCGAATTATTCACAGCAGAATTGACCACGTAGCCATGTGAACGAACGAAGCGACCGTGCTCGCGCACTGGCATGGTAGCCCACCCTGATGGATGACTGCATGCACGAGCTCCATGTCAAAGAGGTCGACCAGAGCCGATGTTAGTTTAGTCATCCGGGTTCTGTTCTGAACTTTGCATTTTGCACCTTGATTTATTAGTCGTCACATTAAAGTCTACAATTATATTGGTGCAATATTTGACCAATCTCCATTTCGGTATTGAGCCTTTGGGAGAGTGAACCGTTCTGAGCCATGCCGGAAATTTGAGCTGTGTGAGGCGAGGATTGAGACCAAGCGAAGAAATTCTGAAATATAGGGTTCTGCAATCTTTTTTTTTTTTTTTTTTTTTGCCTTTCTTGAAGAGGAATCCCGTATTATGATACGACGATGTTTCTGTACAAAAGCACAGGTAAAGAATGGGTTTGAGTTTCTGTTTAGTCTACCTGCAATTCCCGCAGAGAGTATGTCGCTATCGGTTACACATCTTGGCAATTGTTATAAAAACGTCTGTGCGTCTGTGTTATAACTTAAAGTTAAACACAATGTTTTTTTTTCTCTCTTCCAGCGGGAAAAAGCACAAGAACAGCTACGAAACCGGATGAGAAGAAGGAACAATGGTGAGTTGCTTAAATGTTTCTTGTTATATTCTGAGATAATGCAGCCACATTTCGTATTGAAATGAGGAATTTGCTGTTTGTCAACACTGAGACGTATTTTGCTTACAAAATGAATCAGAATATGGTTTTTCTTCCTCTTCAGAGTTAGTTGATTGATTTTTGAGAGAAATTATGCCTGTTTGGGTCTGAGCGTCTTGAAAGCTATAGATTTTGTGGCGTCGAACAAGTCTGTTACACAGTATTAAGATTCCTCTCAACACGACGAAGTGGTTTACACAATTTTTGAAATTATTTGCAAGTTTGTTGTTGTAAGTAAACAAAGTCGGACCTATTTTAGCGATAAACCTTGAGTCGTGTATGGTGTATGATTTCAGCACCACATCGTAAGTTTGGGATAAACACGACACCATTGTCTATCGGTCAAAATCCATGTCCAAATATTGTGCTGGAGTTGCGAAACGGAGATTGCGACAGCTCGTAAATATTTATACTTCTTGAACACGTATCTTAGATAAATAATTCAACTCAACAATCAGAATGACTGGATGTGTTCGTTTTTCAACTGTTGGCTCGTTCGTGTTTCTGGGTGTTTTGTATTTTGAAGTAAGAGCGTTTTTGTCCAAGCTTATCTTTTGCAAGCAGTGGGTGGGGTAGCTTTTTCGATGGTACTGAATGGTGTATATTTTTTTACTCAGATAGTTATTCAAATTTTGCACACATTCATTTAGAAAAACAATATTATTTAGCTGTAGTTTTATTACGTAAACAGAGACACAATGAAAAGCAGGGAGATAAGACGGTACAAAGTTTAAAGTATTTTCAGTAATACTACACTATAAGCCAAGCTACCAAAATCAGTATCCTGTTGGTAAGAGATTTTAGAGCCGGAAGTGATCTTGACGAATGGTAGACGTATACACGTACATGAACATTCGTACACGTGAACATTCGTCATCACTTACCAACAGGACAAATGGAGGCTGGCATTAATTGTTATTAGGCCTACGTCTTTTGAACTTCTAAAGGTATCCGTGTTAATGTCGATCTGTTCAAGTTGGCATATTAACAGCCACCAGTTTCCCATAGATGAATGGGCTCCAAGGGAAAGACAATTTTCGAGTTGTGCTTTTACACCCACTGAACCTTTGATAAAATAAAAAAAAAGAGTACTGACAATATAAATGCTTAGACCTTCAGGTGAGATTTAAAGCTGTCGGTCCCCTGTGTTGTGTATTAATGAACGTCAAAAAAGCTTTAAAAACAATAACAAACAAACAAAGAAACAGTGCTCTTATCGTTCAGAGAAGAGGCTTTCCCGTTTTTGTTTGTTTGTTTGTTTGTTTGTTTGTTTATTTGTTTGTTTTAGGTTTTTTATGGTCTGGCAGCAACATGAGCCTTATATCCCATTCAATGTGTTTATGGTTGCTTCTCCTCATAAAATCATTGACAAGGTCCACCTGTTTTGATAATTCGGCGCAATTACGCAATGTTATTATTAATGTATTATTATTATTATAAGTCACCTGACATTATAAACCTAATATATACAGTTAGGTCTATTTGAAAATCTGACAGGAATCAGTTTATAATGGACCTATATCCCGGCCCAGCCATATGTTGCAGGTTCCATATCTGATTATGACGGGGTATTTTTTCTTCTCATGCACACTAAAATGCCATCCAATATTTCTATGTTCCCTTTCAACATCATTTGGGTCAACATACGTTTTAATGGAAAGGGAACGATGGCACTAAAACGGACGAAAAGGTGACATAATCATCTAAAATAAACGGTACCAGATGGGAAGTTTTGCGCAAAAAACAAAAAAACAACAACATAAGTATTAAGTCAAACTTGATAAGTTTCAAATTTGATAAGTTTCAAACGAAATGCTCACTAAGTTTAAACTGTCCTATCTATAGCATACAGAGAAATATTTCCATCCGAAATACTGTCGAGGAATGATTGAAGACCCCTCAGCAATTATTGTTGCTCGATTGTCACAATCAGATTGACAAAAACAAGTTTTCGTTGTTTTTATTTTCAACGAAACAATCGGTTGTGAGAAAATTTCATAGGTTGGCTGAAGGCCTATGGCTTGAATTCTAAAAACTAGAGTGAGAGAGAGATTAAAAAAGGTACTTTCCCTTGAACTTGCCTAATCCCTCGTTACCTTTGCCAAGATTTTGTCCGGAAATTTTGAGTGTAAACTAACATATACCTCATGATTTTATATTTCTTTGACAGACCGAAAATAAATACTACCTGAGTGAGAGGGCATTGGATCGTGTAAATATTGTTCATGTTTTGTGTAATTCCAGGTACCTCTTCTACAATGGTTTCATCCAGACTGAAGAACTCCTCCCACAACAACATGGGTGAAACCACTCAAGTACAAGGGGTGAAAAGCGTGTGGAACACCGTAAAGAACAACTCAAAAGACGAATGGTAAATAAGTTTTCAAACTCCCCGTGGGGTAATTTCAGCCTAGATTGTTGACAAACTCTCGAAAGTCGTGTTTGCATTGCAGCATTAAGGACGGCCTACCTTTTCAGTCTGTCATTAATTTTATGTGGGACTGAATGCAGTGTAACATTTAATCCGATTTGTGATAAAACGTTTAACATAACTTACATGATAGAGTTGAGAGTACTCTGTGAGTCTTTCCTTTATTGTGGGAAATAGTTTAAAATGTCTTAACGATAAAGCAGCACCCATTAGGGTGAGGCCGATGACTATTTTATTTCAGACCTGTCCTCTCACAATTAAAAACCTACTGATGTTTTGAATTGTGTGCATGTACTTTTTCCCTGTTTACTTTCAACATTTTAATGCAATCCAGATTCGTTGGAGAAGTTTGTCTTAATGTCTTACTCCAAGAATTCATTGAATGAAAAACGGAGAGTTTGTTTAGCATAATAATCCTCATTAGTCCTGTGCCGCATTTAGGCTTCAAGTCGTGTAGTTGTGAACTTAGTTTTGTAGCTTTTAACTGTTCAGTCAAAATTGAAGTCTGATGTTGTACACGACTGTGATACCAATAACATTTTCCATTTCCCTCCAATCAGACACGATGTTTGAACTTTGAGAAATGGAAAAGGAAAATATGAGCAAGCAGGCATATCTACATACGCTAAATTTGTTTCACTCATGTAAACAAAGTTTGATAGGTCTTGGTGTTCATGTATAATTATTGTACATTTGCGTTAGTATAGTATTTGCCAAGGGCAAAAACAAGATCTGAAATCAAACTGATATAGGAAGAATACCAATCCTGGAAAAAGTACAAACTTGTTTTTTGTATAATTTTTTTGTATAACCATATTATCGCCAATAATTATGTGTAAATATAATTGTATGTGTATATTTTGTTATTGATGTATGTTATTTGTGTATACATGTACATAGTAAAAGAAAAAGAAACCTGAAATTTATGTTAAAAACAATCCCCTATTACAATGATTAAACTTTAATAATCAAGGGTGTAACATAATAATATTCAAATTTGCTATGATTTGAAAAAGTCCATGATTATTGATGGGTTTTTTGTGTGTGTACAAATTAAACTATTTCATTTGCCTCAGACCGAAGAGGGTGCTGGCAATACTATCACATATGATGCGTTCCTTCCTTGAATACATGCACAACCATCTGTCTCAAAACTGATTATTTATTTTAACCAAACTTGTTCTCGTCCAGGCAAACCCAGGAAGCTCGTTATAGTGCCCTCGCTCACCCTGGTGGGGTTATGGTCGGTGACAAGGCGGCCAGGCATGAGGTTGTACCATTAGGGGAGCTGGTGGACAGGGTGATGCAAAGAAGAGCTCACGTGACAGACAGTTCCCCTATGACCATCAGGTAAACATTACTCAAAACATTGGTCGAGAAGATGCGTCCACAGAACAATACCCAACATTCAGGCATACATTATCAGCTCAAACTCTGCTCGAGTTGGTTTCATGATTCAGGGAAAGCCATAGTCACTTTACATCAGCTCGGCATCAGCTGACTTGTCTAACTCTAATTCAATATAAAGCTCATGAAGCATCAAAAGATGAGATCTATGATTTTAAGAATTTATCTCTTACTGTTTGTTGGACAATTTCTTTTCTCTTGCAGAGCCATCAAACCTCCTGCACCGCCGTTTGCAATTCAACAGCCCTCTCTCATCAGGTGATTATTTTGTCAACGATCTAGGTTTTCACTTTGACCAACTTGATACATGGAAATGTACTATCTCCATGATCTTGCTTATTTCTACATAATTATATTTGATGAATCATCTGTTGAATTTTACAGAAAACCAGTGGCCCAGTTTAATACATGTTTTGATGACTTTTTAAATTGAATACAGGAAAATGGTACATGTACAGCAGCCCATCATCAAAAGAAAGCCCAAAAGTAGCGGACCATATGTTGTAGTCCTCAAGCGAGACACATCAACTAAGAACTCGGGTCCAACTAGGAATAATGAGACCAAAGTTCTACCTCCACTCAAACAGCAGAACAACTCGGAGGATGTGGAACTGGGCACATGGAGACCAGAGCTGGAGACAAAGCACAAGCCTTACATTCACCCGAATGCTGAGGACAGGTCTGTGACAAACTATCGGCTACAGATGCAGCAAGCTATTAAGATAGCCGAGCTGAGAGGCGATTTCTCCACCAGTGCTAAACCAATGCACAAACATGCACCTCTTCCTGCCATTCAGGTCTCTTATGAAGTAGATGAGGATCAGCCTCTTGAGACAAGTGCTAAGGTGGACCTCCAGGTTAATACTTCAAACGCAGAAGAGAAACCAATAACTGTTGAACAGAAAGAACAACAGGCGGATAACCAGGAAAGCTTGATAAATGTGACCAAGGACTCAACCATACATCCTAACAGATATACATCAAGCAAAGAGATACTGACTCAAATGCAGGCACGGAAGCAAGCAAAGAGGAGGAAAATCAAAGGAGATGACTTCAAGAATCCGTTGAGAACTCGCAACAGGTACACTGCTAAGTCTAAACAGTTCAAAGAAGACATCAGCAAGGTACGAGAGCTGTCAATCATCCAGGAGGACCAGTCTTCGATAAGTGACAGGCTGAGCAGATTATCTGCTGGGAGAACTAGTGTAGCATCCTTCCGTAGTGTTGCTTCTCTCAAACGGATTGAGGAAACCGAGGTGCCGGGTTATCATAAAACAGGACCCCAATCTGGTAGGAGTAGAGATTTAAACATCGCCGAGACACGAACTAGAGAAGATGAAAATGACACACAAGCTACAGTCGATGATCATAGTATGCCTTCAGGAGATGCAAATGATATATCTGATCCTGAAAGAGATCTTAGTCCTACCAAGGTCTCATCTGAACATTGTTCCAGCAACAACATCCATGATGCTAATCTTAACAATAAAAATAAGTCTGAAACTGAACCTGACGAGACCAATACAATCGTAACAGACACAGATAAACCCACAATAACGCCAACCGATAACAGCGTTGGTAAAAATAGCTCTGTTGTTGTCCGAACTTCCTCTGAAATAGATCAAAATATGGTTTGGATTCCTAGTAAGGACAGCCCCTCCCCAGATGGTTTCATGGACTCTGAAACGGAAGCCAGCATTGATAACCCACCGACATTTTCGCAAGATAATTGCAGCGAGTATCATGACTCGGACAAAACAGCTGTCACAGCTGACTCGCTAGAGGGCGACTCAAACGAGTCTAACCTTACCAGTGAGAAACCTGACGCATCTGAGGATGAATCGCTGGTTGTCATGGAAACTATGAAGCAGCAATCTGTAGACCGGTTTAGAGAGGCAGACAGTCACCAGGGAATTCCATCTCTGGAGACCTTTGACAGGAGAGACATTATCTTGCCGGCAGAGACTGTCCAATGAGGGAAAGTCTTATACCTTTACCTTCTCACTGATTTGAAGATTTGAAGAAGTAAAGCTTCCATCAACTCAACCATCCCCAACCCTTCAAAATCCAACTGCATATTTTGATTGATTCTGTTTGACTGCACCAGTAAACGGACATGATTAACATGGGATCAGGTACCACCATAACCAGAGTCCAACAGTTTCAAGGTGTTGAGCTACCAAACAGTGTTTGATTTTTGTTAAAATAAAAACGGGCCCAGTAAATCACTCAAGGGAGTTCGGGTTAAACAGTACTGGTCAAAATGGTTCACGACCCACCATTATAGTGTTAAAGAGGGTTGGAAAAAGTATGTCTACTACCTTTGGAGAAACAGCATTTGCATGTACATGTAGTAAGATTGCATCGAGATCCGCAGATTATCTGTCCCTTTAAGCGATGCACTCCCAAGACCTTGCTTTAATAGCCAAATACATGCATCACGTGGTAAGATCTGTCATTAACATTTCAAACCAATGCATTACCCTTTCCATATTGTGTGTGTTAATTTCAGGCTATTGTTTGACGCTTTTGCGTTGGAGAGTCCATTGTCACCAAGGCCAGGTGAAGCAGTGATGTTAAGAGTGTGGGCCTTGTTTACATAGAGTTGTTGACAGCAGCAACATTACAAGAATCCATGCACTATTAATGTGGAATTTACTCAATACAGAAAATCTACTGCATATGTATTGCTTACTCCACTGGGCACATTGAATTCAAGTGGAGTAAAAAATAATCACAGTTTCAAACCAGAACTGGATAATCATGCATCACTCTAGACTGTCACATCATACAGTACATGGTTCCTTTTATTATTTCTACAAAGTTTAACCGTTAGCAAACAACCATTTAACCACAAGGATGAAAGTAGTATTACGATAAGAACACTACACATTCATTCCCCCTCTACTTAAAGGTAAAATATATAGGATTGGCAAAGCTGATAGTGCAGTCTTCTTACTTTGTGCTATTCAATATACATGTACACGTATACATGAAAAAAACAAACCTGGTCTTCAAATTCTATTTTCTCAACTTGGACAGTTTTTCAGACAAAAATATATATATTTCCATAGAAGATTGGTACTGATATGAACTTCATAATCAGTAAGCTTTCAGACTGATACTAAAAAAAGGGAAATTTTTGAATGAATACCAATCCTATGTTCTACCTTTTAAAGAGGAGCTCCAAGGTCATTTAAAGAGGAGCTTATTTTTTTGATGCTATCATTTTCCAGTAGATAGGGAGTCCTTATGAAAGTGGAACAAAAACTACGTCACTAACATCACCGTGTAAAAATGTCATTTTATTTGATACTCTTTCAGAGCCCAATTTGAAACCTGACGTCATTGGATATCGACAACAAATGGGTCTGTACATTCCAAAGAGGAATTTGGGCGTCAGTCAAAAGATCAAATTCATTGCCTTTTTGATTGAATATCATCAAAATTTAGGAATGAACTAAAAACAAATTCCTGGAAAAAAAAGTACAGACATTGTTTGAAATGTGACGTCAATTCAGGGTTTTAGGCTATTGACCAAATTTGCACTGGGTATCAAATACAGTCGCATTTTACACCATTTAACGTGAAATTAGAGACTTTTCCGCTTTTATAAGAATTCTATCTTTTGGAAAATGAGTGCATCACAGCATTGAATTCGACCTTATAGCCCATTTTTAAAGAGAACCTGTAAATGAGTTGTACCTGACATTTTGGTAATCACTAGATATTCACACTTTACAAAAAATAAGCTAACATGTGTAATAACATTTAAGAAAAGATGTCAATTTATTTATCAACTCAGTTTCTCGTGTATAATTAAATATTTATAAGTGTACTCATTTGGAAACTTACCTAATTACTGGTGCATGTGTATATCATATTGAACTGTATTTAAAAACCTATATTGCAATATACATGATCTAGTTTAATATCATACTTTTAAAGGATGCACTCGATCGGTGAAATAAAGTAACTTTTACTCCCATGTCAAGTTTACACCTGGGCCCAATTTCATATAGACAATTTTTGTGCTTACTATAGCTGAAAAATGCCTGTAAGCATAAACGTATTTCACCATGATTTCTCAAGTAAGCAGAAAATTTGGGGGCGCGCATGCACGTTCCTATGGATTCGCATTGTTACATCACTCTTGTGCTAACCGCGGATTAGCAAGCATTCACCTGTGCTTACGGTATACACAGCTTTATGAAATTGATATCGAGTAGTAAGCGAAAAATCAGCTGCTTACAGGGTTTATGAAATTGGGCCCTGTGGTGAAATGGCATTTCACAGCGGTCACTGCCTGTGTTTGCCTTGGTAGTGCCCTTTCAAATTGTTTTAAAGAAAATAAATATTCTATAAAAGGAACTGTGATTTTTTAAGGGAAACTGACGAGCCTTTTTATTTATTGCAGGTCTGTTGTACCTCAAAGTTTTGCATTTCATCAGAGTATGAACTATGATTGGAAGTGATCTTTGATTTACATCCATCATCTTCACTCTGATCACTGTTTTAATTTTTGTTCCTGTCCTGCATTGGTCTACTTTGTTTATTAAAAACATGTAATTGTTCAATTATGTACACGTACATAAAATATATTTTAAAGTTTACTAGATCATCAAATAACAAATATAAATTCGCATTTTAAAACAAAATTTTAGTTTAATGACTCCACCACCTACCCTGTAAAAGTATTGCCTTGTAAAAAGATGAAACAAAAACTAATGTCCAGCTTTCACAAAGAGATTAGACTCATTTTGAGGTGACTTCACAATCACCATGCAACTTTCACATGTATTCTTTCGTTGAGAAAAAACGCATTTCCAGATGTCCTACTAAAAGTGTGTAGTCCATTTAAAATTCCCCACCATAAATGTCCCTACAAACTAATGCAGCTAGAATTGGGCAGTGTCATGTCCGAGCGGTCTAGCACAACGAAATGAAGTTCTGGATGGCCTAATATTTGGTTGAGAAAGTTTGTGGATTGGTTAGAAGTATACCTGATGACGATGATAATAGTGTTGTAAAGTGCCTTGATCTAGCTACTGGCCATGTCCGCTATAATAAAAACCAACTATTATACTATTAATTGTGACCCAGACTAAGGCTAGAGAGCACAAACTGATTCTGAAAGATCTACCTTGGTTACCCATTAAGGATACACTGTACAATGTTCTTCAGATCCTTTTGTATTTAGTCTGTCACTCATCTAAAGATTGGTAAAACTTTCTCCAATCTTCGTGGCTTCATTACATGATTGCTACATAAACACTACCCTCTGCTCTACCGTTGTTGGACATCGGTAATTTACCCTCCCGATTTATACATGATGTTTCCCTGCAACATGAGCGTCTACAAATGGATAAACCTTTGCATAATAAATGTGTTTGTTTATTATTATTACTATTATGAGGAAAGTCAAGGTCTATACAGTAATATTTTAAAAAATACCTGAAAATTAATATTGCAACAATCTCACGCATAATTCTCCCACAGCCAGTCATGATACTTGTTCAGCATATGATCAGTCGGTTCAACCTGGACACCAATAAAACAAAAAATAAACACTATTGGCCGAATTCACCTGATGTCATCATCACAATAATCTAGGTTGCGGCATTTTGGGAGTCAATGTCCCTGTGTATTATAGAGTGAAGTGCGAGTGTTGACTCCCAAAATAGTGAGCATGGCACAGTCGCTGTGTGTGTGACATGCAATAGCTCAATAGACCTTATGCATTGACGTCATCACGCCGCCATCTTAGAGGTAAATCGATGATGTAACAATGGAGACGCAGAGATTTGTACGCGCGGCGCACAAGATTGGCCAATGAACAACCTCATTTTGACCTCTAGACGAGGGCGCCCTACTCAAATGACGTCATGTGCATAAGGTCTATAGAGTCATGTCTACCATATTTGGGGGTCAAATCACATGCAAATCAAAACACTGCAGTTTTGAAGCCAAATATAAGTGGTACATGTGGATGCATTTACTGTAGCTAATAGAGATAAAAGGAAACTCGATTCATACATTTCCACATTACATGAACATACTTAATTTGACATAACGTGGTACCTGTGGAGGTTACTCCTAGTGAAATGTACAAGGGCTTCGGCAATGTGCACAGGATGTGACAAGAGGTCCACAGTATTAATGTCTATCCTGGAAATTAGAGACTTTGGAACACTAGGTGGCAGCAGACATCTGGTAAAGTTCAATTGCTTATGTAGTTCTGAGCATGCACACTATTCTGAGCGGGGAATGGGGACTTCAGGCATAACCTTCCCATCCCCAAGTCTTGGGGACTTGGCAGAGGTGAGGGAAGAAACAACTGATAAAACTGTAGCCTTGGTCAAGGTTAATACCAAAACTAATCCATTTGTGCACATGGCTCTTTTCACCAGGGTTAAACTTAAAGCAAGACAGGCTGCTGAGTTTGCAACACTAGCCTCTAGAATAGACGGATCCATTTAGCCCCGCCTACCTTAGCAACTGCCTAGCAACAACACATGGTGTGACTTTCTTGCCACGATTGCGGTGGTTCGGTTGTGGCCACACACACACGTATCGGATAAACACACGCAATGGTTTTCGTAAATGGTTAGATTTAGTTTCGCGGCCTTTTGAGCAGTGCCTTGAGTCCGAAGAACAATGCAGCCAGGAAAACTTTTAAATCACTTTTACATGACTGTACAGGGACCACTGCTGTGTGATTTGCACAACCAGAAATATGAACAAATTAAAACAAAACAAAAGTTTGTACAGTTGTGTGTCAGAACAATGGCAGTGGTTTGTTTACTTTTCTAATGGGATTTTAACGGGTGTAACTTTTGTCAGACTTTCAGTGGTGTTGTCAAGGCTGTGATTGGTCAATATGATAGTAGGCGGGGCTTAATGGATCAGTCTATTGTGAATCAAGAGCCTACCTCCTTCCATTCTCCCAGACAAAAAATGCGGTAGGAGTCGTTTCCATATTTGCCAATACCATGAAGTTCAATGGGATAAGTCCAGTCCTTGGACAGATACTCATCTAGAAAAACAGAAGAAGCAAGGTAGATTAAAAGTGTCAAAGACGAAACGTAGTGGGTATAATGATGGCAAGTTGATCGGCAATAGACAGTTCCAGATAAATGCCACCCTTTATAGGCAACTTGGGTTTTGGCTTTCACTAAAAGAAAACCCCTTTTCTTTTTTAATATCTGCTGAGGGTACTGACAAATAACATCTCTGTCCTTCTTGTGTTGAGCAAGCTGAGGGAAATCGTACAAATTTGCCTTATAATCATTATCCTACCAGAGAATCTGACGATCATTTGAGCTCTCTTCAGATGAAGCCCTAGAGGGTGAAGTAACTCAACCATGTCCGTCCAGTCGGCCTTTCGGGTTACCTCAGCATTGGGCCAAGATTCAAAAAACTTCCACAGCACTGGTATTGCTTTAACGCCTATTAAAATAACAAATGAAATGTTACATATTAATGGATGTCTTGTTTACTCACAAAAGCCCTAAAAGCTCACATTATGACAAGTTGGTGAAAAAAACATCTGAAGACAAACAGAGCTTGCAGTAGAGCACACTGTTTGAAACATCAAAACTGTAACACATCACCTCTGGTTCTTGTCAGAACTCACATCCAGAGATTCCTCTTCAATTACCTTCATTATTTTTTAGTGAAATTGTAGACTTTAAGCTCATTTTCTGAGCAGCAGGAATACAAGTTAAACATCTACTATACAATGATAAAAATTTCGGATTCTACAATGTTTCTTGAAAAGTTTGAAAAACTACATATGAATGTACATGTTCTCAACAAAATACACCTGCTTTAATTTCAGATAACGTATAATTTGGGTGATTCAATCACACAGTGTTAACACCACTAATAGAGGTAGTTTGCAGAGAAAAATGTACTAAATATAAACTCTTCTGGTACTACATGTAGTTGAGATGATCGAAACCTGCCAGTGCTGATGGGAGGTGTTTTTTTTTCATTAAAACTATTCTGGTTTATTCACCTGTAGTTCTGTTCAAAAACATGGTGGCAACAAGCAACTTCCAAGGATCATGAAATAAGCTCTCCTGTACCAGATTAAATGGTGACTTGGGGGGAGTCCATTTCTTCTTTGCTGGTTTCTTGGGGGCCTTCACTGCCCCCTTGCCAAAATATGGACTTCTTTTTGCAGATTTTCTTAGTCTAGTTGATGTTCGTTTTTTGGGGGCCACTGTCAGACTACTTCTCTTTCTTCTCTTTTTCCTCTGTGGAATTTCACTGGAATCGTCTTTTGAACTTGTTGAGCCTACAAGAAAGTAAACAATTGGATTAGGCATGCTATAACAAAGAGAGATAGAGAGGCATAGAGCAAAAGGTCCTTCTGTATGTATTGTATGATGCCAAAACCCAAACTAGCATAATGCAACGAGGGAGAAAAAGTCTGTGCTGGGATTTTTAAAGCCTTGATTGCAAAGCTGTCTTGTGCTTCCAAGTACATGTATCATACTTTGGAATGCTAGGTGGCAGCAGACTTACCAGGTAAATTTCCATTGTTTACGCAGTTGTGAGCATGCCCACATATTCAAGAACAATGCATTGACTCTGGAGTCAGGACTATGGTCAGGACTTAGAGTCAGGACTTAGTTCAGTTTGTATGAACTTCATAAAATGGGTTTTACATATTTCGGAGCTCCTGTTAAATGGAATGTACTGATCAAGCGAGTCTCCAATGTAATTGTTTGGCAACATTTAGTTTCCAGGAAAAAATGTTAGGCCTATTTGTGGATTTTTATTTTATTTTTCAAATTTATACAAATCTTTTACTTAACGCCCTTTTGAGCAATTAACGACCTTATAGTACTGAGCCAACGACGAATGGATTTACCTGGTAAGTCTGCTATGCCCTAATGTTATCAAAAGTCTCTCATTGCCCACCGGTGCAGTTCACCAATAGTATACCAGGGCTAGCTCGCTACACTTACTGCCAATGAAGCCCGGTCCCCTGCAGCGTCATTGCCAAACAACTCCCACGTACATAACGTGCAATGTCAACGTGCAGTTTTGTGTTTTGATAGAGCTACATCAAACTGTCTTCTTTAGACAGCTGTTTTATGAACGACTCTGATGATTGTCACACAAAGTTATGTTGTCATACTCCATTGATGAGGCATGTGATTTAACTAACAGCTACGAGCTAGAACAAGTCTGTCATAAACAGCCGTCTGACAGACTTGAAAACAAAATGGCTTCTGAACGAAGCGTTTCAATGCATCTGGGGACTGAGTGTGACTGCAGATTCTTTGAAAATTACACACAAACCAGTCACCGCAGCAACGTTATTTTTAGCTCACCATATGAAATGAGTAAGTGAACATGATGGGCTACTTTTTTGCATAGAAAAGCCTGTTTGAATTGGTGGAACCCTAGGGCCAAGAAGCCTAAGGAGCCCAGAGTTATCCATGGGGTTAGTTAGTATTCATGGTACTTATACTTTTTTATAGTAATAGTAAAGACAAACACAGTACTTCATTTCTTTCTACATGTACTAGCTTGAATCATTAATAAAACAACTAAGAGTAAGACTAAGAGTAAAGCTAATGCTGCGCATAAAATATGTCATAAAGATCAATGGGTCCTTGCTTTTTGTACAAAGATCATCGTGTGGCACCCTAAAACAAGATCTGACAACGGCGATTGCCTCAATCAAAGCGTGATCGAAGGTCGTACTCGTACATACCATATCTAGTACCACTGCTAGTTGTTGCTTGTTGAGTCGCCTTGCCATCGCCACTTTGTTGTGCAGTATTGATGACGGTGGAGCTGCCGGCTTGGCTAAGTTTTCGCTTCTTCACTCTCGTTTTCATCATGACTGATGATTGTGATGATCTGCTGGCAAGCCTAATAATGTATACTTCGAGGTCGTTTAGAATTCATTGCACAATCCAGTGAAATTTTTCTTTCAGAGACAGAGTAGCGACGAGTAATCGCGGTTGGATGAACTTCTTGTTTTTGTTGACATTTACAGCGCCCTCAAGAGAACCGGTGTGAAGTTGGTTATTCATTTGACGTTCGATTATTCGTATCTCAAACAAGAACCAGTTCCCGGTGTGACATTCAAATTTGTGCACAGAACCGATACAGATTTACTTCGTAGAAAGAAGCACTTTTAGTAACAGTCGTAGCGTCGTAGCCGTAACTGCAGCCGTAAATTCGGGTACGGCCTTATTTTGAGAGGTTTAACATATCGCAAAGGGTTCCCAGATTTTTAATAAGAACGGGAACGGGGTTGAACCTCGACCCCACCTTCTCCCCATTTCCGTTGGACTAACTTTTTTTTCGAAAAAGAGTCGGCCCCCACAATTTGCAAGGAGACACACTGTTAACCTTCAGGGTACCAGCATAGAAGCTCGTGGAGCTAACGCCCTACATTACATAAAGTAGCTCATCCAATGTTATTCAGGTTTTGTTTATGTTGGAGGGAGGAAATACAACTGTAACCTTTGTATTATTGCATTCACTGTGACAATTAAACGCCACTATTAAGCACTAATTGCTGGACCAAATTAGCAGAATTTTGTATGCCTAGTGTACTGGTTTTTAGGATTCTGGACTAAAAATCCCACTTTTACTCATTATGAAGGGTACAAATTCTTTTCAAAAGGTACTGATCTCAACCGCAAAGCCATATGTGCGTTATTGTATGTGAAAATGGCGTCTATGTATTTGTTGGTAGCACTAATATGTGGGCCAAATTAGCCAGCTCAAACATTTGGTATGTCCAGTTTACCGATTTTTATTCTTGACTCAAAATTTCACTTTTTCTCATAATGAAGGGTACAAATACTTTTCAAGAGGTACTGGCCTCAACTGCAAAGCCATAAGTGCGTTTTTCTATGAAAACGGCGTCTATGATGTATTTGTTGCTAATTAAGCACTAATTAATGGGCCAAATTAGCCAGCTCAAACATTTGGTATGCCCAGTATACCGGTTTTTAGGATTATGGACTAAAAAACCCTACTTTTAGTTCTAATGAAGGGTACAAATACTTTTCAAGAGGTACCGGTCTCGACCGCAAAGCCAGTGTGCATTATTGTATGTGAAAATGGCGTATATGTATTTGTTGGTAATTAAGCACTAATCAGTGGACCAAATTAGCCAGCTCAAAAATTTGGTATGCCCAGTGTACTGGTTTTTAGGATTCCGGACTAAAAATCCCAGTTTTAGTCCTAATGAAGGGTACAAATACTTTTCAAGAGGTACTGGCCTCAACCGCAAAGCCATAGTGCGTTTTTTTTCTATGAAAACGGCGTCTAGGTCTATGTATTAAGCACTAATTGGTGGGCCAAATTAGCCAGCTCAAAAATTGTGTATGACCAGTATACTGGTTTTTAGGATTCTGGACTATAAATCCCACTTTTAGTCCTAATGAAGGGTACTTTTCAAGACGTACTGATCTCAACCCAAAGCAATATGTGCGTTATTGTTTGTGAAAATGGCGTCTATTGTTGGTAACTAAGCATTAATTAGTGGGCCAAATTAGCCAGCTCAAAAAAATTGGTATGCCAGTATACCGGTTTCTAGGATTCTGGACTAAAAATCACACTTTTAGTCATAATGAAGAGTAGGCCTACAAATACTTTTCAAGAGGTACTGATCTCAACTGCAAAGCAATATGTGCGTTATTGTATGTGAAAATGGCGTCTAATGTTTTTGCTGGTAATGTGTCCGAGCCAAGGCTAGAAGGACGAAACGTTAGTACTGACGATATTTTTTTAAATTTTTTATTGTTTAATACAGGAGAAGGTAACAAGATCTGTAAGTACGACCCAGGCCTCAAGAGTTTGATGATTAAAACAACCAAAACATTAATACAAATCTGCAGCTGGATCTGTCAAACATTGTGCGAAAATTGAGAGGATATTGTGTGTATAAATTTATCCTAATCCATTATTCAGTTCAGTTTTCTGAAAGCATGTAAAAAGGGGTTCTTTTATAATAAGGAAAAGAAAGAAAGAGTGTGTACGGCGATGAGGGCGAATGTGATTATAAAGACACCGACAACTTCACTGGCTCACTCGTCTTCTCGACCAGGCGCTTACTTGGTACAAATCACCGAAAATAAGGGCGTTCTGCTTCCTCTTTGAATGTACAAAATAAGCGGACACAGATAAGAATCATAATTTGACCAGCGGCGTAGCTAAGGGGGGCCGGTAGGCCAGTGCACGCGCCCTTCCCAGGTGCCCCATAAAAGAGAATGTAGATACGTGTCATTCATTAAAAAAAAATGGAACCTGTGCCCCCACTGAAAAGCAATGCCCCCATGCCTCCCCGTGTAAGAATTCTGAAGTGAATTGAAATGCATATAACTATTTTCTCATCTATTTTAAACTTTTCCAACATAACATCTCTCCAATTTCCCACTAGAAAAAAATCAATCAATTAAAAAAAAGACAGAGAAGAAAACCCCACTATAGGAACTCATTGTACAATGGATTATACATATTTCATTTTATGTGAAGGCTAGTATCAAATAAGACGCCATGAATTATTGTACACATGGTCTAAACGTGTTGTTGGTTTCCCCATAGCAACAGCAAACAATGATGTGCAACCGTGACAACCAAAATGCTGTACTACATAAACTTCCTCAAGTCGATGGACGTTGTTAAGTCATGTCTGAATTTTGCTTCTGTCTAATCTCAAAGTTGGCAAGATGACAACAAAACAATCGGATGTCATAATTTGACTGAATAAACAGTCCTTTTTGTTCTTAAACATGCACTCTACATTCTCTACGAAACAAAAGTGTATGTAAACGCGCTCACGACTAGTTCAAATCTTGTTTGTGTCCTACCTATGATGGCCTAGTTAACATCCCAATCGAATCCTTACCAAGGACGGTCAATGTCGATAACAATCAAACCCACACGCAACATTCAGTCCTGTATGAAATACAAAGCAAACGATACGGGGGCCCGACCTTAACTTACAGCTTTCGTTTTCCACAGAGTCGTGGATTTGATAATTTCAAGTGTAGATTAACAGTTGTTACCAGCACATGCCGACTTGTTTTCCTTTCTAAATGAACCTGTTCGCATGTAATAGTCAAAAGGTGAGCAACGAATTCGAATACACACGCTATCGGATGAGAAGTGCCGTGTGGTGAAACTGCGCAGTATTGCTTATCTATCATTATCATTAAACGGTACTGTTAGATGGTGGAGCTATAACCATGGATGTACAGCGTGTGATATTGCAAGGTGACTTGAGCCGTCAGTTGCCAAAGCAACGTTCTAAAGTCGTGCGTATATTCACCAGTTCTACATTTACAGGTAAAGTACAAGACTGTTTCTATCTTAAAACTACTTTTAATAGCACGAAACATTAAGTAATTAGACAAGCCATAATTGTCAATAAATTAAAACATTTGCTGCTTCAAAACCATTAGGTAACTTGTTGATTGATACATGTTATACTCTTATCTATGGTGGCTTTAAAGGGACATCGCAAATATATATTGATGCCAATATTGGTGTCAATATATATTTGCGATGTCCCTTTAAAGCCACCATACTTATCTGATCTACGTTCTGAGATAAGAGAACCGGCTAAAGTTCAACACCGGTTGTGAATCATATCTGGGAGAATTAAAACATGTTCATGAACTGAAATGATTCATTGCGGACAATATTGCATTAATAACAAGATAGTCAATGTTTTATTCTGAACGACTGTATAACTTTAAAACAGTGTTTGTTTAACGGTGTCTATTTGAACTTTGCTTTATTGTTTGTTTAAAGATGTATTGTCCAATTTTATGCCGAGTTGACAGTAACAAATCAGAATTAAATTTCCAAAATGCTGTTATTATGAAGTAGGAAAATTTAACAGTATTTTTGATTGACATTTGCCCCAAACTAACAAATATGGAAAACAAATTTGAAAAATATCTGCATTGCCATGGTAACAGCCAAATTAACATAGTAGGCTTTTTAAGCCATTTTTTAAATTTTTGAATAGACAAATTTGCCTATTTTCAAGGGCTTATTACCATTAAGCAAAATATAGAAAATTATTTTCCCTTAAAGTTATTGGTAGATAGTCCTTTCAGGCTGCATTCAATGTATAAAGATAATCAACAGGTATGTGGATGGGTAATACCATTTATTTGAAATAGGGGTATTTTTAGACTTTTCCAAACTATCAAAGTATACCATTTTTTGACAGTTCATAACCCATATGGTAGTGCTCCAATTTTAACATCGACCACAAATTATTGAGATGAGACATTAGTCTTGTGAAAAATTAAAAAAATTGGCTAGGGGAAATACTTTATTGTTTGCAGTGTTGCCAGACATTTTTGTTTTTTTTCGAAATTCAATTCAAGGCTAACCTGAAATTTAATGGTAAGAAAAGGAAATCAAAGCTTTGTAAGTAATATTTATTGTTAAGAATGTCAATTTATGTCAAAATAGATAACATTTAATGGTCAGAGTTACAATAAACAATTGGGATATTGCCATAACTTGGGTTAAGCCAACCAGGACCTTGTTTTGGGGGGACTTACAGGGAGGGGAGGCACTTTAGAACCCCCCCCCCCTGTATTTTTCAAAGTTCTAGACTGTTTTTTTTTAAACTTGTCACAATTTGTTATTTCACAAAGTTCTACATGATGACCCCCCTAAAAGTATGAACAACGTATTTGGTAGTTTTCTGAAACATTTTTTGTATTTTAATGCCAATTTGTTGTCACAAATTGCATTTTCCCCCATTATTTCGGTATTTGGGGTCAAATGCCAAAGCTTTGCAAACTTGTTTACTGGACATACTTAATAATATTACATTATATATTCTTACTGGGATCAGCGTTGGGGCGCCATGATTGTGTCTTTATCCCTTTGAACTGAATTGTTTAGTTTTGCTGCTTAAAACTCAACAATGCTGACAGCTTTTGGTGCCCAGTGTGCAGTGATGAACCTACAGATGTAGTTTATGATTTTACAATATTTCTTGGCCATAGTATTTCTTGGCCTGAAAAGTTGGAACTTAGCATGTTAAAAAATGAATCCATTGATAAAAAACAAATGATATTGACCCCTGCCCTTGCACGCATGACACACATGGCGACTATGCGGTTACCATTTTGGGAGTCAAGGTGTACGTGTAAATGCTGCTTTGCCTAAAATGCGTCACCAACAAAGTTGACAAAGTTATAAACTTTCCCCTCCCCTTCCTTACCCCTCCCATTTCTATTAAATTCTTTTTTAATGAGTCACTGCACAGTGACATTGACTTCCAAAATGGCGCAACCAATATTATTGTGATGATGGTGTCAGGTAAATTGGGTCAATAGTCATAGCCCCTAAATACAGGCTGAAAACACAAAATCCAAGATGGCCGCCTGACATGGCGGCCATTTTTAATTCCCACAGTACATAACACTATTACATAACACATCACTACCACTTTTGGGGGGAAAACATTAAAAAGTGGAAATTTTGACGAAAAGGGACAAAGAAAGCACTAAGAAACGTACACAAATGTTTGACCCAAGATCAAACAAACATGGTAACAGCCACCCCTGACAACACATTATTCTTTCACAATATGACCCTAGGTAAACATTGGAAAGGGTCAGAAATCGGATGCAGCATTAAAAGTTAATGGCAAAAATATGGTAGGGGCGTACTGTGCCCCCCAGTCCTGTTTGGGATTAACACTAATTTTTTTTTTCGGGGGGGGGGCAACGATGAGCCTCCAATATTTACTCCATCACTTTTACTGAATTTATTTAGATCCCAAGGGTCTAGTTGTTACAACAGCAGTTTTTTGCAACGTTTTGTTGTTATTATGCCAATCGTTTCAGTGGATCTCGGTAACAACGTTTTAGTGTACTCTTGGTGTTTTGAGATTTGTTTTTTGAGCAAGATAAAAAAGAATGCAAAAAAAAAAAAAAAAAAATGAAAGAGCTGAAAATGTTTTATTTCGAAGCTGCGACACACAAGCAGTGTCTGGCATATACAGTAGCTAAACATTACTGACATGGACACACCTTTCTCATTTGTGGCAAACGTTGACTGATCATGCTTATTTGGCTTTATATATTAGATTCTCTAAACATCTTTCAGAGATTTGTGGTAGTTCACTTGAAAAATGTCCAGTAAAGATATAACACTATAGAGCATACCCAATGTTTCTTGGCAGTTATGTATTGATATTATCTGCAACTAAACAAAATTTAATACCATACTGCTAAAGAGCCTAAGAGCTCCTGAAATTGTGCATTTTTCACACATTTAGAAAAGTTCAATATATCTATATCCCAAAATGTACCATTACGAACAAATCAGAAAAAACAATTAAACAACTTTAAAACCACTGTTGCCATGGTAACAACAAAAATGCCAAGATTCAGTAGTTTGACGTAAAAATAGCAAGTCTCAATGTGATCAGCTGCAGGTTTAAAACGGTACAGGAAAATCAGCTGATCTAATTTTTTATGAAATTGTTATTCTTAACGATAAATATTGATCCGAAGTTTTAAAATGTAGTTTTCACATCATTAAACTTGAGGTTAGCCTTATATTGAATTTCGATAAAAATGAAAATGTCTGGCAACACTGCGAACACTTAAGTATTTTCCCCCAGCCACTTTTTTTTAATTTTTCACAAGACCAATGTCTCATCTCAATAATATGTGGTCGACGTTGAAATCGGAGCACTACCTTATGGATTATGAGCTGTCAAAAAATGGAATATTTTGATACATTGAAAAAGTACAAAAACACCCCTATTTTAAATGAATGGCATAACCCATCCACATACCTGGTGACTATTTTATACATTGAATGCAGCCTCAAAGGCCCTATCTACCAATAACTTTAAGGGAAAATAATTTTCTATATTTTGTATAATGGTAACACGGCATTGAAAATAGGCAAATTTCACTTTCCCAGAACTGAAAAAAGACGAAACCACCTGGAAATGGTAATTTAGCTGTTGCCATGGCAACGGATGTATATAATTTTTTCAATTGTTCCATATTTGTTAGTTTGGGTAAAGGTCCATCAAATATGAAAGTATGAAGAAAATCTATTTTTGGCCGTGGCCACCCTATGTTTGATATTTACAGTCCCTTACTCTTAAAAACTTTCATTTGATACCTTGAACGAAAAAATCCGTCAAGAATTAATGGCAGTTAGGGGCCTAATTAAAATCACAAGTTTATACGAGGCAAGCTTTTTAATCCTCAGTGTTATGATGTTCATGTTGCAGCTGCCAAGCAATGAATATTCATCAAACTCTAAATTCGTTCGCACGTGAATCAAAAAAAAATTCCTTTTTACCAAACACGGACAATGCATCTTTGCAGTCACTTCAAGCGTTTACAACAGCTAAAACCATGCCACTGCAAAATTGAGACTTCTAATTACAAAAGTCGTCCCTTTGGATGATCGTTTTTTATTGACAGATACTTCCACGGAACGTAATGCATTAATGCGCGACGTGTACCCCCGCCTTAAGGACTACTGCAAGTCCAATCATGGCCTGGAGTTTCAGGTTATCGACATGCGATGGGGAGTCCGGGACGAGGCCACAGACGATCACATGACGTCACAATTATGCATGGCCGAAATTGCCGAGTGCCAACGTCTATCCGTGGGACCAAACTTTGTGGTGAGTGCCTTCAAAATGGTGTAGTTCGGTTGCAGTGACGTATCCTGGATTCTGAGCCAGCTAGGACATGCACATGTTTCTATTAATACCCTATTGATATTGCACAATTAGGATTTTGTAAACATATAGGTTTTGTTTCGATTCGGCAGTGTTGTGGCAGCATAAGGGGAGGCCATACGGTTTTGTTGTTGTTGTTGTTTTTGTTTATCGGTTACGTTTTATACATATGAAAATTAGAAATTGGATCCCCCAACAACAACAATATTAAAAACAGTAATTAGTTAGTTAACTAATTAATTAATTCATTAATTGATTAATTAAAATATAACTGAGTACATAACTAAAGAAAAACATATATGCTCCCCCACTTGCCTCTCAACGTAGAGTCTGGCACAGACGCTTGACGATGGGGTAGAACTTAACCAGGTAAAAATCATCACTTGAACTTACTAGACCGAGAAGCCTTTCAGTCAGTCCAACGACCGACTTACGTCGTTGAACGGCAAGCTTAACCGATATTGTCCCTGTCGAATAAAACCCATTTGAATGCCGTTTTGTTTTAAAAAATGTTTTTGGCTTAAAAAAAACCCCAGAATTTTTATAAATAAATGTTGACATCACATTTTATTCGACAGACTTTTTTATGTCAGAAATACGGATACCGACCTTTTCCGCCAAAAATCCAATGCGACGAATTCACCCGTCTTCGAGATGCGTTGATTCGGAACGAGAAACCGACAGACACAATGGACACGTGGTTCCTGCGTGACGACAACTGCGTTCCTCCCGTGTACATGTTACAGCCAATCAGTTCCAAGCTGCCGTACTTCAATCGCCGTGACGAACCAATTAAAATGAAGCAGCAACAGGGTGAGTGGTGGACGACCTTTGAGCTACTTCAGAGCCAGTTTCGCTTTGCTGCAGATGAGGCTGAAGGGAAGAAGTTACTAACCCCGGAGCAGGCGAAGAAGTATACAGTATCAGGTACATAATATTGAGGTTAAAATTGTGATTTTCAGATTTTCATCGCCCTAAAGTTCTTAGGGAAGACGTGTCTTTAGATGGAATAATACAGTAAGTTCTACAAAGACTTTGGCAAAACAATCGCTATGAAAGACCGGAGGAAAACTATCTACACTTCCTGTGAAGCTGAATCGTTTATTCAAACACTAAAATCGTACTTAAAACAAGAAAAATAGTTTCACTACAATTGGTTTTGTTTTTTTGTTTTTTTGTTAACAGTTACGCAAGATGAGGTACAGCACGGCATTTTGAATGCAGGATCAAATCAAAAGGACCATTGCCTGTGTTTTGTCAGGAAGTTTAGCGATTTGGAGAAAAAATGTGAAATTAGAGAAGCTTCAATGTTCATTGATGTCCAGTCCGGGAAAGTTGATAACGACGCCCAGGTACTATTGTCTGACCTACGAGACAACGAAGTTTCCCGGGTACTCCCCTCTACCAATATCGTAGTTACGGAACTCGGCGAATGGACAAAAGATGGGGTTCATCTTGAAAATAAGCGACACAAGGAATATCTGGAACGGTTTCTTGATGCGTTCTACACCAAGATGGTCAGCATGATCGATGCTGGAATGACGAAAGAGAAAGCTGCTAGCCTGGACGACCCTTTGCACCAAGAGATTCTACAACACTTGTCATTCTGTCTGACCAAATGTATTGGGTTCCTCGGCAGGGAAGATGTCATCGGTCATGTTCAGAGATATGTGTTGAAGCAGGTCACGAGGAAGGAAAGTGGTCAGGAAGAGAAGGGTGTGCCCCTGGTACTGCAAGGTGAATCAGGATGTGGAAAAACGTCAGTGATGGCAAAATGTGTTTCAAGCGTGAAACAAACATGGTTACCTGGAAGTGACGCCGCTGTCGTCATACGATTCCTCGGTACGAGTCCAAACACCTCATCGATTCAGCGGTTATTAGAAACGCTGTGCAAACAAATCCAGCAAGTTTACAATCAGTCAGAGTTCCAAGTTCCTAAGGAATACAACAAACTTGTTGCAGCCTTTTCAAAGGTCCTGCAGTTCGCTACAGAAGAGAAGCCTCTCGTCATTTTCCTGGATTCTCTCGATCAGCTATCGACCGACCATGGGGCACATAGGATGGCATGGCTCCCCAAGACACTGCCTCCGTATGTCGCCCTCATAGTTTCCACTTTGCCAAAAGAGCATGGCATCCTGGATAAACTTAAGGAACGGCTTCCCATCTCAACACAATACATTCAAGTGATGCAATTTTCTACAGAAGAAAGCACAATGATTATCAAATCATGGCTGGAGACTGCAGGAAAACAAATGGCAAGCTCCCAGTTTGATATCATTGCAAAAGCTGTCCATGAATGCAGTCTACCATTGTTCCTGAAACTCACCTTTGACCAATGCATACGATGGCATTCATACCAATCTGCAGAGAAATGCATCCTCGAGACGAATATCCATGATATGATCAATCTGATCTTTCACCAACTTGAGGAGTATCATGGACGTATCCTCGTCTCCAGGGCCCTAGCATACATCACTCTATCTCCAGACGGTCTCACTGAGATGGAACTTGATGACATTCTCTCATTAGATGATGACGTTTTGAATGACGTGTACCAATTCTGGATGCCACCGGTGCGTCGTATCCCGCCATCATTGTGGACAAGAATGAAGAATGACATCAGCTCATATCTCGTTGACCGAGATGCCGATGGAGTAACAGTCACCTATTGGTATCACCGTCAGTTCATCGAGACGGCCAAGCAGCGATATCTCAGTGATACCAACCTTAAGAAGAAGCTTCATCAGACATGTGCAGAGTATTTTAATGGTACCTGGGCAGGAGATCGGAAGAAGCCATGCCGATATTCACCTTTACAAGTGGAGCGTTTTAAAGTCCCCGCAGAATCTGAAGAGAACCGGAAAGTTTCAAGCCAACCCCTACAGTTCGTTGGACTGGAACATGGAGTTGATGCCAAATATAACATCCGGAAGCTAACACAGCTCCCGTTTCATCTGTTGGGAGCAGAAGACTGGGATTCTTTGAAGAAATTTGCTCTCTGTAATTTTGACTTTCTTCATAGCAAAATAACGGCTCTCTCGATGCAAGATGCTTTGGAAGATTTCTACAGAGTAAGCGAGAAGAAAAACGACGAGGAGTTAGACATTCTATTCAGTGCACTCCGACTCTCTTCATCAATTGTCTCAAATGATCCTGACCAGCTAGCACCAGAAATTATAGGACGATTGATGAATGCCACTGATAAGTATCCGAATCTGAAAGAACTTCTACACCAAGCACTAGAAAGAGGCCGTGTAACACATCCAATGTTACCAATCAGCACCTGCTTACAACCTCCAGGAGGGATGATGGTGACGTCACTGGAGGGACACACCGAGGAAGTAGTTGCTCTGTCAATATCACATGACTCTCGACTGGCAATAACTGGCTCAAAAGACAACACTGCTCGCATCTGGCTGGTTGAAAACGGCACTTTGATTCACACACTGACAGGCCACCGTGAATCTGTGTATGGAATTGAAATGACGATGGATGATCAATGTTGTTTAACGTACAGCCACAGCGGAGAGTACATGAATTCAGGCAAAATATGCTTTTGGAACGTGGAAACCGGAGATCTGATCCACCGACTGAAGGGTCACACTGGCAAAGGTACCTCCAACGTTATGATAAGCCAGGACGACAAGTACGCTGTGGCCGGCCTTCAGACAAAAATCAGCTACGATGATGACAATGAAGACACTGACACTGAAGAAGATGAAATCATAGCCAAGGCGAAAAGGCAACACAAGACCGACAAGAAGAAGGAGCTTGGAGATGATTGGGATGATGAGGATTATGAAGATGATGCCAAAGATGTTGTTATCATCTGGAGTCTGGAGACTGGGCGAGTTATGCATTGGTTGTACAAGCATTCAGGTGAGGTCCAATTTTCCTGGGGTTCCTTTTTGAATCACCTCTTTAATATTGTTCATTAAAATGAAATAATAAATTTCGAATTCAGACAAAACCGGTAAGATATACAGCTGAGAACACAAGTCAAATTATGTTCCATGATTTAAAAAATGTACAAATCTGAGCTACAGCATAGTTGTTACCCCCACTGCTCTTAATCCTTGCTTTGTTTTAACCCCTCCCAGGTCATATTAATGGAATTCTGATGACGGTGATAGACGACCGGCAAATTGCAGCTTCGTTCTCCGATGATTACACCATGGTGCTGTGGGATATCATAAAAGGCGAACCACTTCGCCAGATTACTGACAGTAAGAGCCTGCCGATAAGTAAGATTGCCCTGTCCGATGACAAGCAGCTACTTGCAGTAGACTCAAGTAATGTCTTGATCTACAGTTTCCCCGACTGCAAGTTCCAGGGTGAGTCGACAGACCCAGATTCCAATTCAACGATCAGTGCCATGTACATCACCAGGGACAACTCGCGAGTTATTACCGGACATTGCTGCGGACTCATACGAGTTTTTGGAACCGGTGAAGGCACAGAGAGAACTCGACTCGTTCAGCAAGATCACTTCGAAAGTGGAGCAATTACTAGCATGGTTGTTACACCCGATGAAAGGTATGCTCGTTTTGTATTATATAACATCAAATACATAATACTGTTATTAAAATTCATAAATAGGAAGACGTGTCCACGAAATGTACAAAAAAACTGCGCCAAGTTCATTACAAAATAACTTTTCATGATATCCAACATTAAATGCATAAACCACAAATAGAAAAAACAAAACAAATTATGACCGTAAGTTAATATTTGCCTGTAAGGCAACTTTTAAAGTTGTTTTTGATTAATCTCGTGTGCTGTCAATATTAAGCATTAAAAGAGGTAGGCTTTTTTATGACTGACCGTCTTTAACCACAAGTGAATATGTAGTGTTTTTTGGTTGTCTCCATTCTAGGTATGTCGTTGCATCTTGCGATAGCAGGTCTGAAGCAGCAGTTTTCCATTTTGGCAGCTTAGAAATAGCTACCCTACTGCCACACGATCTAACGGTTAGGGCAGTGGATGTAACACCAGACAGCTCTAAGATCCTCACGGCGTCTGAAGACAAAAACGTCCGTGTTTGGGATCTTGGTAATATTAGCAAGTCTGAATCGACCAAAGAGATTGAGCTCACTCTGGATAAACACAAAGATTACATTATTCTCATACTTATTATGAAGAAGAGTGACGACACTGTCATCACGACGAGCTCGGATGGCACTATCAAGGTGTGGGACGTGAGAAACGGCAAGGTTATCAAGAGTCTTGAAACACCGACAGAGGGCGACATTCATGATGCTGCCATCAGCAGTGATGACAGTTTCATAGTAGGGTGCAGCTCCCGTCACTGTTGTGTCTTAGGTTTGCCGGACTTTGACGTGAGGGGAACGTTCACGGAATGGATGCAGCACATTTCTTGCTTAGTGCTATCCCCAGATGACAAGAGACTCGTTGCGGGACTCAGCCATCCGAAGTTTGAAATCAGAATCTTCAGCCTGAAAACAGGAGAGACCCTTCAAGTCATCGGGTTGAGATCAACTTCTCTCCACATGCTTACGTCAGGTCTGTTCATTAATCAGTTCGAAACCCAAATGTACGACAAGTCTGGAAAAAGTAAAATTCTTCAGCTAATTGAAGGGGATACTGGGAGAGTGTTGGCACTGGATCATAAAGATAAAGTAAAAACCTACGCAGTGTCGACAGATGAGACTTTGCTCATCTCCGGCAGCAGCAGCTGCGTCTACCTTTGGGACCTGGGCAATGCATCGCTCATGGCTACATTGGAAGGCCACAGTGAATGGGTCAACGCAGTTGCATTCTCATCCGATGGGACTCTTGCTGCATCCGGGGCAGATGGCGGTGAGATCATTATTTGGAATGTCCAATCACAATCGCTGAAACATACCATACCGCATGCCCACGAATCAGACATCAGACGCTTAGTGTTTAGTCATGATGGCCGGTTATTGCTCTCGTTAGCGGAAGATGATAGCTATGTTCAAGTGTGGGACGTCGAGACCGCACGGCGCGTCATGAAGTACCACACGTACTCTAAAGTACGGACAGCCATCATCTCGATAAAATGCAACACATTCATTATTGTACTGGAAGACGGAAGGATGCCGTTCCTCAAAATATCATCTTCTTTTACAACACTACAGCCAGTGGCAGTGCCTGGAAGCTCTAGCTCCCCATCGGGTTCCAGCAGTTCTCCAGCAATGACCGATCGTCAACCTCAATCTCCTACCACAGTTGACCACCAGTCTTCAGATGCTGTCACCTCGTCGGTGAAATCCCCCAAACGGGCTGCAAAAAGTTCAATGTGTCATCTTATTTGATGGTACATTGTGGGTATGAATGGATTTACCATTGGCATAAAAATATGAGGGACCTCAAACCCAATTCTTCATCTGACTCGTCAAGCACAAGAGAAGGGAAAAGGGAACAGCATAATTGGTCTAACGAGAAGTTTCATTCCGAACACTAAGATTTAGAAATGTATACGTTTGCAGCTACTCAATGAATTTGTAGTTCAATGACTTGGAAACAAAACAATCCTCGAAACAAGCCAGACAAAAGTCGAGTTTCACTCACAAAGCTCGGTAACTTTTGGTTCGTCTATTATCACTAACTTTGGACAGTATATTCGACCAGCCAGCAGTGTTGTTATTAGAATCAGCTTAGTTTTTGCCGCCTGTTTCATTTCATTACAATTAAACTCCTTTCCGCTTAGATCATTCTTAATGCAATCGAAAACGCTTAAAATTAATCTAAGGGACGAAAACAGCTCCGAACATGACGATGATGATTATTATTGTTATTCCGGTGCCAGGCTTACTGGATTTACACAAGATAGTCAGCAGTTTACGTCACGAATGAGAAGCATGCAGTATGTACCATGATTGTGAAGGTGGTGCCCCTCCGTCTGGTGTTAAGCCCGGTTCATACTCGACACAGAGAGGAATGCGAAGCAATTTTGATGTTGTCAATTCGGTGCGAAGCAGTTTCTTGCCAATGTATCGCACGAATCTCCTTTTTCCAATTTTGACGTCGTCAATCGCTCTGCATTCAAGTTCTTATGCAAATTCGAGTAAGAGTTTCAAAACTCAGCTGTCTAATCAAACAAAAAACAGATCGTGCGTGCAAATCTTGGCGAGAATTCGAACTTGAAAATCCCGTGAGATGAAGTCATAGACAAAGAAGCAGGTGAATTTACACAAGCGTTAATTGGTACGCCATTGGTTGTCTGGCTGCATTTTCTTCATAGGCAACGGTTTGCCCTATCAATGGGGCTTTTTAGTGTTGTGTGGCTATGGTTCATTGGTTTACTTGTGGATTTGTTGTAGAAAAAAATGACGGAGTAATCAATTTTAAAAGAAAGCCTACTAAGCAATCTAGCACGATTTCCCCAAGCGAGGTTTGGAATTTATTTAGATTCGTGAAGGAAACGTAATCGCACACTCAAGTCCTAAACACTGATCTCCATTTTTAAAGGAGATTGTGGCCCAAACAGTCCAATATGCACGAGCCTAACCCGTCTGTTTTTTTGCAATAATCCGCAAATAGGTTTTTTTATGTCACACATGCAACTACGAAAAAGCCTTATTCATAGAGCTAGGTTTTTATGTCACACATGCAACTACGAAAAAGCCTTATTCATAGAGCTAGGTTTTTATGTCACACATGCAACTACGAAAAAGCCTTATTCATAGAGCTAGGTTTTTATGTCACACATGCAACTATGAAAAAGCCTTATTCATAGAGCAAAGTTTTTATGTCACACATGCAACTATATGTCACACATGCAACTACGAAAAAGCCTTATTCATAGAGCTAGGTTTTTATGTCACACATGCAACTATGAAAAAGCCTTATTCATAGAGCTAGGTTTTTATGTCACACATGCAACTACGAAAAAGCCTTATTCATAGAGCTAGGTTTTTATGTCACGCATGCAACTACCAAAAAGCCTTATTCATAGAGCTAGGTTTTTATGTCACACATGCAACTATGAAAAAGCCTTATTCATAGAGCTAGGTTTTTATGTCACACAGGCAACTATGGAAAAGCCTTATTCATAGAGCTAGGTTTTTATGTCACACATGCAACTATGAAAAAGCCTTATTCATAGAGCTAGGTTTTTATGTCACACATGCAACTAAGAAAAAGCCTTATTCATAGAGCTAGGTTTTTATGTCACACAGGCAACTATGAAAAAGCCTTATTCATAGAGCTAGGTTTTTATGTCACACAGGCAACTATGAAAAAGCCTTATTCATAGAGCTAGGTTTTTATGTCACACAGGCAACTATGAAAAAGCCTTATTCATAGAGCTAGGTTTTTATGTCACACATGCAACTAAGAAAAAGCCTTATTCATAGAGCTAGGTTTTTATGTCACACAGGCAACTATGAAAAAGCCTTAATCATAGAGCTTCACAGAGCTTCTTAGACGCAACCTAAAGCAGAAAGTGTTGCTAACAAATTTCTGCTGAGCAAAAATGAGCAAGATATCAGTCACGGATGGCAAGCATGGTACATGTGACATGGTATTTTGGCAGTTAACATTTTTCTGGTAAGCATAATTTATTTGAATGTGCTTGAGCTACTTTTTGTGCTTCAGCAGCTCCATGGAATTGTGCCCATGTTTGATTATTGAATTCCGCTTTATGTGAACAAGGCAAATCTTAACGTTCTTAATTCAAGGTAGAAATCGCCATTTGAAATAGTTTAATTCAAAGCCCAAATCTTACGGAATGTATAGTTGAAAAAGTGATTATTTTGACTTCTTAATTAAAGACGTCCGCTCGTCACCATTACCCGACGACTAATTATGTGACACAAAACAATCATGCATACCTGTACCTAGTTTACGAACAACGCGTGCGCCGGTCAAAGGTGATCTTTCGTGGCACGAATTTGCTTGTCGCGTGTTTGTTTGTCTCGCGTTGACGAGTGGGCGCCTTTAATTTAAATGAATGTACACATTTTGTGTTTTTATGGTTTTATCATTTCGTAAAGGGCCAGGATTTGCTTCCCGAATAACCGGAATATAATTTTATGAATAATATCATAATTATTAGCAGCTATGTTCGCTTTCGCTAAAATCAGATACAGTGATAGTTTGATGACATTTTCACAGGTTGATTGTATTGTTTGTTTATTAAAAACTATAGTTTTAAAACATTCAAGCTTTAAAACATGAAAACATTGAGGCGGTCGGGTTGGCGTAATGGTTTCTTTCCTTGCTTTTCACCTCCAGGACTCCGGTTCGAATCCCGCCGAGGGCACTATGCGGATTGGGTTTTCGGTCCCTATACCTGACTGCGTGGGCAAGCATTAGTTCGCTTTCTGAGAATCCTTGGTTTCACAACCAGAATTAATTTAAAAAAAAAAAATGATAAAAAAAAAAAAAAAAAATGACATGCCTTATATTATGGACAGGGCTTCGTTAGCATCAACTTTAACTTATGTAACACATATGAATGATGACAAAGAACTGCAGTGTTAGACATAGTTTATTTTTTAATGATGGAGTGTGTAAAATAATAAAAACCATAATATTGTACATGTATGTGCCACTAGTATAGTGCATCAAACGATAAGATTTTACAGCGGATTCTAAGGGTCGGATCTGAAGATTTCTCCCTCATAATGTAAAGGTAGGGTCATCGTTTTGTGCTTGTCAACGTAAATGTTTATCTATTTTTATGAGCACAATTTTAAAGAAAGATACATTATAAAGTCACGTGTGAACAATTCAGCTGAATACAGGTGCCTATAGTATAAGCAGAAAAGAACTGTTACATTATTTCATCCGTTGAGTCCATCTACGTTTGATATAGCCAACGGGGCATCCAACGAGGGGAGCTCGGCTCCACCAAGAGGGTCCCGAAAAAATGAGAAAAAGGAATAAAAAAAGAAAGAGAGAGAGAGAGAGGGGGGGGGGGAAGGGAAAAGTTGCAGATGTTTCACCCGCGGCCTGTTGTTGGGGGGAGGGGGTTCTTATGCCGCTAGTATTTTTGTCTGCCTTAATTCTTTTTGGAAACTCATGAAAAGTTACTGTAGATCGTTTAAATTTGCAACAATAACATAAACATTTCACACCAAAGGGTGTAATTTGGGCCTATTTCCGGCCAAGCCAATTCCGGCCCTAAAATGCAGAAAATTGGCGTGTTTTGTTCCAGACATGAACGCGCCCGTTATACATTTTCTCTCTGTATGGCATACGAGAACGACAGGCAGAGCAATTGTTTTTTTGATGAGGGAGTGAAAACTTTCAGGTATGCTTTTTGTTTCTCTGAATGTTTTTCGTCCCCAACGGCGTAGCGACCGGTGATGTGGAGGTGACACCCCAAATATTTTTCCTAAGTAAGCATTTAGAGCCACAGTCGGCAAATTGAACACCAAACGTACCCGAGTAAGGGCTCCGACTGAACACAAATCCAAGTTCGGCAAGCCTAGAGATTTGCCGACTGGATTTGCCGACTGAACAATTTAGTTTCATCCTTGTAGTGTGAGAAGTCAAACTTCGAATTACCAAATTAATATTCTCGGCAACGTGCAGAAATCTACGCTCTGAAAACACTAAAAGTCGTAGAACGTCGGGAGGCTTCGCCCCGGACCCCCATAAGAAGTGATGCCCATATAAACTCCAACAGTAGGGGATTTGTCCTGAATCCGAAGTAGGCCTATTCTAAGTTTGAATTTCAAAAATAAACGTCTATTTTCGGCAACTTGGTGGTCCTCCTCAGCCCTGAAAACATTTAAAAACGTAGAGCGTCTGGGGCTTCGCCCCCTGGACCCCCACTAGAAATTATGTCTATTCACTCCAACAGGGGATTCGCAAAAAAGCTTGCATTTCGAAGTCGTCTAATGCTAGGTATCCGGGGGCCATTTCAAACCTTTGAATAACTGAACAACCTCATGAGCGCTCGGGGGCTATGCCCCCAAACCCCAACATGTCGGTGAGTACCGTGTCATTGTACTTGTACTTTCATTTGATAATGTCAGTAGGCAAATTCAGGCTTCCACCCCGCCCCCGAAAGAAAGTGTCTTCACTGCGCCGCTGTTCGTCCCCCCCCCCCCCCCCCCCCACTTTTCGGTAGCGATCGACGCCCTTGCTTATTAGGCGACTTTGAAGTCGGTGAACACAGTTTTTTGAAATTGATCAACTGATTTTCATTATAAGTTAAGGTTTACATTATAAAATTTTGCAAAAATCTGAAGGGATTTGTAAAACACTGGCAATCCATCTGGATTCATGTTATGGTTTTATTGGTCAATTGTTTTATAGATTTTTTTTTAAACTATTTGCATTTATAGGTTCCTAAAGGTGTCAAATAGATTACGTTTTGTTCAGTCGATACAATATTTATGTAAAACAAAACTCCATCAATCATTCTGCAAATATAATCGCTACTGACAGTTTATTTTCCTTTTACTTGTGTCGTTGACTCTTTTTTATTAATCAGCCCCGCCCACCCACGGGTACTTTATCAATTCTTGAGGGCGATACATAGTAGTCTGTGCCCTTCATGTGCGAACCCTTGTTAAGGTGTGTTATCATTTGAGAAGTCTAGGGAAGTTTTTTTGGCAAGTGTACCAGTACGCTAGCCGTACTATGTACTCTGATTCCAATAAAATCACATCACGGAGTAGTTGCGATAATCATAACGATTATCGCAACTAATCACGGAGTTACCGATCTCACGTGCTTGGTCTGGTGTATCTGTGTGGGGCTGTCAACGACCGAGGAACTCGTGGCTGGGGACTACATCACATAACAAGGCTAGTGTCTAGTGATTATTTATAAAAGAGAGAACAAATAAATGTAAGTGTAGCATCAGAATTCGCAAAGTTTCATGTTGTCGTTCACTGTAGTTACTTTTTTTTATACTGAGGAAAATCTGAAAGTGAAAATGCTTCCTGAATAGACCCAGCACAGCAGTAAGTACTCTGGGCTGCTGTGCCTGTATTTACTCCTTTTCTTGAGATTTTGACATTATCTGTCGTGCTACTACTAGTACTACAGTACTTGCTACTAGGAATAGTAGCTGCAAAGGTCAGGAGGATTTAAAACATCTCTGTTGAAAAATTGCCTTAGACTCAACAGAATTGCTCAAAATTCGCCTACTGTCTTCTCTACTAAGTCAGTGTTTAAGGTGAAATAAAATGCATTTAATTGTACTCGCGATCATTTTCTGTCCTCCAAATCGATGATTTTTTTGAGCCTCTGACAACCCTGCAGTTAGTGTTACAACCGCCATTTTTATTACACATGATAAAACACCAAATTACTTAGTTAATCCATAGAGAAAGTAAAGTGGTCCTTTCTCTATGATTAATCATGTTGTTGTATTTGTAAAGTGACACTGACAATGACACCTTTCTCTATGCTGACACTGACACTGACAGTTTCACAAGTCAACTACTTGGCTCCATAGTATTTAGTTACTAAACAGCATTATTTTAATAGTAAATGGTATATTAGTAAGCATGAAGTAGTATTTAGTAAAGCCCAAAGGAGGGAATCCACGTAGTCCTTGGTTGAGTCTCGTCCGACACTAGACCCATTAACATGATTAATGTATCCAGTAACTGGGACGCTGAACTCCTTTTTTGAACTTTTGATATTATCGGTTGTACTAGCGCCCTATTCCTAGAACTATGAGGTTCGTTCCACTATCGTCTCCACGAACCTTATTTTTAGAGTGACATGTACAAAATGCTAATCGAAACTTTCTGCCCTTCACGTTTACATGGCTACAGTTCTTTTTTGAAATCAGATCTCCCCCAAATTAGGCTCTATGTGTTCTTTGAACTCATTGAGTGTTGCATGGATCCAGGAAAATCCACTTCGCATACTAAAAATTGTTAAAAAGTGATAAATTCTTACCGTAAATCAGATCCCATTCAAACAGCCCACAGTTGTCCGGGACCAGCGCAGCTGCGCACCGCATACCAGTTATTCATGCAACTCCATTGCCATACCATTTTTCCAAGGGCAAGGTCGATGAAAGAAACTATAGTATTAAATTGTGAATCAATTAGCCTAATTCTAATAAGGAACAGTCCAAAAATAGGCCTGCAATAAAATTTATGGCCTGTAAAAAGTGAAACAAACAGGAAATAACTTTTCTGAAAATCCTCTTCCGCAGTGTAGACTCTAGTGCAGGACCCAGGGCTCCAACCAAGCATTGTACACGACTCGGTCTGGCAGGGGAGGGGACGGGACCAGGTGCGCATTGGGTTTATACAGCCGGTTAGACCGCCACTTCACGGCCACCGGCCACTTGCTGTCGGCACTACATTAAGAACACACAGTCACAGGGCCAAAGCGACAAATGCTAGGTCGAAAATTCATTCTTATTCTATCAAAAAGGGAAGTTTGACCGTCGGTATCTTCCGGTATTTTCTCTAGCAATAAACTTGTCATGTCAGAACCCTCGAGTTGGTGAACAGTCGAGTTGTCTCAACAAGTTGTCTCGAATCGGTCAACCATGGAGTTGTCTGAACTTGGATAATTGTTAAACCTGCGCTGTACATTGTAGTTAAATACTGTATTGAAATTGAGTGTAGGGTTTGTGATGTCAGTGTCAACTTGGTTTAAAACTCACCTTTCCCCTTTGTTGTACTGTTCTTAACAGGGAACATTTTCGTCCAGCAGTTCTGACGCAAAATGTTTGGACAGAAGATTTTGTGTGAATGCTAATATTGAGTAACAAATGATGCTTTTTGATTAGCAACTGATATGATTTGTGTAGTATTTTGCTGTACTAAACAAGGGAAGTTGTTCACTGTTTAAGTCATACATAAAATTATCGGCGATAATCGTAGCTCTTGGTCATGTATGTCTATGACTGTCGGAAGGGTCGAGGGTTGGGATTATCGCAACTAACATGAAATAACCTTTTTGTCATTTTCTTATTTCATTGAAACTGACTAGCTAAGGAAGAGCAGTAGCCCTGGAGTTATGAAAGCAGTGTCCTCATCATGACCAATCAGAGAACAGGCAGACCCTCGGTGGCTCAGAACCGACGTGTCGGACTCAATTTTCTGAAGTTTCTGCAAGAGAGTAATCGAGGAGATGTGGAGAACAAGGAGCAAATGAAGACAGCTTTCTTGAAAGAATACAAGCCAAGATTAGAGAAGGGAGGAACAGGTAATGAATTCGTGAGGCACAATTTCGTCCAGCAAGTTTACATCTTGGCAAAATATTTATACTGAACACGTTTTGTGAAATTCACTCTCACACACTCCCACCGGGGTTCGTCAAGCTGATCTCCTATGTCTGTGGTTAGTAGCTTGGTTCCAGAGCCTGTCAACCTTGCTGGAAGGACCCAGTTACACACTGAATGCTTATTTGAGGAGCAAGTGATGGCTTTAGCAGTTGCTGATACATTTGGTGGAGCATTTTGCTATCTTAACTCTTTGACTCCAGAATTTCTGCATGTCTGTGGACGGCATTGTTTTTCTTTGTTATTTGATACTGTACAAAATCGAGGCCATGAATGGCTTTGCCGTCCACTTGAGTTGTGCCCGTGTTGCCATAAATGGACTTAACGGAGTGAAAGAGTTTAGGGAAATTGTTCACTGTAATGAATAGGTATAGGCCTATGTACATGAAGCTGCAATAATTACACCACATTTGCCCCATCTGATGGACAGAGCAATAGTTTTTAAGCATCTTGCTCAAGGACACAAGTGTCAAGATTGGGAGTTGAACCTACACCTTGCTTATCAGGATACCAGAACTTCAGTCTGGTGTCCTAGGCTGCTCGGCCAGGGCATGCAGCTATATTTGATGAAGTTTAGTTGGGCCTCTGAATTATTAAGTCAAAGTGAAGTTCAAGTCCTTTATGTTCTGATTTATTGAAAATTTTGCTTTCTCAAAATAAATATGATCAACTAATTTTGACTCATTTGATGTCGACTCTGTCTTAGGTTTCAACTTCTCAAGTATACTCTATGCTTTGAAGACCAATGGCAAGATCAGAATCAAAGATGGCCGTGTCCAGGTTCAGACGAGTTTTGTTTCTGTGGATCAGTTTACAACCCTCAAGAAGCATGCCCTTGACCAGAAAGACTCACCGAGGGCCATCACCGGGAAGAAGAGCCCTGGTAAAGGAGGCAAGTCCAATGGGGCGGAGCCGTACCCATTTTACTGCGAGGAGTGTGGCATCCGTGGGAATTCTCATCAGTCTTTCAATGCACATCTGCAAGGGAGTAGGCATCGGCAGCAAATGATCTTCAAATGCGTCAAGAAAAGCAGGTATAAAGGATTTACATGTAGCTTAACATTATCGGCAAAAAGTGTCCAGATCGGAAAGGCTGTGCTTACGGACTCAATTACACAGCATGCTGTGTACTGATGACTTGCCCCTCAGTTCAGTTTTTATCAGTCAGACAAATTTTGATTTATATCAAGCAATTGAATTGTTTTTTAATTTGAAGTTCATTTTGTTTCATGATTTAAAAACAAACATTTTTGGGGGAAAGTTCCTTTTTAAAATTTTTTTAAAATATTTACTCAGGTCAATGTTCATTGAGAACAAGAATGGCATAGAGGTGTCCAGTCAGCATGATGGCCAGGATGGGACCATTGCAATGAAATTGGCGCGGAATACCAGTCAAACCTTCAATATTACCATCAAGAATGTAAGGTACGTGATTAGTCTCCTTGCAGTCACGAAGGAAGAGCCAGTTCCAGGTTAAATCCTTTCCTCAACATAGGTGACATTTTACAAATACAACATGGTTTGATGATGGTCAGTCGATATTAGCTGAGGTATTGGAAGTTGACAAACTAGTTCCTGAGGCAAAGCCGAGGGAACTAGTTTGTCAACTTCCAATACCGATGGGAGCTAATATCGACTGTCCACCCGAAATAAACCATGTTATATTTGTTGTCATTGGAAGTTGACAAATTAGTTCCCGAGGCCCCGAGGCAAAGCCGAGGGAACTAGTTGTCAACTTCCAATACTGATGGGAGCTAATATCGACTGTCCACCCGAAATAAACCATGTTATATTTGTTGTCATTGGAAGTTGACAAACTAGTTTGTCAACTTCCAATACCGATGGGAGCTAATATCGACTGGCCACCCAAAATAAACCATGTTATATTTGTTTTACTATACTTCATAACTTCTCTAGTTCGGCATCATTGAGCTCGAGAAAATGCAGATTGACATTTACGTGTGCCACCATATTTTCATGTGTATGTAGCTGGGGCGATGTTTGCGTGTGTGCACTACACACGTGCAACAGTTCCACGAGTGCTTCGTAAGGCACATGCGAAGTAGACTGTTACACATGCGACAGTCTACTACGCATACATATGGGCATGCGCACTTGGTGAACAGCAGAAATAGCACCCAGCACTTGATGCCGAATGGACCAGTGAGAATTCGGCTCTCGATCATGAATATATATACAGCATAGTAATAATCGATTTCACCTGGCTGTCTATTGACGAGTATGTTTGGTGTTATGTATTCTATGAAAAGGAATTTTATACACCAGAAAGTTTTCATTACTTACATATATTCATCAGTGGTTGTTTATGTCAAAACATTTTGGTACTTTGTGGAGTAAGATTTATGTTTCCAGTCTATAAATTGTCAGGATTTTTTCCTGATTTTTTTATTTTAATTTTACAGATCTCCAAACTTTCTTGATTAGATATTTTTTCCTTTCAATTGTTTTTGTAGGGAGTCTATAAATCCTCCAGAATGTAACACCGTGGAAATCCAGGGTGTTTCATCTCTTGACTAAGAGGAGGAGACCACCCTATTTTCAGGATGTTTATTCTATGCTCAGTCTCACCTCTGTGTTTTCCCCCTGGATCCACTGACTCATAGCACCCTTGGTTCCCTTGGGGTGTAATATAACACAGGGGACTTGCAGCTGTAATAGCTTATCCCAATGTCGCTGCCTTTTTCATCAAATTGGATGTACCCGTACCACATTGCAGGATCATGATCCTCCTTGGGCTGCCACCGGGATTTTGCAGGATCTGATGCTGCTTGGATCCTACTCCAGATAGAGGTGGATTAGATTTACAGATCTGATCCTGATCGCCCATACTTATGCATGATCCCCCCCCCCCCCCGATCCGGTAATTTAGGATCTTCTCTCCATCGCATGATCATTGAAGGATCTGGTGGGAATGTTGTCTAAGTCTTGTTGTGTAAAAGTCATTTCATTTATTCTGTAATGTATACTATTTTAAGGTGTTAACATAATGATTTTTGTTTTTTTATGTTTGGTTTTTGTAGTGATGAGTTAACTACTGCGTTCCTATCTTGTGTGCTTTTGAAAGTCCAGCCGGCCTTTGTACTGTCAGATGAGTATGACGTGACCCAGTCTAAAAAAGTGGTTCATCTCAAACCAGGTGATTAGGAAAGTTAGGCTAGTCGAAACGACCAATTAATAAACTTACTCAGCGGCAATAAAGTTATCCGGGAAGTCCCCTCGATCCACTGAGCGAAAGTAGTAGTAGTCCCGGCTGATTTCCTACCTCCCCAGGCAGTACTTAATAAGAAGGACAGTTCTTTTCAGAACTAAGTTGTCCCCCTGAATTCCGAAATCTACTCAGTGGTAGTAGAATAATAACAGGACAAGTTTTCACGAGAACAATCTACTGTAGATAGCAAAGTAGATATAAGCACATGGTGTTACCGCAAACAAAGTATACATTGATACCTCACCATGCAATGCCTCAAAACGTAGATTCAGAACCTAAATCACATTCATCCTGAGTCAAGTGCAAATATTAAACTGTCAAGTTTTCAGGCATGCAACTTTTCAGCTGATTAGTTGATTTCCTCTTTTTTTATTAATAGTAGTGCCATGGAAAACTGAAGAAAAAAAACACTGTAAAAACTTCAGTGAGATCGGCCATTTCCTCTGTTTTTTTTTTTTTTTTTTCAATTTACAAAGTTGCATATCTGAGTTTTCAGTTAACCCTGCCAGGTCTTGTCTGTTACATCTCCATGTAAAGCAGAATTGAGTTCTGTTGAGTTTTCTACATTGTTTTGAAAGCAGAATTATTTCAGAAAGCCTGTCAGTCACCTAAAGTATTCTGGTGCCTGCATTTGGCCCCCTTTTCAGCTTCAGAGCATCAGGAACCCTAACTCCATTGAGAGATTTACTTGGGATCCTTCCCTTATTTTAACAAAACCCAACATCGTATGGTACTTCAACTCCCAAAATGTTGGACTCTGATTATGGTTGTATGCCCGATTCCATGTAGAACATGATCAGTTGACTAGTGCAGTGCTCAGTCCAATAAAATCAAACAAAACATGCTGTTGGATCTGGAAGGGTTGGGGATGGTTTGGATTGAGGGAGAGGTAAGATCTGTTATCCAGTAACCAAACAGCCCATGGACAATTTTTAGCAATTAATTACTTTTTGTATGGAACAGTCACATTGCACATTTGTGAAAATTATCTGCTTTGCACACAGATTGCTAAGGAATCTGTACAAAATCATTCCTACATTTGCCCCCCCCCCAAACTTTTGTTGGACAAAAAGTATTTAAATTTAACAAAGAAAATTACAAATTCTACTAATTATTTGTAATTTAGCTAGAATCCTTCCTGTAAGTGTTACTGCATTTTTTATTTTTTATTTTATGAAATGGTATTTGTGGTTTGTATGTGTTTAGGAAGTGAATACTGCATACAGGTGGCTGTTGTGGGAGACTCCATTGGTGTACTTGGTAGCCCTCTGATACTTGCCTTCAAGAAAGTGCCGTCCAGTGAGGTGTGTTCTACCCTAGTCAATAAAAAAAAATCATCAGGGTGTGGGTTTGTATCCCGGTCATGACACTTGTGTCCTTGAGCAAGACACTTAACTACAATTATAGCGTGTCGTGGCCTAGCAGTTTAGTGCATTGGTCTCAAGTGCTGGTGGCTAAGTCATCAGGGTGTGGGTTCGAATCCCAGTCATGACACTTGTGTCCTTGAGCAAAAAACTTAACTACAATTGTAGAAGGTTGTGGCCGAGCGTTTTAGTGCATCAGACTCAAGTTCTGGTGGCTGAGTCATCAGGGTGTGAGTTCGAATCCCGGTCATGACACTTATGTCCTTGAGCAAGACACTTGACTATAATTGCTTCAAATAGGGGAAGAGGCAGTTAAGTTTGTCTCACAACGGACTTGGGTACCCCTCCCTGTTCTTAGCTGTGCCATGAAGAGACTTGTGTTTATATCACGCCATGTCTTGTTTCTGCGCATTGGGGTGGTTTCTATCCCTTCAGAAAAGTAGAAAAGTAGCCCACACCTTGAGTGGCCTTTGGGCCTTGTGATGGGCGAATTGCATTAAAAATAATACTAATAACAAACTACAGCAGCTGTACCAAATGCATTTAAACCTTGTAAGTTCCAGAATGGTCGAAGAATCAAATTAATGTGTAGAGTAATGCTTTCTTTTTCAACAGGTGTTTCATATTCTTCGCTTTGTGACTGTGGAGGTGGAGAGTGAGGTAGCCGTGGATCTACCCCCGTCTGTTCCTTACCAACGCCCACCAAGGGTGGCCAGAAGACAACGGAAAGGAGAGACTGTTGACGGAGTTCCCCTACCACAGTAAGCTTCAATTAATCCCTTCACCTCCTTATCTTAGTGATTGTTGGCTATATATCGTCACCATTTTCACAAAGTGACGAATCTGTCAATAAAATACATTGAAATACATAGCACTGGTACGAAGTAGAATACTTCTGGTATGACATTGCGTTTTTAAGAAGTGACAAAGCGTGTGACCTGTCTTTGAACTGTGTAGACTCCCCCACCACACTTTCATAACTACCATGTATTTGGCACCGTATCACTACTATGTGTTTCAATGGATAAAGTGGCAAATGAGGGTTTGTCAGTTCATGAAAATACAAAACTGCAAATCTAGCGATTCGCCAGTCATGCTAATTAGTATAATTAGGAACTATTATGTTTTAGGCCATGAAACTTGGTGAAAACATTAACAGCAAAGTTTGTATCAAGATTATGCAAGGATATAAGTTGAAGTTGGGGTTGAACTTCAACCATGCCGTCTACATATACACCGTTGCCAAGGAAATGGTAGAATTGTCTTTGAATGTTCTCATTATGCTCTGTTTGAGATGTAATTATGGAATTGAAACATACAGAGAAATTCAAGATTGGGTCTTGCAGTAGAACAGTAAAGCACCTATTTTGTTTTGGGATCCAGATTTTTGCAATGACGCAAAAAAATTCCCAACATCTGATTTGCCTTTGCAACAATGTAGTCAGCCTGTGGATTGAATGTTAATTTTGATTCAATAAAAATACCCTTATCATTATGGTCAGTGACTCTTTCCAGATGTAAATGATATACTTTTGCTTTTTCTTTGTCATCTTAAGGTCCTCCAAGAGCAAACTGAAGATGAGAGACGTCAAGTTTTACCCGATTCCAGATAACCTCTGCTGGATGCTGAACAATAAACATAAAGTAGAGGAAGTCAGGTCAGTTCTTGAAGAGTCTTCTTTGTATTTTTTTCCATCATAAACAGGGTTCGAATTCGGGGGAAAAGTCCACAAGACCGCAGGGCTTGTACATGTAGGTCAAAACTTACTGGACCACAGTTTGTTTAGAGACCACAATCAAAATGGGTAACAAACAGATTTTTGTTGTGGTTGAAGCAAGAAAGAGTATTTTGAATGGTTAGCAGGCTGGTGCAAATTTATGGAAGCTAGTTAAACAAACATCTTGCTAGCCTAATGGACTCATCAAGAACAAGGCCTGAATGAAAAACACAAGACTGCTGGACTTGTTCGGTCATGATGTTTACTGGTTCAATGCTAAAAGAACTAGCCTCAGGCCTGCGGTCCAGTGTAAACTTCAAGCCCTGCTCCTAGCAAAGGTGATACTACTGTTTTCATAGTCTCATATTGTGCTGGTTTTTTGTGTGTAATCAGTTTGTTTAACTGCATCATAATTACATTGTGTCTATCGTGATAACCAAGAATTGGAGGCTTTTGAGACGCTAGCGGCAGCAGACACAACAGTCTTTTTTGACAGTTCTGATCGTGCTCGAACATGCTCAGCACTGCGTGTGTAGTTCTGAGCGTGTGTACTACTGGTACAAACAATCGGCTATCTCAAACTTTGTACAATTTTTGGACTCTAACCTCAAATGAAATGTCACTTTATTGAATGCAACGTCAAATAAATATTAGTTTCATTTAATTCAATCTCTAAGTAAGATTTGAAACTTTTACATGGTGGAGATACAACCTAGTGAGTAACCATGTACAGGAATATCTCTGTATGAAATGTGGTGGTTCTGAAAAGAGCTGGTGGTGGAACAACCCAACACTTCAATTAGTATGTTCAGATCGTAGTCAGCAAAGTTGATTGCAACAAAACTCTTCTTTACACATTTGTATTAAATATGGGATGGTTTGTAAATGCTAGCATGCACTTTATTGGCAAACCCGTTTTTGCTTTAGAGCTTTTGTGCATGATTTTTATATCAGTGTACTTGCACTCATTTCCTACTGGATTATAAGCAGCTGTGAAAGACCGAATGATTTTGTCCCTTCACATCTCATCATTTAATCTGTCTTCATTTAGGAAAACCATCAAGCCTGATCTTGCTTGGCCGATCTACGTAAGCAAGCTATCCAACCTTCTCTACATAGAGGAGTGTCAGATGGAGGTTGACATCAAGAGGTACGATATGAAAGGAGTGCCCATGCAGCAGGACGGCAAATTCCTGCGTCTAAAAGTAAGTGATTTACCCGAAAATCTTCCGCCTTGCAAACAGACCCCCCCATAGATGGGACTATGTATCTGTGTACAGGAGGAAGAGTCCAACATAGGGCAAAGCTTTCGGAACTTTTGGTTCCTGTGTACATCGCTTTAACAAGTGAAGCAAAAAAAATCAAGGATTTTATATTCCAATACACACAAGACTTGCACAGTCCATTCTACCTCAACTCTTAGCTTTCAGGTACTGATTCAGTAATTTTTCGATCGGAATGCAGCCTTGTCCAAGGCTCTCTCTTCGCAAGCCTGCCCCTCTTCACCACATTACTAGCCACGCAGCAGGAATCACCTGTTCATGAACTGCATATCGAATAATGCAGAAGGAATAACGTGTACAAAAACTGCTCATAAATTACAGTGGGGTCAAAGTAGTGTTTTTTCATCCTCGTACAACATTTTATACTGCACTGTTGGGCTCTACCAGGTTCTTGGACTAAGCTAAATGTTGCAACTGAACCAACCCCCCCCCCCCCAAAAAAAAAAAAAATAAAATAAAATAAAATAAATAAATAAATAAATAAATAAATAAATAGATAAATAGATAAATAAATAAATAAATAAATCAATAAATCAATAAATCAATAAATCAATAAATCAATAAAATAAAAATCAAACTAATAACAAACACACAAACAAATGGAAATAAAATAAAACATTGTATAATAAATAAAAAGTGAACCAACTAGTACCCACAAATTGTTTGAACGTGATTTCTTTTTAACAAAGATTCCAGGTCTTGCTGAGAACCGCCCCTCAGTCCTCAAAGGTGACCATCTATTTGCCCGCTTCAGCACTGACCCTGAAGATGGTAAGACCTACAAGGGTTACGTCCATCGGGTGGAAATGGAAGAAGTGGTCTTGGGATTCTCCAAAGAGTAAGTTTTATTTTTTTCCTTTTTTTTATGGAGGGGGGGGATTAGCATCTCTGTTTGAGACCAGTCGAGGTTGGTGAGAAAATATTCAGGCTACACTTTCCACTCAGATTTGTGAAAGCTTGACGGAAAGTCTCTTAAGTTTAGTTAGATTTTAACACAATTCAGCAGTAATATGTCCTCTCAAATGTTTTGGAACTCAAAACTCTTTTTGTAGAAGCTTTTTGTGTTGCTGTATTCTACAAATAAACATATAAAGAAGCTTTATCTGGCACATGCCAGGGAGGTCAAATTTGCAGTTAGATTATGAATAACCTATTCCACTTGAGTAGCTTATCTCCATCTTTGTCTTTTTTCTTCCTTCTTGTTTAGTTTGGTGAATAGGTTTACCCAAGGGCTCAAGTTTGACATTGAGTTCACGTTCAACCGTTTGCCGTTACGCCTACAGCATAATGCTGTCGAGGATGCCCGCAAGAATGGTCTGGATAGCGTCCTCTTTCCCGACCGCACCACTGTCGGAATGACAAAGAAACTCTGCACTGTACCAGATGATGACAGGTATGGCAATCTGTGCTTGTGTATGGTTTTCTGTAAAAAAAATTGTAGAATAATAGGATCGTTGATCATATTTAGGCATGCAACTTTTCAGCTTATCAGCTGATTTCCTCATTTTTTGTTTCTCAGCTGTGCTGTTGCAAATTGAAAAAACGAAGTACAACTTCTTGCCATGCCTTACACCTTCTTTTGAAAAACTGCAGTTGCATGCCTGCATAAAATAAAATGTGTTCGTTTCAATCTAGAATCTCACTGATTATAAGGTTCAAATCGATGACAATCCTCCAGAGAAATATTTCCATCAGAAATACTGTCAAAGTCAGGAAAGAAGAATTTGACGACCTCCCAAATCAGTACTGCTTATTTCCATTGCCGCATTCAAAATATCCACGTACATATTATATGAACATGCACCAAATCATTAACCAGTTGACGCCGGGAATCTTCCATTTTTTCCCATCCAGCCTGACGGAATTATTTTTCTCAGAGTTGCTGGAATTTTTTTCTTTGAGAGTACCGCTGGCACAAAGAAACCTTGACTTGACAAAGCCAAGAGAACAAAACTCTATTTATAGCACTAGAATTTTTGTCTCTATCGAGAAAATGTCAAATACATGCACCTTGAATTGCAAGTTCTCGACCATGAGCTACGACCAAGGTTTGTTACCAAATCCAGAACTAAGGCTGGATCCCCAGTTCACTCTGACTTACCTCCATTGAGACAAAGTACACTGAATAAGCAATGGTGGAAGCCTCTTGATGTCTCATAATCCTCTTCTTGGAACCAAAAGGCAAAGGTGCGGAATCGGAATTACACAATAACCCGCATAATGGGCGAAAATCTGTGAAATATTGAAGACCTTCTGCCCTTTTTGTGTGGGTGAAATGAAACGTTGCGGGGAATACTTATTAAAGCAATTTAAATTTCAATCATGCAACTCATGTTTTTATTAACACTAACCACCCCAACCTTAAAAAATCCATTTTGATTTTTTTGGATTGAGGACTACATTGTCATTGTCTGAGTGGTCTGGTGCAACCGACTCAAGTGGTACGTCATCACGGTGTGGGTTCGAATCCCAGTCACGGCCGTGACTTACCATATGGTGTTGGATGTTGTTAGAGTCATGAAGGATCCAAATAAATCACTATTGGTAGTCAGTCGACAAAACTCGGTATTCAACCTGCTTGAATTTGTTTGAATTTCAGTGATTTTGCCAGAGCGTTCTTCGACAGGAAACTAGCCACCAACACGGAGCAGATCAAAGCCGTCAAGCATATTGTTTGCGGTACGTCTCGCCCTAGTCCTTACCTTGTCTTTGGCCCACCAGGCACAGGCAAGACAGTCACCATTGTAGAGGCCATCAAACAGGTAAAGTTTGGCAAGAGTCGAATACATCTCATTTCATGAAACAAAGAATAATGTAGCCTCTTATGTGAGATGCGATGTTACAACAAAGTCAAGATATGGCAATTTTGCATCGAAAAAATAATAGTAGATGACTGTTCACTACAATCATTCATGTATTATGTATAAAGAGTTCAGGGTAATAAAAAACCCATTTTTTTTCTTTTCTTTTCTTTTTTTCATGAAAAATTGCCCAATACATGGCCAGATGGCCACTCGTAGTGAGGGCTACAAGGAAAATATAGAAATTTTAAGGGGAAGAAGGTATTTGTGTTCCATATAGACCATGTGACCCTTGTTTACAAAAGAGTGACCTTGTACATTCCAGGGCAATTACTGGTAGGCAAGATACTGCATGGGACATATGAGAAATTTTACATTTTGTATCATAATTTCCACATAAATTCAATAGCTATTAAAATGAGAGCTGAACTAGTTGTGAGATGTGCCCCTTTCCTTCATATCCAAAGTTGATGACAATCGGACAGTGCAATCTCCATAAAATGAAAGATTTAAAGTATTTTCCCATTGAGCCGTGTACAAATCCTGCCTGCAGGAAGTCCAGGTTCTGTGGCTCTTTTGTAAACATGTGATGTCACAGGTAACATGGTCTATATTATGAACTGGAATAGATTGTAAGATGGTGAAAGCAAAATTTGGGTTATCATTATTATTATTATTGTTATATATTTCTGTTAATGAAACCAAGGATGCCTCATAAGTGAACTTAATTACTGTAGCTCTTAAGCCTGAGCAAACTCGTAGATAAGGGTGCTTGCCATGTGAACCAGAAACACCGGGGTAATTCCCCTACTCTTCCACGATAAGTGTTCTGGGTTCTTTTACGTGCACTACCTATCCTAGTACACGGGACATGCGGCTTAATGTCCCATCTGAAGGACAAAGCAATTATGGTAAAGTATCTCACTCAAGGACACAAGTGTTGCGACCGGGATTCAAACCCACACTCAGTCAAGTTCTGGTGACTCCGGTGATCTTAACCGCTCAGCCACGACACTCCACAAGGGAGTAGGGAGTTCCAAAGTCCAGCAGTACGAGGGAAAAAGTTAGTAGAGTACTTTATCTCACAGTACTCTGGGACAGGTACAGTGAAGGGAGAAAAAGATGCAGAAAAACATGTACTTTGAGTAATGGTGCCTACAGAACGTTACTTCAGACGTTTTTTTCCCCCCGTTTATTCCTCCAACCCAGACTTACCATAAAATGCGTGGAAGTTGCATCCTTGCATGTGCACCATCCAATAGTGCAGCTGACCTCATCGCAACACGCCTTCTGACCGGGGGCACACCCATTGCCAAGACCAGCCTCATGAGAATCAACGCACAGAGTCGAGATTGGAGGACAGTGGATGAAACCCTGAAGGTAAAAACAAAGTTGCCAAGATTTCTCATCAGTGTGGAAACCTGAATATATTGCATTTTTAGAGTTGAACACTAAAACTAAGCAGGTGTAGAGTTGTCAGTCCGAAATCCGAAATTCAAATCGAGTAATGAATGCTTTGAGTCACCCTCGGGTGTGATAAAACACTATATAAGAATTGCATATTATTATTATTGTTATTGAAACAAGTAAAAAAACATTAAAGAGACTATTTCAAGATGCTTCTGCAAACTTCCTCTCTCAACACTACTCATACAATAGACGTTTATACCCTTCATCTAGGAGAAGGATGTGTGTAACTTTGACAAGCGTGGAACCAGGGAAACCTTCTACCCTCCCAAAGAAGAACTGATGGAGAAAAGAATTCTGGTGACCACACTGTGTACTGCAGGCAGGTCAGTCCATACATATAACAAACATTGTTGTACCTCTTGTTGGTTCCGTATTCCTGACGGTGATTATGCATTTTTTCAATTCAAGTAGGCCTCTAAAAGTGTCTTACATGAACATTACCCCTGTTAATCGTGCCCTGTGCTTTCCTGAAACCATCTCAACTCCTTAAGAGTATGTAGCACCAGCAGCCAAATGGGCGCACAGTTTGTTAATCATTCAAATCAACAGTCTCTACCCTCACAGGTGGTACCCATTTATTCTTTGGTGATGAGAAGCAATTTTGGTTAAGTGTCTTGTTTAACGACTCTAGTGTCATGACTGGGGTTCGCGCCCACACTCCGATGATTCAGCCATCAGAAGTTGAGTTTGTTGCTCTGGACTACTTGGCCACGACACCTTATGTGGCATTTACTGGTTGGCACCCGAACAGACCAGAAACAGTGAACCAGTCTTAGTTTAATTAAACATAAACTTAACAAAGTACATGTATATGGTTCTAAGTTTGATCCTCAATGATTGGTACAAGCTTAACAGACAACACTCTTTAACTTTTCACACAGGGATATATTTTGTAGCATGCACAGTGTTAAAGCACATATTCATCAGCATTATTTTAATACTAAAATTACTTCTTAAAAGACTCTGCGCTCTCTTCTGCTTTTGATTTAAAACATTGTTTTTCTTTGGGTCATCTGCAGACAGTTAGGGGCCTGTAATGTGTCTCAGACAGACTAGATCCTGGATTGATCCAGCAAATGGGGATCAGATTCAAGGGTGATCATGCAAGTAGGCCAGCAGGATCAGATCTGTAAATTTGATCGGATCCCACACAGGGTAATCAGACCCTGCAAGTAGCTGACCCAAAATAAAAGGCAACAAAATATTTACAGCATTAAAACTCTATTGCAGTCACACTGGCACGTTCCACATTTGCCGCACGCAATTTAACGTGTGCGCAGTGCATGCTTTGGTGACCTCTTGTGGTAAACTTTTAGATTCACTTCCGTCCGCCAAACTGAGTACAAAGTTTTTATCCCCCCCACCCCAGACTGTCTACGGCTGACTTTCCCTCCGATCATTTCACTCATGTCTTCATTGATGAGGCGGGTCATGCAGTGGAACCAGAAGCCATCATAGCCCTGTCTAATCTCCTGAATCCAGAGAACACCAAAGGAGGTCAAGTGGTTCTTGCCGGTGACCCCAAGCAGCTCGGCCCCATCCTCAGGTCACCTCTCGCTCTGGAACATGGACTAGGTGAGTAACGTTCACCAAAGATCGAGGCCCTGTTTCATAAAACTGTGAAGCAGAAAATATGACTCAGCGTATTTAGTTTCTTACAGCAAAAATTTACCGTGGTTACCAGTGGCCACAATGTAAATTGCATTGCATTTTGGCTGGTAACTGCTTACTGCTGAGCAGTACGTTTCCCTGCTAAGCAACTTATTTTACTTACCTGCTTTATGAAATTGGACCCACGTTGGGTGGCTAAACATGGACTGCAAGCATTTATGGGCAGTTTGATTAACAAATTCTGCAAGACATGCTCTATCCTATTGGTAAGTCATTACGTCACACCCGTGCGCATCTGCTGCACGCCCAATTGTTTCACTACTTCTGGTTCCAAAGCTGGCATATGTTGCTGTGTCATTTTACCGAAAAGCAGTCATTACTTTGTTCAGAAACATTTCTTATGAAAAAAACTTTCCGATATTTCTGCTAAGACTTTAAGACTTTGCAAGACGCACGGGAAAGGCGAGTCCAGAAATTATGCTGTTCTTACATAAATCCTCAAAGACAAAAAGTTCAAAGCATGGGCTACTGGCAATCAATGGAGCCAGCTTGTGTGAAGTGAGTAGGACTAACAGTGGAACTACGTCACACTTGCCAACAGTATTACATTGTACCTCATACATATTCATGATCGGGAGCCAAATTCTCAATGTTCCATTCACTTTCACGTGCCAGATGTTATTTTTGCCCTTTAGCAAAATGCTTTACGAAGTGATTGTGGAACTGTCGCACGGTTGTAGTACGCACACGTGGACATCACCCTAGCAGCATGCACACGAAAAGATGTTGGCACAACGTAAATGTCAATATTGTAATGGCAGTTGAATATGTATAATGTATAAAACAAATATAACATAGTTTATTCTGGGTGGACAGTCGATATTAGTTCCCCTCGGTATTGGAAGTTGACAAACTAGTTCCCTCGGCTTTGCCTGGGTGACTAGTTTGTCCACATCCAATACCTCGGGGAGCTAATATCGACTGTCCGACCAAAATAAACTATGTTATATTTGTATACTGTACACAGGAATGCCCCCAACACTTATGTGGAATAAGGAAAAACTGGGAAACAAAATAAGTTTTAGGAATGATGGACTCACAGTTGCCTTGATGACATAGATCATTACGCTCCTACTTTTGGTAACATTTTCCAGCAAGTTGACCAACCATTTGAAATGATTAAACTTCACTGGTTGTGTATGGTGGAACAACTGTGCACAGAACTGTCTGCATACTGTGTAGATACATTCACCACATTATGTCATATTGCAGGCTGGCTTAGTTTATCTATAGTTCAAAACCACTGTGGATGATATTGAATGGTCAGACAGTAGGAGGGTTTACAGTGTGCTGTGCTGATGCATTCACCTCATAATAACTTATTGCTGGTTGACGAAATGTGTCTATCATTCAAAACCACAGTGTATGATATTGAATGGTCAGAGAGTAAGAGGGTTGATATATCTTTTTTAAGGTTTATCTTTACTGGAGCGACTGATGACAGAATGTGATATCTATCAACGACAGGACGCTGAGCCTCATTACGACAGCCGAGTCCTGACCAAGCTACTGCGTAACTATCGCTCCCACCCCGCTATCCTCAAACTGCCCAATCAGATGTTCTATGCAAATGAGCTGGAGGTACATGCTGATGAAGCTGTGCGGACGTCCTTGTGTAGTTGGGACAGGCTACCTCAGAAGGTGATTGTTAAGACTGAAATATAGGCCTCTAAAAAGACTACTTCTTGTACTTGCTCCTCGTTTAGAAGAATTGATTACAAGAGCACCCTAAAAATGCATCACTTTCCTTGTTGGAACCCTTGTGAGAACCCAGCCTTTCTGCATCCTTCTACACTTATACGTTGCATGCTAAATTGTACTTAAGTATTTGTCTTGAAAACAAGGGGCTAATTGTATATAGATACTATGCACCAAAATATTTTAACCACAGAGAAACGTTCCTTTCAGAAACAAGGTATAATTTCATCAAAACTGTTGACTGGTAAGCAAATAGTTGAGCTGGCTATAGCAGAAAAAACAATGTACTTAAGGAAAAAGTGTTTTTTTTTATAAAAGATTGAGGAAGGTAAGCAGTGCACGTGCACATTCACCATAGCTTTGCATTATTGCATCACTTATCTGCTCAAAATAATGTCAAATAATGTCAACCTGTCAAATAATGGTCTGACTTTGTCACTCTTTTCTGGCAGAACTTTCCCATTTTATTTCACGGGGTAGAAGGCAAGGATGAGCGCGAGGGACATAGTCCGTCCTTCTTCAACCTGGCCGAGGTGACGATCGTTGTGGAATATGTTGAGGATTTGCTGAACAAGCGAGGAGGAAGACAAATTAAGGAGTCGGATATTGGGATCATTTCACCGTATCGTCGACAGGTAAGCTGCTGGTACAGCATTAGATGCAAGCCTTTGGTTTCACCACTTGTTAACTCATATACATGTACAAGGTTTCCAAAAGATTCCTGCCAGTGATGCTTGCCCAGTCTATTATTAAAATTCAATCAAAGCATTTGATATATTTATTCAAAGAGAAAGGTCAATCAGATTACAAATTGATTGTGTTGGTACAGTTTTTTGTTGTTAGCTACAATCAAGCTCGAAGTAAACATCATTGGGACCCTGCATAAGTGTTACATTGTAGCATGTCGTGGCTGAGCGGTTTAGTGCACCGGACTGAAATTCTGGTGGCTAAGTCATCAGGGTGTGGGTTTGATTCCCGGTCATGACACTTGTGTCCTTGAGGAAGACACTTAACTATAATTGCTTCAAATAGGGGAAGAGGCAGTTATGTTTGTCTCGTAATGGATTCATTTACCCCTCCTTGGTGTTAGCTGTGCTGTGAAGAGACTTGTATTTATATCTCGTCATGTCTTGTTTCTGCGCATTGGAGCAGGTTTCTATCCCTTCAATAGTAGCCCACACCTGGAGTGGCCTTTCGGCCTCGTGATGGGCAAATTGCTTTTAAAAAATAAATTAAAAAAATAGCTACTTTATGGAGGTGTTCCATATTTCAAGAAAGATATACAAAATTTATGCCATGGAAGCCACCATTATGCAACGAATTACCTGCTCAGCCTGAAATGTGTTCTACTTCTGTGGCACATTAGCAGTGAACACCATTCAATGCAAGTATGTAATGAGAATTAGTCTGTTGAATATTATGACTATGTATAGGTTCAAAAGCTACAGACAGTCCTGAAGAAGCGTCACCATAGTAACATCAAGGTGGGGTCAGTTGAAGAGTTCCAGGGTCAAGAGAGATTGGTCATCATCGTGTCCACAGTACGCAGCACCAAAGCAGAACACATCCAGATGGACATTGACTACCAACTTGGCTTTCTCAAGAACCCTAAAGTTTGTAACATTTTCTTTCTAGTTACTCTAACAACAAAGAAAAAGGCCTGTAGAAACTATGGATTTTTTTCCCCCCACTCATATCGTGGCCAATTCTGAACAGACTTTGTTCATTTATAGGTTATAACATGATCATCATCTATGCTCCATGCAACTTTACGGCCTTCAGATAAAACGTGAGAGAGCCTTTTATGGATACATACACAACACACATTGTGTGAGTTATAGTACCATTCTTTAGTTTTAAACATCAGCTGCTTTAGTCAGCTACTGACCATTCCCCCTCCCCTGGCAACCCCACAACTGGTTGAAATTACAATGAGGAGTATTACATATTTTGAGGGATACTAGTGGAGTGCAATGGTAAATCATGGAGTGTCGTGGCCAAGTGGTCCAGTCCGCCGAACTTAAGTTCTGTAGGTTACAGAATGTGGGATTGAATCCCGGTCTGGCCAGTCTTGACACTTCTTGTGTCCTTGAACAAGACACTTGGCCATAATTGCTTTGTCCTTCGGATGGGACATTAAGCCGTAGGTCCGGTGTACTAGGATGGGTGGTGCACGTAAAAGAACCCAGGGGTGGATTTCACAAAGCACTAGGACTAGTCTTATCTCGAGTTAGGTGGAGTAACTAGTCCTAACTTATAGGACTAGTCTTAAGTTAGGACTACTTTTGTGAAATCCACCCCAGAACACTTATTGTGAAAGAGTAGGGGTTTACCCCAGTGTTTCTGGTTCAGATAGCAAGTATCATTACCTACAGGTTTTCTCAGGCTTCCGAGCTACAGTGGTTAAGTTCGCTTTTGAGGCATCCATAGTTTTCAGAAATTAATTAATAATAATAATAACATCATGGATGTTAACCCCCCCTATTTCTTGCAAACTCTTTAAACCTTTTGCAGCCGTTTGAGTTTGTGTGCTCTTTTGCTTTACTTGAACTTCGTTAAATAGAAAGTTTAAATGCAGAGTTGACATCCTTTTAAGTCTCATGTATTGTTTTCCTCTCCGACAGAGGTTAAATGTTGCGGTCACACGAGCCAAGGCATTGCTGATATTAGTGGGTAACCCATACATGCTGAGCAAGGACGAAAACTGGAACAGGTAAGAGTGACACTTTTTTAATAGTTGATGAGCATTCTTGGGGCCATGTCGCACGGGGCAATTTACAGGCAACCAGCGCCAAGAATCTTCAAGAAGAAAAGGCATTCTCGTTTCAATTATCACCTAATTTTCTTGAGGATTGTAAGACGTAGTTAGAAATATAACTCCTGTGCTACCAAAATGTTTCTTTTGCCTGCAGTGCAGTTGGTTGCCTCCAAGTTGCCAGTAAAAATTGCCCTGTGTGACATGGCCCTTAGGCCCTGGGCCCAATTTCATGGTTCTGCTTACTGCATCAATCATTGTTTTTCTTTTAAGTACTCTAACTCACTGCATTTTTTTTGTAATTTCATTTTTTACATTACTGAATACCGTAGGGTTTCATGCTAGGTGCATTAGTTCATCTGAAAATAGGAGAGAGTATTAGTAGTTGCCGAGTTTACAACTTGGCTGACATACAACTCTCCAAAAGATAAATGCACCTTGCTACACCCATCTACGTCAATGCATTTATACCTTTTGTTGATTTGTCAGTTTCCTACGTTACTGTATGGAGAATAATGCCTACACCGGATGCCACTTTGAGGAGGACGAAGATGAACTTGAAGCTATCATCCAGAGACTGGACAATGTCAAACTCAGTGATCTTGGTGAGTACCAGAACACTTCTCAGACTTCTGACTCTCTATTTAATATAAATTGATGCAAACTGAACTTAAGTCATATTACTTGTCGTCATGTGTCCAGAGTCTTTACTATTATTCTATATTTCTGGTGATGAAACCAAGGATTTCTCAAAAGCGTATATTGCGCTGTAGCTCGCAAGCCTGAAGAAACCTGTTGGGTAGAAGATGATGAAGAAATATTCAGTTTTAGATGTGGGGGGAAAACCCCAGAGAAATACTCTGGGGGAAAACCCACGCGATCAGGTAGGGACTGAAAACCCAATCCACATAGTGACCCCTGGCGGGATTGGAACCGGGTACACCAGAGGTGAAAGGCGAGGAAAGTACCGCTACGCCAACCTGACCGCCCTAAAAGGGAAGAAGGTTGTAAGGCTGTACAACCGTTTTCCCAAGCACTCAAAGTAAAACCTATTTGCCCCAGCAGAAGGTTAAGCAATAAAATGGCTCTTTTGAAAAAAAGTAGGGTTTGAATGTTGTTTATTTGTTGCTGGAATTACTCCCAAGTAATGCTTTTTTCCATTCCCATGCAGAATTTGACTTACAAAATGGCAGGGGAAAAAGCGACCAAATTTTCACACACAATTTGGAAAAGTTGTTGCTTACTCCCTTTTGCTGGTCACAATTTCATTAGGACCTTCTTCCAGGCATGCAGCATTATTTTAACCAATATTAGTTCTCTGTTAAAGCTGATTTCATTTACAGTACAAAGAAATGTAAAACATATCCATTGCCTGATTTTAATGTGTTTTTTGTTGGTATATATTTTGCTTCTCTAGTGGATACACCTGAATCCAATAATCTACAGGGATTTAGTGCAGTCACTGAGCAGAATGACCCAGAGTGGAAAGGCGAGAACTAGAGACGAACTTGAGGATACAGTGAGCCTTGCCAAACCTCTTCCCTAGTATTAATAACAGACCTACTTATTGTACTACTGCTACTAATAATGTGCAGAGCTTTGTTAGAACAATGAAACCTATCTATGTAGCACCTGGTAAGGTTTAAACGAGGTGCTGGGGTGCAGTCTGCAGCCAACCATGCCAGGAACACCGGGGCAAACCCGTTCAACGATAAGTGTTCTGGGTTCTTTTACGTGCATTACACAACACACAGGACCTATGGCTTAACGTCCCATTCCTAAGGATGGAGCAATTATGGTTTAGTGTCTTACTCAAGGACACAAGTGCCATGACTGAGATGCACCCCCAACTTCAAGTCAATCACACCTTTTAGGGCCACTTGTCGCAATGGACATCAAATTAGCAGAAAACACCCATGAATGAATTTAAAAACATTTTAAATGTTGTTTACGTTGGAAATAGATTTGGTAAAGTTCTGTGCTTACCAACTCTGTGCAATGGGATCCTGCCCCTACCTTCAACCTGTCAACCACAATGTTTTGAATTCCAATTGTTTATTTAAATGTTCCACCTTCCTAAAAATAGTTTTTAATCATTTTTAAATCTCAAAATTTGCTCTTGATGGGTTATTAGTGTCAATTAGCTTTTTAAAATTCGTTTTAGAGTTTGAATTGTCTGAATTGTCCTTCATGAATTTAGTTTACATTAAATCCATTCACTCCTAATTTGTTTTTTTGAAGTACGTGGAATGCACTGATCGGACTGTTTAATCCTTGCATTAATGGAAGTAACATTAATATAAGATGCAATGGATTCTCGCAGTAGTATACAAATATAACATGGTTAATAATACTGATTGTACTACTGCTTATAAAATTCAGGTCGTATATAACTTTTTGTCACACTCGACTGACGTCTCAAAGCAATATTTTTTACAACAGATGTGCAGAGCTTTGTTAGAACAATGAAACCTTTCTATGTGGCGCCTTGTAAGGTTTAACAACGTACTGCGGCGCAATTTGAGGGTGGACTTTCGATATTAGCTTCCCAAGGTATTGGAAGTTGACAAACTAATTCCCAAGGCCAAGCTGCTGGAACTAGTTTATCAACTTCCATTACTAAGGGGAGCTCATATCGACTGTCGACAGAAATAAACCGTGTTATATTTGTTTTACTATACCTCATAACTTCTCTAGTTCGGCATGAAATAACCGCTCCAGATTTTCACCGACTTCCAAAAAAAAAATAATAGTTACATAGGAATGAAACAAAAACGTACGGTTCTAAACAAAAATGGTATACCCTGCCTTGAATGCAGTCTGTTTTCAACTTTTGCCAATGCCTTCCAATCTTAGCCTTTTTAAAAATTCAAAATGTTGTTCTAAAATTAAAAGGAGCACAATGTTGTCAGTATTAAATGTAAATAATCAATTACTGAACGATTGACCACCATGTTTGCGTTGGGGTATATAGGGGGTGTAATCACTTGTTGTTTCGATTCTGAATTTCAAGTGAACTTATGCGACGCCCCACACCAAAATCAGGTAGGTCACAGAAAAGTGAAATGGCGTTAAAAGTAAAGACAACCGAAACATCAGCCAATGGGCTGTGATGTCTGAAACATTTCATGTTGAGCAATGCTTACCTTATAGGCCCTAACTAGGTATTTGAAATCCCGTGATCTCATGTATTTGATGAGCGAATAAACCCAGTTTTGAGTTTTGGCAAGGACTGCCTGGTTTGGGCATGGGACGTCACTTATATCAGTATACCTGTGACTTTGACTGTATCAGTAACTGTGACTGTATCAGTAACTGTGATTGTGACTGTATCAATAACTGTGACTGTGACTGTATCAGTGACTGTGACTGTATCAGGAACTCTTTCAGAACTAAGTACTCATTTTCAAATTTATCAATTATAAACTGTAAAGTTTGAATAATTTGGTTTTTTAAGTTTTTAGGGCCCAGTTTTTAAGCCGTTTTTAATTATAAGGTAATGTAAGACTTAGTAAGAAAACCCTTGTATGTAAATACAAAAACCAAAAACATTTACACGGAAATGTCCATCAGATTTAATAAGCACATGTACTCTTCTGTTGTGTTTTGTTTGTATGGAACAGACAAGGGAAATGGGATTTTTACCCCCATGATACCACATAGAGACTATATTCAAATGAAATTTCAAAAAACATATGGACATGCTTTTTATCTCTTTGCTTTATTTAAAAAATGTATCATCTAATGGTACAGTGCAAGTATAATGCTAGTAATGATCTCATTAGTAAAATAAATTTGGATTTAGCAGTATGAGCATTGCCACGAACTGTTAAACTTAGGCCATAAACTGATATCAGCTTTAACTTCTTAACCATTTGATGGCCATTTATTGTATTGTACCATGCTTTTGAACAGTTGAAAATGCTTATCTCCAAATCAAATCTTTTTAAAGAATGAAGTGTTAACAAGACCACTCTTCGGTAAGTGGAAGTTTTTATCAAATAGTTTCTTAAGATTTGGCACTTTAGTAGAATCTGCGTTTTGTACACCCCACCTCTTTAACTATGGAACTGTTAACATCATGTATTCTTATACATGTATATTTTTTTTATAAGAACGACATTCCATGAGGTTTATGTCTTACAAAAACACTGCCAATAAAAGAGACTATTCTAGATGATTATGTACTCATGTGAAAATGGTGATTCTTATGGGTGAATGTGTTAACGTGAGATGATGCAAGATAACATGGGGTCATTAAACCAAATAAGTAACCCCCAACCCAAATCTTAATCTAAAATGCATGTAAAGCATTTGGCGTTCAAATTTATTCTTCTCAGCCCTTTATGTGTAAAACCCAGACTGAGCGGGGACTCTAAGGGTTGCGTTAATTGATTGCCAATTTGACTGCTGATGTACAGGTAGAGAAATGGTGCAAGGCACTATCAGCGTCCTTCAGCCTTTGAGAAAGACTCTGCTAGGGTTGAAACCTGCAGCCATTCACAATTTTGTTTTGCATTTATACTTTTTGTTGGTAAGTAGTTTGCCACAGCTGATTCTCTTTTCTTGCTCATGTTTACATACATTTAAAAAATAGAGTATCTGTATTAGTGCGTTCGATTAGCTTCCCCGTGTATACCGGGGAGTTACACTCGTAGTAGCCACGATAATCAAACGCTGGGTGTATTCACTTGACATTCTGGAAAAACTAAGGTTAAAGGTTGTTCCCCACCTTGAGCCTGCAGCCGTACTACGTCATTACACCTGTCAGCCACAAGAGACACGCTCGCGAGCTGGGGCTGTGGTGGCATACACCGGGGGCAGACACGAGTATCACGTGATGGCTAATCAAACGCTCTCGTGTAAGCTTTACTTACACGTGTAAGCTAATCGAACGCACCCTATGTACAGAAGTGTAACTGACATGCTCCTTGACCTCAAATGGGGTACAATTCAGACACCACACCTCAGCCAGATGAGGAAACCCACTCATCTCATCGACCAATGACTGCTACCACTACTTCCTGTATGCAAAAACACTACATGTACCTATCTAGAATTCTGCACGTTTATAGTCCAGCAATGGCGATTTGTACAGTATACACAAGACTAAGTCGAGATGTAATAAGCTATGAAAGAACTGAAAACCATATCCCCTTGGCTGACTGAGCAGTTGCTTTCTAGACAACAGTTGGGTAGGTTACTCAGTGATTTGTCACAGTATTGTACAAATACACATGTATGCACCAGTAAATGAAATCTATGACAATGTTAACCACAAGTGTTGTTTTTCAGACGCCTGTTTTATGAATACATGTATAAGTATTTACTTGACAACTTTTCTCATGTCGTTTACTTGCACAATTACTGTAAGTGAACAATTTTGATACTGTTTAACAGCATCAAGACATTAGACATGCTCTGGGATGTGGGGGTCGTGTGTTTGAATCCCACCTGAGTAACCTGTGGATTTTTTTACCGCAGGCCTCACACAGGGGTGTAAGGGTACAGATTAAAGCCTTGTACACTGTTTGTAAGTTTTCAGCAACTTTGGATAGTCCGCACATTTATTTTGCTAAGGCCACGATTCGTATAATGTAGTGGGAAGATGCTACATTAATCAATTTGCACATATTGCGTTAATACGTAAAGCTGTTTGGTATAAATATTTACAAGCTTGAATACAATATGCAAAAAATAAACAGGGTACCATAGCCCAGGTTGGACAAATGGAGGCTGAAGTCCTACCAGGGCTAATGGTACTGCAGTCCTTCTGTACGAAAAAATTACATAAGAATTTACATGTTGAATATTTTATACAAAAGTGTGGTATTTAGTACAGTCTTTTGAATGGAAAAGTACAATACGTGTAAAGTAGGTTGATTAGACTTTTACTTAACAATTTTAGACGACTCAACTGCATAGGATTTATAAGATTTGAAACTTAGCATGTTTTGCGGTGACACCATGTTATTGTAATTATCTCTAATGAGTTGGTGTGGTTCTGAAAAGAACCCATTCTTTTCAGAGCCACACCAACTCATTAGAGATAATATGATGTCACCTCGAAACTTACTAGATTGCATAGAGATTAAGGACGTTTTACTACAGAGACTGGTTTTGATGATGGATGACAAGATGTTGATTTTGTAATCATCGTTAAGTATTCCTGAGATACTGGACATGAATTTCTTTGTTGTTGTAAACAACACAATGTCCAATGATTAACCAGACCTGAAAACACTAAGAAATAAATACTTATTAGCATGTTTTGATTTATCAATTATGTCTTTCCGTTAAAAACCTTAAAGCTATTTTTCTAAATGATTACATTTGGATATGAAAACTGAAAAAATGTATTCATAGTTGACACCATTTGCAAGCCTGGAATGTCATCTTTGGTAGGGTAAGGTCATTTTTCATTTTGCAAAGGGCATTCCATCGGAAACTTTTGAATGCAGCACCAAGGCCAAGACAAGGGCAACAGAGGCCATGGCCGCAGTGCAATAGACCAATCCATTAAGACCCCCTTCCTTAGCAACTGCCTAGCATGAGCACATGGCATCACTTTCTTTCCACGATCATTGCGCGGTGGTTCGGTTGTGGCCACATACATGTACCGGATACACACACAGACATGGTTTCGTGAACGGTATTAATTTCGTGGCTTTTTGAGCAGTGCCTTGAGTCCAAAGAACAATGCAGACAGGAACACTGTTAGACTACTTTTACACGACTGTACATACAAGGACCACTGCTGTGGGATTTCAACCACCAGAAATACGAAAAAAATTAAAGCTAAACAAAAGTAAGTACATTTGTGTGTGCTGTTGTGTGTCAGAACAATGGCGGCGATTTGTTTACTTTTCCAACGGATTTTTAACATGTCGGACATTTGCCAGACTTTCAGTGGTGTTGTCAAGGCTATGATTGGTCAATACGTTAGTAGGCGGGGCTTAATGGTTTGGTCTATTCCAGGCCTGCGTATGAACGATCAACCAACATAAATCAAGCACCCTGGAAACTGGCATTGCCAGTTGTCACATTTTCTTCAACTTTACAAGCAGCTACTGTACATGTACATCAAAAGCCTTCAAAACATATGAACAATAATAATACATATACAAATGCAAGGAGCTTTGTAAGTACTGTCTAAAATTATCTGCTCAAAGGGAAAAAAAAAAAATCTGAGCTCGATTGTCATCAGCGTCTGCTAGTCATACCCTGTAGGTAGGCCTCGAATAAAGACTCTCAGTACCAAGTGACATGCTTACATGACAAAAAATGACGAAGTCAGCTAATGGTAAAACTTACGTTTTCCATACAGCCAAACTTAGCTGTGTGAGAATGGATGAAAAAACAAAAACAAAAAACACTTCATTACAACGGATTTGTGCAGATTTTTTATCTCACTTGGCATTCTCCAAATGTGTTTATATCTGTACACTTTGATATTTTCCCTTGAAAAAACTGTTTTGGAGGCACAGAGCATCAGAACTTTGTGTGTGCAGAAAAAAACAAAACTTTGAGATGTTTATGAATCACAGACTTACTATTTTATTAACAACTACCAAGTATTTTCATCACTGGTGAAGTTTAGACACACGAATAATAGTACAGTATAAAAAAATATGGCACATATGCATTTGTAGTGAAATCAACAACTAACAACTACTGTATGCTTAGCCTTCACTTATAGTACATTTTCACTTCAGTCTAGCAATATATTTAGCCTTTTTTTAATGAAAAAATACAAATATGGTAAAAAAAAAATTGTAGTCATGTGCATTGCGATACACTGCCAACAATATGAATACATAATCTCTGGTTCAAAGTTTACAAAAGACCTTGTAGGGTATTAATGGGTGATTTTTTTACCAACACAGGACAACACACTTGAATTTCTATAGTGCCGTCTGGATGGGTTTTCTTAACCAATTGGGGTTGGATGACCTGTTAACATGCAAATATTTCCCCTGCCTGGAAAGAGAAGCCTTCATAAGACGCCATTGTGTAATTTCGGACCACTGGAGCAAGGGTCGCCCGGACATTCTACTGCAGAGTGTGCACAGACCACACATATGCCGCTTACACTAACGCTTCAAAGACCAAAAAGGTCTAGAATATATTGGCGTATCAGTTTTTGTGTAATCCCGAGGCAATTACAGACCTTTGTCCGTTTGTTCCAAGAAGAGGTCATTGAGAGGCTTCCACCATTGTTCATTCACTGTATTTCGGCTCAATGGAGGTAAGTCAGAGTGAACCGGGGATCCAGCCACGGTTCCGTGTTTAGTACCACTCGTATGCCGTAGGTAACGGCCGATATTTTGCAATTCACGTTGTGTGAAATTGAGATTTTCTCGTTTGAGAAACAAAATGGACAACCCAATAAAGAGAACCTTTGTTCTCTTGGCATTGCCAAGTCAGGGTGTCCTTGTGTCGGCGGTACTCTCAAAGAAAAAAGATGCCAAAGGAATGCAGACAGGAGGGTGGGACCAAAAAACAGAATCCTGGTGGCAACTGGTTAAAGACAACCTCACTCCAGCTCCATCAGTCATTTAGAAGCCATAATATGCTCTTAGCATTGGGTTCCGTACCAGCTGATGTAACTTTGGCCATAAATACATGTGTCTGTCTGAAGTATGCATCCATTTCAATCACTCAATACCAATACGAACATTGTCAGATGGACACTTCAATTTCAACACACTATGCCCAATAATGGACACATGGATTTATGGCCTTAACTGAGCAGTTTGCGTTTCTTCAGACCTTTACTGTGTGGTGATCGTCACTGATCTATGTCCATATTATTGTCTAGTCCCTGAGCTTCGTCCTGAGGTTCGTTCTCATCTTCACCCCATTCCGCATCGTCCCACGGATCAAACTCCCATAGATCCTGAAGTAATCCAGCTGAGGGAGAAACAGGTGTGTTCAATTCAAATCCCAAATCTGCAACGGTAACATTCTGCTAAAGACCGTCCCCAAGGTCACATTCAGCTTTGTGATGCTGCACTCATTTTTCAAAAGAGGCCTTACAAGAGTGAGAGCAAAAAATACAAGTCTCTAACTTCACGCTAACACGATGTAAAATATAATTTTATTTGATACTCTTTCAAAGCGAAATTTTAAAAAATGGCGTCATTGGATATCAACAACAATGGGTCTGTGCATTCCAAAGAGGAATTTGTGTGTCAGTCAAAAGGTCAAATTTTATGCCGTTTTAATAGAATATAATCAAAATTCAGAAATGAAATGAACATTTTCCTGTACAAAAAAGTATTCCCATATATGGACATCTGGATGTTTTAGGATGATGACAACATTTGCACTGGACATGCTGACAGGGTATCAAATACAATAGCATTTTAGACCATTTTAACGTGAGGTTAGAGACTTGTAATTTTTTCCCACTTTCATAAGGACTTTATTTACCGGAAAATTAGTGCATCACAAATCTGAATTCGATCTTGTAGACCCTCTTTAAATTAGTTCCAATCTACACATGACTGTCCACTCTGTCTTTCTACCAGTTGGCGCCAGATGACTAGTATACAAGCAAATGTTTCCCCTGCCTGGGAACGATACAAGTTTGACAAGCCCATCGTGCTACCCAAGAGCCAAGTTGACTAGCCTGCTGGGCAACCTAAGAGCCAAGTTTGACTAGCCAGCTGGGCAACCTAAGAGCCAAGTTTGACTAGACTGCCACACTACCTAAGAGCCAAGTTTGACTAGACTGCTGGGCAACCTAAGAGCCAAGTTTGACTAGACTGCCACAATACCTAAGAGCCAAGTTTGACTAGACTGCCACAGTACCTAAGAGCCAAGTTTGACTAGCCAGCTGGGCAACCTAAGAGCCAAGTTTGACTAGCCTGCTGGGCAACCTAAGAGCCAAGTTTGACTAGCCAGCTGGGCAACCTAAGAGCCAAGTTTGACTAGCCAGCTGGGCAACCTAAGAGCCAAGTTTGACTAGACTGCCACACTACCTAAGAGCTGAGTTTCTAGCCTGCTGGACTACCTAAGAGCAAATTTTATAAACCCCACAGCTTGATCTATAGATTATTTGACTTATTCAAGGATGGTTGGATAGTGAATGAGGGCACTGCAAAGATGTTGCACCTAACGTGCCTATGTAGGTTTACTCTTCAACACAAGGAACTACGCCTCACAAATCAACAGGAATGCATTAATTTAAAAACAAACCTAGAAAATAGAAAAACGTTTGATAAATCACTTGCATGATCAAAAGAAAAAGAAAAAGGAGGGGGATATTATTCTGTTAAGAGATGAAAAACTTACTTTCGTTATCTGTGATGTCTGGGATCTTGAAATAGAGTTTGATGAGACTTGTAACTGAGTACACATGGAACTTTTCTACATCTAGATGATGATAGTTAAAGTTCCTGTCATGTACTGCTAGACAGTGAAGCAGTAAGAGAGCCTCATGAAGTACACACCTCCTACATAAAATACAAACCAAATAATCTGTAGGATTTGTTTTGCTCAAAATAAGCTTCAGGGGCAGGGGCCGATGAGAGTTCAGCCTTAGAAGTGGCTTGCATTACACATTTTGGTTGGTAGCCTGTTTTTGCTTAGTAAGGTTTTTGTATGCATGTGTGGTTATTAACCCTTTCTTTACCATAGGTGACTTTAGTTGACTGCACTCATACCATCTCTTCTTTACCATTGGCGGCTTTAGTCCACCAAGCTTGGTACACAAAATCGCACTCAAACCTGAGCATAAGGGCCATTTGTTATGAAGTTTTAGTTTCGCTCATGTTCACCTTCCATACCCAAGCTTACCATCATTGGAAAGAGAAAGACAGGATCTTTCTAATAGTGATAAAATAAAATAAAGTTGCTATTGTGCAAATTGGAGAGGACAGATCCGAAATGCCAAACAACTACAAAAAGCCATATGATTGTGTACAAAATAGTGTTTGAGTTTAAGAACACACTTAGGAAACAAGGATCAAGAACTTGAACATTTATTGGCTAATCTCAATGATTTTTAGATTATAAGAAAGAGAATTCAATAAGTGAGAATTTTGTTATTACTTATTTTGCTGTAAAACAATATCTTCAAGGTCATAACAGAGTTCGTAAAATTGGCCTTTGAACAAAAGCTTTCTGCTTTGTAAGAGTGTGTGCTTCACGCTTGAGTGGTCAAACAATGTGGTCCTCAGTGGTTGTTTATGTCAAAACAATTCGGTAACAAAAGGGTTAACAGATTTATGAACAGGGCTGGAGAACTTCAGTCCCCAAGGGCTGTCAACTTTTTCTATGGCCACAAATTCTATATGAGAAATGTGAAAGGCGCATAAAGACAACAATGGCTAAGGCCAAGGAAATGAAGGATGGAAAATCCCTTCTACTGGTCTTATTCCACTCCTCATTAAAAATAAACTTTATAAAATTTGAAAATATATCAAACACTTTCACATAAACAAGTTCACAGAAACAACTTATCATCGAACAAGTATTACTGTTGTAAAGAATATCTATCAAGTGTGCAATGATTGTCCATGCTGTAATCAAACTGTTATTTTGTAGCGTGTATCATAAACTTAGTACTGTAGAGCTAAACCATGTAAACCAACCATGCTTGGCTTGGTGGAATAAATATAAAATTTTGGCTTACCAGTTCTGGGTGGGATGTTCGTAGACCGCCTTGGACAAGGTAACGTCTAGCACCCTTCTTAGCATCAGCACTGCAGCATTTATCAGCTGCCAAATCAAAGAATGAAAAAATAGCTGGTGACAATACGGTACACACTGAATGTATTTAAGATACCTACATGTAGTATATAGCTAGCCAAGTAACATTTCCTGCTATTCAAACTCGTTGGAGTGTCTGGAAATGTTTCTTTCATTCTAGGCATTCCGTTTGTGTACCAGTTCAGAAAAATGCCAATCAAGCTGCATCAAACATCATGAAAGAAAATGGCAGGCACTTAAAAGCAAGGTATCGTTAACAATGTTTTGGGTAGTTTCTTGTGAATTATCACCGGTGTTTCCAATAACTGCAAAAACTCATAATTATGTGTTTGCTTTTTTTAAAGTGACAACCATAGTCTGCTTGTCACTGGTTGGCAAAAACTACCATGACCTAAAAAAAAAAAAAATTATCTACTAAATTACACTGGACCGCAGGTTCGAGGCCAGTGATTTTAGCACTGGGCCGGTAAACTCTAGCAAATTGAAAGCAAAGGATTACGGAAAGGAATCCAAAGCTAGCCAATTAAAAATAGGCACTGATTTGGCAAAGCCAATCAGAATGTGGTACATAAACACAGGTGGATTAGTAAGCCATATAACAACAATTTGCAAGGAGCTTCAAAATGATGCAAGATACAAGGTTATTACAAAATAGAGATACAACACATTTGAAATGAAGCAACAACATAAGCATTTACTGATTACTTCTATTACAGAAATACTGACCTCCATACTACACTGGCAGTCTGTCTCCAACAACATCTCTGCTCCCTGATGATGTGTAGATACAATCCTCCTCAGAAGTGTTATCACCTTAGACAACATAAATACAAAAAAAATCCAACAAAATGAAGATCATCACAAGGTTTGTCGGTTAGCAACTTCACTCTCCATAGAAATTGCCAGTATTAACAGTTCAACTGCCCGGGTTGTGTATGGTTGAACAACTGTGCACAAAGCCATCTGTGTAGATGCACTCACCGCAAGATAGCATATCAAAAGCCCCCTTAAGCCCGGTTCACACATCACGCGAATGCGAACGCGGAGCGAATTGGACGCGCCTCTCCTACATTCGCAGCGAATTTCACAAAAAAGTTGAACACATTTTAACTGGGGCGAATTGTTCATCGCGAATTTGTGACGTCAAATTCGCTTCGCTTTCGCCTTCGCGTGAAGTATGAACTGGGCTTTAGTGAACCTGTCATTCAAAACCATTAGAGTAGAATTTGAAACATTGCATGGTGAGAAAACAATCTTGAGTCTAAGGACTTTTACGAAACCAAGACTACTGCTCTTGCTTAGACTGCCTGTTTGGAGCCCTGTATCAAAATTACAGACGGCGATTAAGCCTGAGACAAAGCCACAGTTTTGAAAGAAGCACAAGGTTTATGGTTACACTTACAAAATATGTTATAAAATGTCTCATGAGTTGTGGTTTTGGAGGGAAAAAAAGAAAGAAAAAAAACGAAGAAAATATGGTTGTGCTACAACCACCGGTTCTTTTTAGAACCACCACAGCTTTCAAGAGATGTGTCACTGCAAACATCAGTGTCAAAACCATGTAGATGACATTGCATGGTCAGCAGTAGTTTTAGATAGTTTAAATAGTTTTAGATAGTTTAAACATTATGTGATTCAGTCAGAAACTGCGCACAAAGCCATCTGTGTGGATGCACTCACTGCAAGATAGCATATCAAAAGCCCCCTTAAAGCCTGGTTCATACTTCACGCGAATGCGAACGCGAAGCGAATTGGACGCGCCTCTCCTACATTCGCAGCGAATTTCACAAAAAAGTTGAACACATTTTAACTGGGGCGAATTGTTCGTCGCGAATTTGTGACGTCAAATTTGCTTAGCTTTCGCATTGGCGTGAAGTATGAACCGGGCTTTAGTGAACCTATCATTCAAAACCATCAGAGTAGAATTTGAAACATTGCATGGTGAGAAAACAATCTTGAGTCTAAGGACTTTTACCAAACCAAGACTACTGCTCTTGCTTAGTCTGCCTGTTTGGAGCCCTGTATCAAAATTACAGACGGCGATTAATCTAATCTAATCTAATCTAATCTAATTACAGACGGCGATTAAGCCTGAGACAAAGCCACAGTCTTGAAAAAAGCACAAGGTTTACGGTTACACTTACAAAATATGTTATAAAATGTCTCATGAGTTGTGGTTTTGGAGGAAAAAAAAAAGAAGAAAAAAAAAAAGAAGAAATATGGTTGTGCTACAACCACCGGTTCTTTTTAGAACCACCACAGCTTTCAAGAGATGTGTTACTGCAAACATCAGTGTCAAAACCATGTAGATGACATTACATGGTCAGACGGTAGTTTTAGATAGTTTAAATAGTTTTAGATAGTTTAAACATTATGTGATTCAGTCAGAAACTGTGTACAAAACAAAGCCATCTGTGTAGATGCACTCACTGCAAGATAGCATATCAAAACCCTCTTAAGCCCGGTTCACACTTCACGCGAATGCGAACGCGAAGCGAATTGGACGCGCCTCTCCTACATTCGCAGCGAATTTCACAAAAAAGTTGGACACATTTTAACTGGGGCGAATTGTTCCTTTATGTGATTCAGTCAGAAGTCAGTTGGCATTCCTTTCACTAAGCACTCATACCTTGACAGTGAGCTGTAGCTTTTGGGATGTAGTGCAACACCGAGGACCATGCACACCACACTGGTAGCACTGGAGCAACAGACACGTATCTGGGAAAGACAGGCATGGGGATAGCATATTGAAATGGTTTCCTTTTTGGAGAATTTTTATAATTCATATCCTTAACTATATTTTCATGTGCTTTCACTTAAAAGTTTGTTGGAGATTTACTTCATAATTTTACACTTTGCATTTTCCTTTTACTTTTTCATGTATGCCTAACATTTTTAGCACTTTAATATATCATACTTCCTGAACATTTTTAATTGCCAATGTTAATTAATGTTTTAGTGTAATTTTTGTTGTTGTAAACCAAAGTTTTCAGTCCCTGAACTTTTTGTTTGGAAAATAAAACCGACATGAAATAAAATAAACACTCTTGTTACAAACTGTTTTGACAAATACCACCGCTGGTGTCCACTCAAATGTCAAGAAGATTTTCTTACATGCATGTGTTCACAGGCCAACTTTACAAACTCTATTATCATGGATTGTCATGGATTTCATTTCAGAGCAAAGTAATGAAAACTTTCTTGCGTATTAGATTCTCGTTCATTTATTACAAAAATCAATGAGATTGGTCAATAAAGAGCTAGGTTCTCGATGTTACTTTCCGAAGTGAAAATTCAAACACTGTTTTGTACACAAGCATTTAGCACTCTGTGTTTTGGCATTTCAAATCTTTCCACTCCCATTTAAAAATGGAGCTTTATAGTGTGAAAAGGCGTTGAGATTGATTTTGGAGGGTGAACATGGACAACACTACAGCTCTATAAGAAACGGCCTTCGTGCTCAGGCATGAGTGGGTTTTTTTTGCGTGTGTGATCACCTAAAATAGAGGAAAAGTGATTAAGTGCAGTCGACTAAAGTGGCCTATGGTATGTAAAGGGTTAACTAGATTGCACTATTTTTATGTCAAAAACACAAATATAGAAAGCCTTGAACATAGTTTCCCAAACGATAAATCAATGGATAATAATAATATCAAATGCCCCAGTGAAAAAACGCACATGTGACCGTGACAGAACAGATAGGTAGCAAGTCTCTATCCATTTTCAATGTTATGTCAAACTATAAAATGAAGAGTTATATGTTAGGGTTTTGGGTTATTTTAAAACTTGTTTCTGTAAAGTTTGCAGAATTTGAGGCTTGCATGGTGGAGATGGATAGTGGTTAATTGTTTCGGTACATTTTGTAAATTTTGTATATTTTTTTTTATTTTATGGCTAGAATGAAAAGAGTCATTGGTAATGCTGGTTGTTTCTAGGTTCTGAGGAAGAAGGAGGTGGGGGTGGGGGTGGGGTGGGGCACTAGAGAGTTGATAAGTACCTGACTGGTTGCATAGTTTACATGCCAGCTTCCATGATACACACAAGGAGGAGAGGATGTCTAATGCATTCAATGCTTGGGGTAGGGTGCTATCTGGAGACATGCTGTTATACAGGGCATCATGGATGAGCACAGACTGCAACCTGTTCAGGACAATCAATCAAATCAGTACACCGTCTTAAATCAAGTACAACAATTTACACCTTCAGGTGTGAAAACTGTCCCAGTAGGCTTCATGGAGTACAACTATTTCTGCCATTTCTCAGGGCTGTGATTTTTATATCATTTTTTGGTTTTCATGAAAAATCACCCAACATAAGGCCAATGGGCCACTACATGGGAAATAAAGAAAATTTAACGAGAGAAGATATCTGTTCACATTTTCTCTTTAGGCAGAATAGATTCACCACCGGGTGGGGCCCTCTATTGGCGATGAAAGAAAACTGGAAGACCAACCCCCTAGTGGGAAGGGTCGCAGTTAGTTTAGTCGCAGTAGACAGCCGAAACAGTAGTACACCATGAAGCATATGGTCCCACAGGTATCCATTGGTCTACTTCATCATCAAATGATTGGGGCAGTCTTCATTGTCTCATCATCTTAAATATTGTGTCTACTTCATCATCAAATGATCGGGGCACAGTCTTCATTGTCTCATCATCTTAAATATTGTGTCTACTTCATCATCAAATGATCGGGGCACAGTCTTCATCGTCTCATCATCTGAAATATTGTGTCTACTTCATCATCAAATAATCGGGGCACAGTCTTCATCGTCTCATCATCTTAAATATTGTGTCTACTTCATCATCAAATGATCGGGGCACAGTCTTCATCGTCTCATCATCTGAAATATTGTGTCTACTTCATCATCAAATAATCGGGGCACAGTCTTCATCGTCTCATCATCTTAAATATTGTGGATTTGATACAATGGAGGATGTGTTTGAAAAGACGGAAGAAATTGTAATAAATGAGTCCACTGTCAGACTGTAGGAAAGCTTCATTCAGCTGTTCAATTTCCTTTTGAAGTCTTTACAATTTGTACTTCCATTCACAGGTGAATCAAGGGTTGTTTTTAATAAAAAATCAACTACAAAAATCCAAACATTACTCAAAACCCTGACGAGTTGAGATCGGAGCAGGAAATGATGATCCAGATGCCACTCTGGCTACCCCAATGAGTTGGTTGGGTCATGCTTACCTCTCGCATTCCTCAGTGGTACACTTATTAGCCAGGGCACTGAGAGCTGCAAGTGAAAGCTCAACTACGGTCCCACAACCACCGAGTCCATGCTGCATGCTGGCAATCCTCATCAGTTTGCTCATGATGTGATTGGTGAGTTGGTTGGGCGCAGCAGGGTCAACAGTGCCATCTGCAGAGGGTTTTACCGACAGGGCTATAGACTTTCCAGGAGCCTGGGTAGGCTGCAATCAAAATATTAAAATTCAGATTCTTGACCCTTTGCACTGGCATCACATGCAGCTACTGACTGCCATTTTGGGAGTCAATATGCATGTAGAAATATAGGCCCAATTTAATAGAGCTGCTTAAGCAAAAAAGTAGCTCCTGTTAGCACATCAAAAGTATGCTTACCAGATTAAGGTTACAGGCCAAAATACCATCTCACAAGTAACATCTGTGACTGTTTTAGTGCTTAATTTTGCTTTTGACAAAAACTTATTCAGCACTATTTTTTGCTCAATAGGTAAATGTATAGGATTGGTAAATCTGATAGTGCAGTGTTCTTACATTGTGCGATTCAATATATACATGAAAATACAACCCTGTGAAAATGTGGGTTCAATCCATTGTCAGAGTCAGGATAAAATACATGTAGTGAAAAATAGTGCATTCTTTTCAGCATATTAAACACATTGTCCTTAATTCCGGCTGTTACAATCACAATTAAATTCGGGGTCTTCAAATTCTTTAACAGTATTCCAGACAGAAATATTTCTATGGAAGATAGGTACTGGTTTGAACTTCATAATCAGTATTAGCTTTTAGACTGATACTAATACAACAATTTTTGGATAAATACCAATCCTGTATTCCACCTTTAAGCAGCTCTATGAAATTAGGCCATGCTTTGTGTCTAACCACACGCACTTCACACAGTAACCATGGTAACATCTGGGGAATTTGACTCCCAAAATTGGCATATTCAAGATTTATCATAGGTGATGTCAAGCAAATTGGGTCAATACCATGGAATGTGCACTACATCCATGTATCATGGAATAAACTTCCTAACTTGGTGAAGACATGTGAGACTGTTGACGATATCATGAGGAAACTGAAGACACACTTAATGACACGTCATGTTTAATAACTTGTTTGTTTTCTTGGGAGCGCCTTGAGCACCCTTTGGGCGGAACTGTTTTGCGCGTTATAAATATCTGTATTATTATCATGTCTCAGCATAGGATATTTTTTGAACACATGAGGAGCAACCTGTTCTTTTGATAAGATTTCCATAATTCTACAGAATCTGATGCTGGAGACGACTGCATTTAATAGTGTTTGTACTTCACAGCCAAACCAAGCAGTCTTAGCATGGGGCTTGACTTGCCAAGTCAACACATCTAGGGTTGAGTAACTGGAGCCTTTAGTGCTCTGATTAAATTGGAACAGTTCAAATACAGAAAGCCTAGGGACTTTTAGTGTAAACTGTTTTAATATCACTCACATCAATGAGAGGTGCTGAAGGATCAATCTCCATCCCCGAGAGGTCATCATCGCTGCTTGATGGCTCTATGTTGCCGGAGACGTTACCGGTCAGAACAGTAGTGCGTACTTCAGCAGAAGACGCCAACATATGACACAGTAGGGCTAGGGAGGTCTGAACTGCAGCTTCTGCACGACCCAAGTTCAAACTGCCCTCGCTGGGACTGCTGGAGCCAGGTGAGTCTAAAGAGACTTCAAAGGTCCGGGATCCACTGCTGCTACTACTTGGACAAGTAGAGCAGAGCGGTGGAGCATTTTTAAGGGTTATACTGTGGACAGTGTCAATATACACTGTCAGCTGATCCTCAAGCAATGGCAGGATGTCCCTGATGCTGGTGGAAGAGTCTGGGGCATTCTGTGGGCTCAGGAATGGATGGAAGGGTGTTAACTCGGTTGACAAGGCAACATTCGGTGGCAGTGGCGGGACCTGAGGAGGATTGAGGAGATTTGAGATGGCTCTTGTTGCCAGCTCTACATTGAGGCTGGAAGTCTGGTTTCTAAAATCACTGGATGGACTACTACTTGAAGATCTGTTAATAAAGAAAAACACGTTTACAACTCAGACACATAACATAACTAAAATCTAATAGTTTAGGTTTTGGTTTATGTATAGCAGGGGAATTATTTAAGAGTGGGTAAGGATTGTAGTAAATCACACTGAGGAGTTAAGGCCAAGTACAGGATTGGTAATTAATGAAAAAGTAAAACGATTAATTACAAAAGGAAATCTCACTGATTATAAACTTCCTACCAGAGAAATATTTATGTCTTAAAGGAACACCTTGCCTTCGCCTTCGGATTAAGCGCGTTTGGGCTATACAATTTTGTTGAGAAATGAATATGATTGGAAAGATATTTTAAAGTAGAATATAATGATTCACATAAAATATCCCTTGAGATTGTGTGTTTTTTTGTTAATTTTCTTGACAGACCATGGTCCGCCATTTTGTAGAACCAAATTTTCGACTCCACAAAATGGTGGACTGTATGTTTCTATGTGGCATGTGGTTCCGCTGGTTGTATTTCCAGAGGCAAATGTATGGGTTTTGAATCACAACACACTGCATTGTGTTTTATTGCAAGGACAATTCTTAAAAAGGATTAAAGAGCAATTCCAAACAGCAAAACTTTACGAGATTTGAACGCAATGTGTTCCTTTTAGTACTACTGTCAAAGTCGAGGCAAATATAGCATTTATGGACCTTCGGAATAACAATTGGTTATTTAATTGAAGCAATCAAAACAAGCAAGTACATGAACATGCACAAAATCCATGGTAAAATTTAACAATGTTTGTCATTTTCAGTGAAACGGAAATCACCCAATTTAGTGAAATCTTTACAGGTTGGTCAGATGGTGTGATTATTGATGAGAATTAATTTATTCGTCCAAAAGCCAATGATGTGCTTTCCCCATTAGGTTCTATTATTGAAGAAGAACGAAGATGATAAAAACTTCTTGTTTATTCCCAAACCTTTTGTCTTTGGTTGCAGAATGTTGTACACAATCTACTCCTTCTCTTGAGATTCGATCCAATACTACACCGCTCTGGACAAGACCTATCAATCCATCCACCGATCCTGTTGTGGTTTTTACGTATGTTTCTTCATCTTGAAGAAGACGCCCAACGATTTCTGCCTCTGATGAAAAAGCTGTGAAAAGGGAGAAAAATAAATAAACATGACGACAATTCAAAACCCATTCAGAAATCGCGGTCTTTTTGACCGCATGAGGGCGTGTGTGAATCAAATTTATGTGATGCGAACCAAGTAAGACAAACTTTCTTTTGTTATTATTATTAATTAATTTGGCCATTGACAAAATACAGGCAGTCAAAATAAAACTGTAGTTGTGGTTAAGGTAAATAAAAAAAAAAGTGCTATGAAAAGAATCTTTGTTCTCTTGGCTTTGTTAAGTCTAGGTTTGATTGTACCAGTGGTAGTCTCAAAGAAAGATTATTCTGACAATCCGAGAATATAGTTCTGTCGGGCTAGTTAAAAATCACAAGAAAGATCTGATAAACAGAACATCCAAATTTACAAATTTAATATTCGGTCTCACCTTTTTGGCACCTTGCTGCCATCAAGCAGTGACTTTTCCCACGCACGGGCGGCTTGTTGGACGGAGCGGAGGAGCTAGAACTGAGAGATGGAAGAGAATTCGGACGCACTGGAGAAGTCTTAGCTGGAAATAAACAAGTTATTGATAAAAGAAAAACATCTAAATTTGTTTAAGGACATCACTACTTTGATGAGGTACAATAAAAAAAATGTTTAAAGAGCTTATTAGTTGTAACTTTTACCCATACACTGATGTGCGAGGAAAACTGCCTGTGAATATTTTTTCACAGGACTCGGGAAAGTGTTGAGTATACAGCAGGCCTCGATCTTAAGAAAAACGGGGGCAGGCCTTTGCTGGCCAAATCAGAGAAATTGTACAATTACATGCTTGCTGGCCAAGTTGGTAGTGACAGTGCAATTTTTCTGAAGGGCATGCTGGCCAACTCGACAGGGCATGAGGCCAATGGCCTTGGTGGCCTCGGTTAAGATCAAGGCCTGATACAGTGCTTAACATACATCGGTGTATGGGTAAAAAATTACAACTAATATACGTTATCCCAGATGCAAAAGTTAACATCTATTATGAAGAGTTGACGTTCATGTTTATTTCAGTCACTCACAGAAAATGGTTCGTAAAAACAGAAATTTAATTTTGTTCATCACTGGAGAATCATTTTATTTTGACAAACATTAACAAAAATACATAGTGATACATAAAACAAATAAAAAGAATTGTTTTGTTAATTACAGTAAGGCTTATAGTAAGGCTTATAGTAGAACAAAACATGTGCAACAAGCTCAGTTTATGTTTGTATGGACAAACATTTGTGACTAAAATTTCCTTGTGTGTCTGACTAGTAACTTTTATTTGTGCACGTGTTTAGGGTTGCTGTTTATAAGCTTCATGTTGTCCCTCCACAGTGTCATCTACCTTCACAATTTTGTTTTTTGTTCTTGATTTTTCCGATTGATTACTACTGATGCTGTAAAAAACAAAAGCTGAAACTTTGAAAAAAATCAAGTATTTAAAAGTTTTTGATTTTTTTTGTTGATGAACACTTTTGCAAAAAGCTTTTCTTAGCTGACATCAATCATGTCTTTCAGATGGCTTCCAGAAGGCATGATGTCTTTGACTTTGTTTTATTGTGTATCTAAAGCGTCTGTTCGAAACAGCACGTTGGTACAAGTGTGTATGTAAAAAAATTTGTTGGTGTAAGTGTGAGCGTAGAATCCGATACATGTCTTCCATGTGGCTTTTAGATGGCTTGATGGCTTGGAATTTGCTTTACTGGGTCTAGAAGGTCTAGACCATTGGAAAAGGATTGTGTTCACCCCAAAAAATATTACATACTATTATAAAGGGTAATGTCCAGAACAGTCTGATGGTGTGAGTTTATTCCTACACTTACCAGGGCTCTTAAATGTACTGCCACGTCTTGGGCTCTTTCTTGGGCTCTTTCTTGGACTAATGTGCCCATGAGGCCCCTCTGACATGGCTCTGAGACGTGGCGACCTCAGTTGACCTTTGTCCACCTTTGGGTTGTCAGCCATGAATGATTGCTGCGTTGGAAACATCTCAGAATCTTTCGTCTCGATGGCGCTGTGGGAACCGGCGATACCTGGGTGTCTTGGGGGTGTTGCAGGGGTCTGGCTGGGCGTGGTGGGAAGGACCAATCGGGTGTGGTGGTTCTGGCTGGCACTGTGTGCTTGCATAAGCTCCATCTCCTTGAACTGCAGTTGGGTTTTCAGGCTCTCAACCTGCAAGATGAGATGAACAGAGATGTGCGCAGAAATTTAGACCATTTATGAGCTGCCGAGGGTCAAAAACAAACTGTTCAATAGTATGCACGGCAACTTACAGTACCCATTATACACTATTTAAGAAATAGAAATCTGCTAAATAGGCCTAGAAGCTTTGATTCCTATTTAAAAGTCAGTTGAACACCTGTACCTCTTTTTTGAGTTCTTTCTCAATTAGGCTACTTTGTAACCGTCTCTGTTCCTCGATCTCAAGGCGTTCTTGATGGGAGCGGCTTGCCTCTGTCTTGGCCTTGGTCAGGTTCTGCCTCAACACCTGAATCTCACCATCCTTGGTAAGCTGCTCCTCAGTCAAACATTTCAACTGCAAGGAAAGTACAAGCATGTGATGATCATATGCAGAAAATTAATTACTGTTAGTGTTGACTTGAATGTTCATAATCATAGAATAGGTATTCAGCCAAGGGTTGAAGTAAAACCAGTTAGTTTTAATGCTCATCAGAAATTGATTTGCTAACTTTTTGGGGGGTTAAATCAACCACCATATGTGGACGGTGATAAGATTGTATGCAATGCATGGTTTGTTTAGCTTACATTCAGTACTGAAGCAATTAAAATCTGGATGGATTTCAGAAGATCTAGGATTATTCATACCACACATGGACATCATGTAGGTACTTTGTAATAGTCCAAAACATCAAAAATAGTACACACAGCACTTCTAGAAAGCACCATCTCATTTCTGACAAAAACATATGAAGATCATGCATTTAAAATTCGGTACAATTTGTCTTCACAATTTTTTTGTTAAAGACGCCCGCTCGTTGCCATTACCCGACGACTGTTTCTGTGGCACAAAATGATCATGTACCCGTACCTAGTTTACGTACAATGCGTGCGCCGGTCAAAGGTGATCTTTCCTGGCACGAATTTGTTTTTCGCGTGTAAGACGCGTGTGAGCGTCTTCAACATCTACAGTACATAAAATACACAAAAGAAAATACACAACAGAAAATACACTTCTAAAATCCACACATATTTTTCTCTGCCATAGTACTCACTCGTTGCCTCACGGTCTCACACTCTTTCTTGTACTTCTCCAATTGCTGCTGTTGGAGCACTGATAGCTGGGAAGGTCCACCGTTCCTCTCTGTTGTGGGCAGGCCTGGAGATTCTCTTGCGATTGACCCCTTTGGAGGGGTTAAACTGGTGGCGATGTTTCCCCCTCCCATGGCAGGGTTGGAGTGGATTGTTCCGCCTGTACTGGACAGTTGATTGACAGTGGACTTTGTGTTGTAATCGAGGGGTGTGCTTTTATTGGGATGGTCCGCTTTGAATCCATGGGGAATAACTGGGATTGGGTTACTGGTGGGTGTGATTCCAGAGTAGTAGGTATTTGGCTTTGACAGAGAAATTGTACTTTTTGGGCCAATGTTTGATTGAACTCGCTGTTTCGGTTGCACCATGTGTCTGTTAGTGTTAGGCTTGAGGGTTTGTGCACTTGCTGAATCATTGCTGGTATGGTGTTGGCCCCCTGGTGGTGTGCCTCCAGAACGATGCTGTGACGAATGAGGATAGTAGATTTTTGTTTCACCAACATTACTTTGCCTTGTGTAAATATTGTTTCGGGTTTGTTTCGGTAATGTAGATGTAGATGTAGGTGCAGGATGTGAAACAACTGAGGTGGAGGTGGACACTTTTGTATGGCTGCTTCTACTGCACCCAGGTTTAAAGGCAAATCTGCCCGAGCTTGCCTCGCTGTTGAATTGTTGATTTGTGATGTTCCTTTCGTAGGTATTGGGGACTCCAAGGGGTTTTGTCTTTGGCTGAAATCTTGGGGCACTGAGTGGCCTCTCTTGCTCTTGGGCATGGATGTTATCAGTGCCTGGCTGCTGGGTAAAGGCTTGAGAGGCGATCATGTCAAAGGCTTCCAGGTCGTCTTCTGTGAACGTATCATTGAAGTCCTTGAATGGGTCCGACTCGTTCATAGGGTCAGATGTTTTTGCATCCTCCACTCGTTGTCTTTTCCTTGGAACTGGTGACCCCCCGAAGTTCATGTTGTCCTGGTTGAGGTTGGACTGGCGGAAAATGCATGTACCTGAAGAAGTTCTCTGAGCAGGGGAGGCACAGTTACTGTAGATTGGGGGTCGCTTGTTTGGCAATGGCCCTGAGAATAGTGGATTGACAGACATGTCTTCACTCAAAACCCAGGTTTAAGAAGCATTGGATCTGTAAATGTAAAACAAATGCTACATTGTGTAAAAAAAAAGTACAAGGTAACTTCACAAAAGGAAGATCATTGATTCTAAAGTTTACACCATTACCAATCCTCCAGAGAAATATTTTTATCCGAGATACATATACATGGAGTGTCAAAGTTGAGTAAATTTTATTTGAAAACTTAACAAATTATGTTTGCTTATGTTGAATGCCATTATCAAAATGAGCCAGATATAAATAAATATTATACACAAATTACCTAAAAAAACTTTTTTTCTTCTTTTTTTTCTTTGAATTGTTGACATACAGTGTACTATAATGTATTAGAAAATTTGCAACCATGTATCATAAAGTGCTTGTGAACGATTTCTCTTGTACAGCACAACAAAATGCTCCACAAAAGATCAATTTTTACTCAAATATCATAATTTTGAAAAACTCAGTATCAGCATTCAGTGTGCACAAAACATGTTCAGTTTAAATATTTTGCATAGATGCAAAAAGTCTGGCCAAATTGTTCCCTGCTTGTTGTAAAAAAAAAAGTTAACAATTATCAGTGTAGTGATGTAGTGTTGGCTGCACAACACTGGTTGAAACGAACATTCCTTCGATCCTCTGTGTAGCCATTGTCAGGGTCGCTGACATGCCACTGCTGGCATCCTGCTTTGACTGCGCAAAACAATATGCAAGTCAGGGTATCAGTGAACACGCAATCCTCGCAGCAAACAGTCGTTGAGTATCATATTAGTAGTAATATGGAGATTGTAGCGGCAAAATATTTGGTTGGCTAAAAAAATATTGATTTGAAGGACCGAAAATGATCGTGAGTACAATTAAATGCCTTTTATTTCATCTTTGATATAGAAGCCAGTAGGCGATTTTCCAGCAATTCTGTTGAGTCTTTGTCGTTATTTTGGTAATTTTTTAACAGGGTATCACAGATTTGTTTTAAATCCGCTTCGTCAGAGTGCCACACACATACCGGACTGGGGCGCTAGTACGACCCACAAAATGTAAAAATCTCAAAAAAGGAGTACAGCGCCCCAATTAATGGGTCTACATTTTAATGTACTCATAGTCATAGACCCAGTAACTGGGGCGCTGTACTCCTTTTTGAGATTTTGACATTATCTGTCGTACTAGCGCCCCAGTAAGGAATATGTAATAACTGCGACGGTCAGGAGGATTTAAATCACCTCTATTAAAAAAAATGCCTTAGACTCAACAGAATTGCTCAAAATTCGCCTACTGTCTTCTCCAAGTGTTTATGGTGTAATAAAATAAATGCATTTAATTGTACTCACGATCATTTTCTGTCCTCCAAATCGATGATTTTTAGGGCCTCTGACAACCCTGCCGTTACAATCGCCATTTTGATTACTAATGTTACGACTGTTTTCTGGCTTAAAAAAAGTCGTATTAACGCTGCGGGGATCACGTGTTCGCTGATGCCCGGACTTGAATATTGTTTTGCGCAGTCAACGCAGGATACCAGCTGTGTCAACGACCCCCCACAATGGCAACATTGTACAGCACGCACTCGGCAATCATGACCAATTGAACTTTGTGGTGTTCGTTGACTTGTATCCTGCATTGACTGCGCAAAACAATATTCAAGTCCGGGCATTAGTGAACACGTGATCCCGCAGCGTTAATACGACTTTTTTCAAGTCAGAAAACAGTCGTAACATTAGTAATCAAAATGACGATTGTAACGGCAGGGTTGTCAGAGGTCCTAAAAATCATCGATTTGGAGGACAGAAAACGATCGTGAGTACAATTAAATGCATTTTATTACACCATAAACACTTGGAAAAGACAGTAGGCGAATTTTGAGCAATTCTGTTGAGTCTAAGGCATTTTTTTTAACAGAGGTGATTTAAATCCTCCTGACCGTCGCAGTTACTACATATTCTTTACTGGGGCGCTAGTACGACAGATAATGTCAAAATCTCAAAAAAGGAGTACAGCGCCCCAGTTACTACTGCAGTACTGGCTAATGTACTCACATTCACAACCGAGAAAAGCTAAAGGGTAAGTGAACATTGGGGGACAATTTTAGCTGTCCCTGATAGTGATACTACATGTATGTCACTGTGGCCCTAGGGCCAAAAGCAGAGGGATTCCTTATGCCAAGTATGGGGCTATCATGACATGTCATTATTAGCGCTGACCTGTCCTGTCAAGACTGACCACCAAAACAAAAGTTACAATTTCTTTACATTTCTGCTTCTCCAAAATGGATTATTTTTCACATTTTCCATGATGTGTAACAATTCCAAAGTGCCTGTTCACCTCTTCTGTAAATCTTCCTATGTCGGTAAGAGTATAGCAATATCCAGCTTAGCAAGTATGGGTCGGTTTTACGGTATTTTTGCCCCATGATGATGAAATATGGAAGGGTAGTCCCCGCCTCTCCCTTTGATCACTTCAACAACAAACACTAACTTCCAACGTGTCCAATTTGAGACCCAATGATCGTTCAAAAATTGCTAAATAACCCTAAATTAACATTTCCTGAGAGATTTAAATCAACAACATATTAATTGCTAACAAGCTCTATTAAATATTTTTTCGTAAATATATAACGTTAATCTCGTAAATTAATTAAACAAGAGAAAAACCTACCAGTATTTTGATTGAACCGAGTATTTTGAAGTTTTCGCCAGTTTTGCAAAACATGTGCCGTGCCGCCGCCGTCTGCATTTCGTGGGATGTTCCAAAAAAGAGAGGGATGCCTGAGATCCTACTAGTAAATGTCACAATATTGTTCAGAAATACTTTGATAGTAATTGTCACATTGAAAATCACCAAGAATAATCTATTAATTTGTATATCAAATTGGAATGTTTTGCTTTTTCTTAAATTTAAATTTGTATAATTTTAATAATGAACTACATAATGCTCTACCTGTTTGAGTAGGTTTTCATCAACCCAAACTGGACATTACTCAGAGTGCATTGTGGGAAACAAGATGGCGGCGCTTGTGAGAGGATCGAGGGCTTGCTGTCGTTTGTTGAGCCTCAGTGTTTTACAGCGATCTGCGCCCCTAGTTAAAGCTCAAATTCCTGCAGTACCATTTCGTGTGTATAGTTCAACGAGTAAGAAAGTAAACCAGTCACAGTATGTAACAGGAAAACGAACTGAGGTTGATGAACAACGGGTGAAAGAAATTAGAGAAGAAGGGCTGAAAGACCCAAGCCTCACTGATCCAAATGACCCGGTAAGTCTCAACTCAAGAGACGTCATCCAAAGTGGCAAGGGGGTTGGGGTGGGGGAGGGGGGAGGTAGGGGATTAAGCATGAAGGAGCTTGCTACCATGGGCAGCGCGTTGTATCGATACCTCTCGTCACTAACCTCTGCCTATATTAAAATAATCATGATAATAAATTTGTGGCAGGTAAGTAGGGTAGGGTCGGGGTACTCCTAGAACTATGACAGTATGAAGTTCGTTCCGCTATCGTCTCCACGAGCCTCATAGAGTGACATGTACAAAATCCGTTCTTTTTTGTAATCAGATCTTGCCAAAACTAGGCTCTATGTGTTCTTTCAACTCTCATCGAGCGTTGCACGGGTCCAGAAAATCCACTCCGCAAACTAAACGTTGTTAAAAAGGGATAAATTCTCACCGTAACTCAGATCCCATTCAAACAGTAATGCAACAAATATGGCGGCCGGAGCTGCAAAATTAACTGGTACGCGGAACCAGCCCATAGGACCAGCGCACCGCATAGCAGCATACCAGTTAATTTTGCAACTCCGGTCGCCATATTTGTTGCAATACTGTTTGAATGGGATCTGAGTTACGGTGAGAATTTATCCCTTTTTAACAACGTTTAGTTTGCGGAGTGGATTTTCTGGACCCGTGCAACGCTCGATGAGAGTTGAAAGAACACATAGAGCCTAGTTTTGGCGAGATCTGATTACAAAAAAGAACGGATTTTGTACATGTCACTCTGTGAGGCTCGTGGAGACGATAGCGGAACGAACCTCATAGTTCTAGGAGTAGGGTCGGGGTAGCCCCACTAAACAAGAGTGGCAAGGATTTTTGACATCGGTTGAATCCTTAGCCACACGTCCAAGCCTATCTTTTGTGCAGCTCGTCCCCCAATCCGACGCACCGAAACCTAACGGGTGCGGCGCTGGATTTTAACCAACTAAATGTGTCCACGTACCTCTTAGCTTCCCTCCGTACTTTGGCTGTTGAAGTTACTAACCTTATTAAGGGCAAATAATCATTTGTATTTTGCTCAAAATTACACCACACAAATAGATATCGGCGATATTAGTATTATTAATAATAGAAAATTATTTTTTTGCGGCACCAGTATATGTCATCTGTGGACAAATTTTAAACCCAGTAACTGGGGCGCTGTACTCCCTTTTTAAAAATGTTGACATAATCGGTTGTACTAGCGCCCCAGCAAAGTATATGTTAGTTCGCTTTAAAAGCTCTTTTGACGAGGCAGATTTTAAACGCATCTGATACCCTGTTCAAAAAGTGGCAAAAATTACGACAAAGACTCAACAGAATGGGTCGCACTAAAAGCCGATAACTGACGACCCCTGACGACAACTGCCGACAACACGTTTGAAATGCACTGAAAAGCCACCGGTGAAGATAAATTATAACCCCTGAATTATGTGTAAAGGAGTGATAAACATCCAACTAACCTTCAATGTGTTGAGAAATATTGGTTTTAACTTCCAAAGGTACAGTCCAAAGACAACATGGCGGACAGTACTAGTTTTTACTATTTTGTGATAAAGAATCGTTACTTTATAAGTTGTAAACACAATTTTTCAATAGATTGAAGGTTATTTGGATGTTTCTCACTCCTTTACACATAATTAAAGGGTTATTAATCTTCATTGGTAGTTTTACAGTGCATTTCAAACGTGTTGTCGGCAGTTGTCGTCAGGGGTCGTCAGTTGTCAGCTTTTAGTGTGACCGAACAGAATTGCTGGAAAATCGCCTACTGATTTCTCAAGATATCAAAGTTGAAATAAAATTCATTTAATTGTACTCATGATCACTTGCTGTTCTCCAAATCAATGATTTTTTAGCCCACTAAAACTGTAGCTTTACGATCTCCATTTTACTACTGATAGTCACGTAATACTCAACGACTGTTTCCTTATGTGTAAAAAGTCTTATTAACACTACAAGGAATGCATGTTCGCTGATGCCCTGCTTGCATATTGTTTTGCGCAGTCAACGCAGGATACCAGCTGTGTAGTGTTTTTACACATAAGAAATAAGGCCAGGAAACTGATGATCAGAAAAAAAAAATAATTTCAACAACTTTAGCAAAGGGCACCCTCAATGTGTGTGTCTTAACATAAAGTAAAAACTCACGCGAGTAAGGATAATTAACCTCCCAAATTATTGATTGTCGCGCAAGCAGTTAATACAAATATTAACAAAATGTGACATCAAAAATCCTCTACACAGATTTCGTGACAGTATGTTCAAAGACATTTGTTAATTTGTTTTGTTTCAGAGTTATGTGTCACACGGTTTCCACGATGACCCCCACATTGACCTGCTGTCCTATCGGATGATCTTCTTTGTAGGGATATCAGTAATGATGGTCCTAGTTCCTCTCTATGTGCATTACCTTCCTGAGAGGTAAGTTGAACCTGCCCTCCACAGAGGTATCCAGCCCCTCACTGAATCTAAGCTTGTTAGTTCTCCTACTAGGGGTCTGCAGTCGATTTCAACAAACTCTTCCTAACTTAGGAATCATCCTAACTTTAATATGCATAGTGATTTGTATTGTGACATCACACTTTCCTTTTAGCAATTAAGATTGATTCATACACCTGTACATTTACTCATCTTAAGATTGATCTTAACGCTTCGTATAATCAACTGCCTGGTATTTTAAAAACATTTTAGGACTTAAGCAATTCTATCAGAGGAAATCTCATCCATTAGAAGATTAAATGTGAGACTTTTTGGAAATGTGGATGTGTGTATATAATTTTTCTGTTGATACCTTGCTTTACCCTTTAGCACTTGTGCACAATTAAAATAGACTCATTTACTCCTTGAACATGCCACAGAAATTCAAAAGATTTTAAGATCCACCATGATCCTTTTGTAAACATAATAAATCAGCCCCTTAAATCTGTTGGAATGTGGTAAGATTTGGAAGCCTTAGCTTAAATATTCTTGATCCATTAAATTGTTGGAAAGTAGGTATGGAGAGTTTTTGGATGGATAGCTCTATGGATATAGTAAATTATATAACCGACATACAGATCCTTGTCATTTGATTGGTGGAACTGACATCACGTGTCATTTACTAGTACTCCTATCCGCATCTGCGATGAAATAGTCCTATTCGCCCATGGGGAATAGTATTTCCCATTCAACAGTTAGGATCATCCTTGTTCCCAATGTTTTTAACCAGAATATTGCTGCCGCTAAAGCAAAGGAGCACCTGTGCAAAAGGTTGTAATATTATCACACCCCGCGTATTGCGCTGTTTTATCTCCGCGTATTGCACTTTTGTTAAAGCTGCGCATCATTTGCTTGAAGAGATAATATTGGTTATCACGCACGCGTGGAGTACGGAAAAATATAGCGTATCTGTGTCACCTTGTGAAATGGAACAGTCAAAATTTTACTTTGCAATAATATTCCTCCCATTGCACTCTGAGCCACTCAGTATTTGTACACCACTGGTAGTTAGTGGTTTATAGAATTTTTAACCAACATTGATCACCTTCTCTTTCCATTTAGAAATGGTCGGATATGGGCACGAAGACAGGCTGAAATGGTTATAGAAGAAAGAAGGAAGAAGGGGGTACCACTGATCGCAGCGGAGTTCTGTGATGTTGAGAAGTTGGTTCTGCCATCTGAGGAAGAGGAGGAGAAAGCATGGGCAACTTTCAATGGTTAAACCATCCTTATGAGCAGAAAACATGTGACTGCTAACAATGACAGAATCAAGTTGTTTTTCACTCATGGGTTTTGGCATTAGTTGATCATTGATTTCTTTTAGGCCTCATAGTTTCAATCCAGGTAAATTTATGCCCCAACGGCAGTTGGTTATCTAACCCTTTGTTGTCATGTATAGAGGTTTGGGGTGAATATGTCTGAATAGCTATGCAGACCTAGTACATGTATTCCATCTTTGTCATGGTTAGCAGTCACACTTAGTTTAAGGTTGGTTTTATAGTTGAATGGGCGATAATAATTGCCGACACTGTGACTGCCGGATGCTGAGCCTTTTCATTGCAGTCTTAGGTCACTGAGGCATCAGTGTTGACTTCAAACAGCGTCGCGCGTCAGTTTTACTGCCGTGCGACTGTCGCACGACCCACTATAAACCAGCCTTTTATGGTTATGATTTGTTTACAAGTTTTAAAAGCTGAAAGCTGCTGATACTAGATATGGGTTATTGTTGAGATTTTAACAGAGAGGATGACAATTTACACCATATCAAATTGCGAGTCATTTTGTTGTAGGGGTCATCTACAGGGCCTGTTTTGGAGTGGTAGTATCGTGTGGGGAAAAAACATGCTTATTACTCTTGGTAAAATTTCCCAGTAAGGTGATCAACCATTTTAAAACCATGCAACAGCAAAACTGGGAACAGAAATGAAGCACAAGTTATTAACTGACAAAAGTGTCATGAAAAAAATTTGTTGTACATGGCCATTTCTCCCACTAATATGAAGATTATTTCAAACACTCTCACGGCATTTTTTAAGTCTGTCGAAGCTTTTCAGTTAATCAAACATTATTTGAATAACATTGTGGTTTGATCATTGTAATATATCTAAAAGAGTTGATTGTTTTGTTTGTTAGATTAAAAAAAAAAAAAGATTTACAAATTTGAACTTTATGAACGACTCCTTTTTGCTTCTTCTTGTGTCAACTTAGATTCTTCTATCTCAGCTGAAGTAACACACAGTAACGATCATAGTTAAGATAAATGTGAGACCATTTGACCTTAGTGCAATAATAGGGAACATCAGAAAACTGGAACATATTGCACAAGAGTCTGGAGTTTATCACCTTTTCCAGGTTGGAACAAACTGTGTTTCCAACAAGAATATTCCAAATAGAACAACAAATTCCACAGTTATGTAGTCTTGGTTTAAGACTCTCCTGTTACTGATATTTCCCACGATCCATTGCCACAAGAAGGCGCGCTCTCACCCTAGACTGCAATCACGGACTTGGGGTGATAGCGGTCTAGGGTGAGAGCACGCCCTCTTGTGGCAATGGATCGTGGAAAATATCAGTAACAGGAGAGTCTTAAAACAAGACTAACAGTTATACGACACCCTGGATGCATGTATATGTTGGATTTTTCAAAATCAGGCCAGTGGCATAACTAAGAGGGGGGGGGAGGTTTACCTCAACTGACGTCCGTGTCCCCCCCCCCCCACCCCATTTGAAATCAGGACTTTTGAGATAAAAAAATACCAGAATAAAATGTTACATTTTTTGAGCTTTTCTGTAGTAATTTCAATGTTTTTAAAACTATTTTGTATTATTTACATGCAGAATGTTTTTTGTTTTACCTCAACAAGTCGCTGAAAAGGGGCTTGCGTGGGAAAAATACAAACGGAAACTACAGTTTTAATCGGCCAAAAGTGCCCCCCTAGAAAAATGGTGCCCAACCCCCCTTGTGCCCCCCTAAAATTTTACCCTAGCTACGGCGCTGAATCAGGCATCATACAAAATCAGGCATCATACTTCTCAGCTGATTTACTCCTTTTCTTTTGATTTTTCACTGCTATTTATAACTAAAAACACAACCAATTTATGAGTACTTTTGTTTCCTCGTTTTTTTCCAGCAACAAAGTTGTCGATCTGAAAATTAATGGGTAGTTTTTTTTTCTTCAACAGATAACATTAACAACATTAACAGACACTCTTGTTTTGTAGGGGTGTGTGTGGGTTGTCAGGTTGTATTGTAAACAAGAATCCAATACCAGGTGATGTATAATGGACATCGTGTCTAGCCACTTGACATTTCAACCTCCTGCCCCCAACATTTGTGACCACATATTCTGCAACAGTCAAAGTACTTTTACATCTTTTTTTTATTTATTTGCATTTCCAAAGAATGTCCAATTATTTTTTTTTTTTATACATGACTGAAAACATTAACAACATTCAAAAAACACGGTTGGTAAAATCTGCACTTAACAAAGTAGCTGCCGGCCAGAAAAATAATAGTTGTTTAATCCTCAACAACCCAAAGTGTACGCTAGCATTCTACTTCTATGTTCTGGTTTGGCAACTTTAAAAAATAAAACGCTATTAGATGCACCGATAGTGTATCTACACCGAATTACAATAATCAATGTACAATTTTAATAGAGATTTCTATTCCACAAATATGCACATATACAAACAAAGTTACCTGTATATATAATCCAAATAATTAATGAACACTAAGAAGTAGGAATAAAATCAACTAACAGTCCGGAAACAACAAAAAATATTTCCGTTTAATAATAATAATAATAATAACCACACACTTGCCGAGGCTCCGATTTGCATTAAAAGGCACTCAAAAAATGTACAATTCTACAAACAAACAACATTACACGAGGACATTCGTAATTACTCTATAAGTGTGCATTGAAATAGACATTACTTTTCGCTCCTCACGTATAGACTTGCTATAAGGGTGAGCTAACCTTGCAGTGGTATTATCTAATTCTAGTTGTAAATATAATTGTCCTGTTTTCTGTGGAGGGAGTTATTTGAAGTTGTTTCTTCCCCATCTTACTAGGATATTCTCCCTTGCATAAATTACTTGTACATCTAAACCAATGGCACACATCTGTTCAGATGTCATCGTAATTCTGTGAAACTTCACATGTGGATATTCATGTCTGGGAGCATCCGATGAACCATCCTCTTAACATCTGCTACCCTTTTCTTTCCCTTTCATGGACCATCACGGAACGGCAATTAAAACCAGGGCCCTTTTTCATAAAGCTGCATTAGCAGAAAAAAATTGCTTAAAAATGTCCTGCTAAGCAAAAAAAAAAAAAAAAGCAGAAAACCAGTCAAAGATGGTAGATGTGACACAGCATTTTGGCTGGTAACCTCATTCTGGTAAGCATAATTTGTTTGTGCTTAGCTATTCTTTTTGCGCTTACGCAGCTCTATGAATTTAGGCCCCGACTAGGGAACAAACAACATTTAGTTGAAATCCTACTTCCACGTTTTTCAAGCCATTCAATGCCTAATTGATTTTTTTTTTTTTTTTTTTGGGGGGGGGGACAAATTCTAGTCTAAAACCTTACAAAGTGTACTTCAAGCTATCGTTCTTTTACCTGAAATCCTGCCATTTTTAAAACCTGAATAAAATGCCACATTTGAATTTTGGAATGGACAACCATTTCAAAAAATAGCCAAAATTCACAAAATGGGTGCTTCGGGTGGGATTTGAACCCATAACCTCGGGCAAGCTCGGTGGTAAATGGATTAGAACATTTGCCACTGAGCGCAGGCTAGTCATGATGGAATACAACCCAAGGCACCGGTAGGTTTTTTTCCTGCACGAGTTTAAAATCACAAAAATGAACACTACTTTAAAATCTGCATCTGTCAAGAGAAACCAAATATTGGACCGAGGCAATTGTTTACTGTATGTGCATTTCAGTAATTAAAGTTGCATTAGTTTATAAACGCACAGCATTGGTAATACTTGGGATGTACCGCAGAGCTCTTGAAGATGTGTCATGAGACATTGTATAAGATTTTGGATGTTCAGATTTTTCATGCACAATGGCGGTTATAACTCATAACAATCATGTTGATGTATCATTGGCTTTTACAAGCCAGTAGCTAGGCCCCTCCAAACACCTTACAATATTGTGTCTCCGTTTTATTGGGCCCTAAGCATTCCTGAAACCATCTCAACTCCTCAGGAGTATTCAGCACCAGCAGCCAAATGGGCACACAGGTTGCTAATCATTCACATGAACAATCTCTACCCTCGCAGGTACCCATTTACTCCTGGGTGATGAGAAGCAATAACAGGTAAGTGCTTTGCCCGAGAACACACGTGTCGCGACCGGGATTCAAACCCACAGTCTAATGAATCAGCCATCAGAGCTTGAGATCGATGCTCTAGACCACTTGGCCACGACATTGCCACACACACAGACACACTGCTCGGATGTGCACGGAGGCAAAAAAAAAGAAATTAAAAATTGAGGGTCCAAAAGTAGCTGATGACGTCAAAGACAAAGAGGGTCTATGATGGACGAGATACACCAAACAATCAACTTTGGCAGTTTCAGCTGAATATTTTGTTACAAACGCAGCTAAATGTCACTTTTGCTTCTGATTAAGTTTAAGTTAATTTTCGAACAAGTTTCCCTTTCGATAACTACATAGGTATTTTTCTCACTTTTTTTGACACGACAGTTTTTCAGGTAACTTTCTGAAAAAAACTAAACACTATCAAAAGTTTAAAACAGATGTAATATTGGTGATTTAGTTTACCCCTACAGGACCCGTAAAAAGCACCCAGTACACAGTACTTATCACACAGAGGTGTAGGGTAAAAAAAAAATAATAATAATACTATCAAAAGAAATGTGTGAAACATCTTCTCTTGACTTCCAATGTTGTACCTTATTTTTGTGTACAATTCATTAAAAATTCTCCCTTTAACACGTTGACTACCGCGCATAATTTCACATGGAGTTCCTATTTGCCAAGCGTTATGCGCATGCGTGCATATTTAATAGGTACTTACTTCAATAATTTGAACAAAAACCTTTTATGACAGCGGTGATGAGCATGTCCTCACCACTGCCAGCAGCGTATTTGTAGCGCCCTCAGTGACGCCAGTATTTAAGTTTACAATGCAAAGACCTTTCATTTTCTACGAATATATTCGTAGTGGCAGACTCCGGTACACCTGTTAGTACAAGCACACTCGTAGTCGGCAGTCAACGTGTTAAGTCAAGACAGTTTACCTTTCTTATGACTCTATTGGATCTGATCTGTGGAAAAACAAGTCTTCTTAAATGAAAATTCAAATTAAAACTGCTATACACTCAGTACTGTTTGTTTAGGATTTGGAAAAAAAAGTAATAACTTCTGACCTACTCCTGACAAATACAAATGCAAATCGGAATAGAATTGTCAAAGTCACTCGAAAAATTCAAATCTATATCTACTGTAATACTCTTGAATAATAGCTTCTTAATTCTTGTACACAAAATATGTAAATGTTTTTTTTATATACAAATTGTTTATCATGATAGTATAATGATAATAATTTTAAATATAAGTAAACATTTGGTAAAATTTACAATAAAAAGGTGGTTTAAGAAGTTATATATGTAGTTTTTTTTTTTTTGGGGGGGAGAAAGAATGGAATGAGTGAGGCGTATTTTGTAAGTCACGACATGCAGCAACTGAAAATGGGAAAAGAGGAGACAGAATTTTTAGGACTACGAGTGGCTCCTTTGAATCTGTTTGACCTTTAGGAAACAGTAGGCAAATGCCAGTGTGAATATTAACCCTCATCAGATGGCAGTACAAGTAAAATACTGATTTTTAAGACTTGGTAACTGGGGGCAAAACAATCATTTGTTAAATGTCTTAGGCCAAATAGCTTCTGCATTCTAAGGCAAATGTGACATTGAAAGCGTTGTGTTTTTTTGACAACCCTTTTCCTTGCCATTATGACGGTTACTGGTTTCTGTTTTTTTTTTTTTTTTTTTTTTTGTACTTGTTTTAAGCTTTCTCTACCCTTCTTTATTTGCAATAAACCACCAGGGAAACTGAATAAAGAATAAATACATTCCTACTTCAAAATTCATTCCAACAGTAAAACCTGAAATTCAATTAAAATCAAGATCATATTAAGGACAAATTGAGGTTTCAAATATTCCATGTTTTTCACAAAAAGTGAATATGCCACACGGAGAGTTTTTTGAAACATATATTAACTCTGATTGGTTTTAGTTCTTCATGTCCATTGAGATCTCCACTAATCAGAGGTCATCCAAATTACATTCTGTCCCATCTTAAAAAGAATCCATTAAAGACAAATATCTCTCAGGGTCGGTCAGGCTTTCAGAGCTTAGATAAATCAAAACCAAGAGGTCTTTCAGCATCTTGAGCTGATTTAACTAGAAGACCACTCTGTTCAAATAGTCTACCACTGCTCTCAAACACACAAACCAAAAACAAAAAAAATACATCAATTAACAACACTGGGTTTAGAATCACTGCTGACAAAAAAGGTATGAAACTAAAGATCCCAATTTAAGGAGGTATGTTGAAATGATGGCATGTCCACACTTTGATAACCCCCATGAGTTTATAGATTGCAAGGAGCATCAGGAGACAGTATTCTCATCACCAGAGAAGTAGATCAACGAGCATGACTTCTTGATGTCTGAAGAAAACAACAGCTATTTTATTCACCATGCTGACATATAAAAGGTCTGAATTCAGATAAAATGATGAAATTTTCTGTCCCTGTAACAGCTACAAACTTCTTGATTGACAGGAATTTTCCTGAAATAAAAATTTTTTTTTTCTTTTTTTTTTTTTTTAAATCTGAGACGTGAGAGGAATAAACATGTGGACCTTGTTTTATGAAAAATTAAAATTAGCTGTTGCAAACTGCTAACCAACCACAAGGACCTGTAGTATAAATGCACAAAATGTGTTAATGGCCCGACGTTTCGACCCTAGCAGAGTCTTTCTCAAAGGACCTTGTTTTATACCAGGAAAATAAAAATAACAAATCCAGCAGGCAAAAGCTTGTATCATTTCTAATGTTAAAATGGACAACAACAGGCCGGTGATCTGCTTGAGATTTACAGCATTCTAGATGGTATTTTTTCCCCCTTTTGGGGCGAAACAGAGTACAGAGACTTCTTGATGGCGCGGCAGGTTTACAATACCTTAACATATACTACAGACAAACCCAACTTCTCACTCTCTTGACACAAGTTGCATTTGATCGTTCCCATTCCAATATTAACGTCATTTCCATGAATCAATATAATAAAACAAAACTGCCCTAAAATGACACCTGAGCTATTTTCAAAAGAGCATAATGACAATATCAGGTGAGATTACAATATACTGCATTGAGTGTGGGTCAGCTGGTAGTCTTGCTTTCCAGGACCTTTATTTTTGTTTCATTAGCAAATGTTTTCACCAACAGAGGGCAGTGTATATTTATTAACTGTTGGTACTGGTTGACACATTACCAACAACCAACTGAGAGCAAAAAAGAAAAGGATACAAACAACATGAGGATTAACAAGAAAAAAAAACCTCATTTGGTCACTCCACAAAAGAATCAAGTACTGAGTATCAGTTATAACAAATACTAACGTCTTGGATCAAGACTAGACATCTTGCAGCATCTGTGTGGCATGCTTGTTGTCATTTCAGGCTGAAATGAGACTAAGTTACTGTTAACAGACTACTGTGGTTCTAAGACTACAAGGGGAAATATCATATTTGGAAACATACGCTCATTACAACCCACTCCTTGCGAATTGGGATAAGTGAGACTGTAAAACTGTCCTAGTGTTTCTCGCTCGGCACGTATCACCCAATTTTATCTTCAAACCCCAAGTGCAATTGTCCCCAAATAATGCATTTTCTGAATCAGAGAATGTAGCCTTTATAGATTCCGTAGGAGAAAAAAAACTTACCCCATGAGATCCGATTTCTAGGGATGAAACTATGTCTTAAATATCATGATGAATCTTGAGTGAGTAACACATTCTGACAGGTTAATGTGTTCAACTACGACTTAGTGGAGCCAAATTACATTTGATGTTTGGTGGCTTCAATCAGGGAAGCAGGTAAATGCATTTTGTAATAAACGTTTAGACAGAGAAAGGTTTTTGTCAAACAAAATTACAATAAAAATGTCACATGGGGACATGCCTTGAAAAGTATTGGTACATCCTATAGGGGGTGATTAAGGACCTCCATTGCACTGTATCATTTGTGAGTAGACCTTATGCACATGACGTCATTTGAATAGGGCGCCCTCGTCTAGAGGTCAAAAATGAGGTTGTTCATTGGCCAATCCTGTGCACCGCGCGTACAAATCTCTGCGTTTCCATTGTTACATCATCGGTTTACCGCTAAGATGGCGGCGTGATGACGTCAATGCATAAGGTCTATTGCATGTTGATCACATTATTTTAGGTGGTGCATTTCTCATGCAAAAGATTTCTACATTACGAGAGATTAGTCTTTTAAGTTGCAATGGTTTCCATTCTTTAGTTGTTGTTGTGTTTGCGGCTGGAAGAGAATAGCAATTTTTCTCGCTCTTACAAAACCCAACACCATATGGTAACTCAGCATCAAAACTGTTGGCATCTGATTATGGCGGTATGCCCGATCCCACATAAAACAAGTTCCAACAGAATCAAACAAAACATGAAGTTGGATTTCGATGGGTTTGCGAAAGGCTAGTCCTAATGGAATAGTGCATCACTGTTTTCTGGGATAGTGTATAATGCATTCTATTTTAGCTTTAAATTGTCACAGGTTTTTTTATCGTCATTATTCACTTTTCTTCCAAGATGAGGGCACTTCAAGCACAAACAAACAAAAATATTTCCCAGGATGTTTGTTTGTCCCTTAGCAACACAACGTGTAGGGCATGTGAAAACCATCTCGGCATTTTTAAAATGCAATTGTAAGCAACTCTCCTTTAAAATCAACAGTCTAAAGCAAGTCAATATTTTGCAGATCCCATCAGCTCTCAATTCAACCTTCACTACGCAGGCTGTCGAAATGAAGACTGTAACAAGAAGATAAATTGTGCCACGAGATCACAAAAGATTGCCGTCATTTCTGAGCATATGTCAGGTACTTTACAGAGAGCCATATGTAAGCCGAAAGCTTGACAAACATTAGTCTCGGACAAAAGAGCTTTGCATTTCTGCCCCGGGAGGCAACAGACAAAATTAATGCTTTCCCCTTCCACGAAAATCACTTGGAATTTGACCGTCTAGATACTTTGTCCACACTGATAGGCAAACCACATCCTTCCTGTCACGATTATACTTACAAGGAAACTATTTCAAACATTCTATATCACTGGGATGGACCAACATGGACGTTTTTTCTACGCTGAAAATATCACATGTGAACCAACGCTATTGTCATTCATGAGTGTCATTCACACTAAACAGCCAATTCCAAGGAAATAAAACCCTGGGAAATGTCTGGGGAATTCTTAACCCAACCACCACCTTGTGTCCGATTCACACTTGCTGCAATTGTCCTGGGATGAATGAACACTCTGTAAAAGCTACACCCAATGTTATCCTGCAACCCTAACTCTTACGAAGAGGTAGCTATTTTCCTGGGACTCGTTGCCAGGGTTAGCAATTTAAGAGTGAAAAGGTCAACCAAATTTTCCTGGAAATTTTCCAGAAATTTGTTAAAGTGTGAAATGGGGCTTTAGAGTACTACATTTTTGACCCTATGCTCTCCCCCATTTGTATGCAATATTTCTTAATTTAAAATTTTAAATATTTTGTCTCAGTTTTCTTCATAGCATGTTGCAAAATCAAAATTTGTAAAGACTTGAGAATCTTCCACCTCCAGCCCCAAATCCATCCCTTCTGACATGTCTGACAGCAAAATCATTATGAACATACTGATACTCTATCTTGTCAACCAACTCTACTGTTAAACAACTATGTCCAGCTTGTAGCATGACATTGGCTGTATTCACTCACCAGTCTGGTTCCTTTTTCAAATAATCAAGGTAGAAATACATGTACACAACATTATTTACACTATCTCTTGTAATAAAGAATATATGATTTTTCAAACTTGATGTCTATTAACGGAAAAAGAAGAAGTTATATTCGAGTAAACTTGTCAAGGTACATGTATAACCACCATTATCAGTAAAACCGTACTGCATAAAAGAGTTATAAAGGTCAAATTATTTATACAGTTTGCACATCAGAGTCCCATTATCGAATCCGACTTCACAAACAGAAGCGGACGAGAATCTACAGTTGTATGTCAAAGCTGTTGAACATCCACCCCAACCACCTACCCTCAAATTCAAAAAGCCACATTAGGAGTGAAGGTGTTACTCTTTTAAATTACGCTGTGCTTGAGTATGTGCAGATGTTCCTCTAGGTTATGCATTAAATACACGTAGATAGCTCTATTAAAGAAACATACCACAACCCTGTAACTCCCAAGGTAATTTGGCCATGGATATTCACAAATGCTAGCGAATCCATCAGTGTGTCTTGAGTAAACCCCCTTACATTTTGTACTCTGTATATCAGGCTCAGTGATAGAACTGGGCAGTTAATAAGATTCTATAGTGCTGAATCGATCTGAAACAGGCTAAACCATTGAATGTTGATTTTTGTCGGATTCTTGGTAAATGCAACTTGTAGCCTGTCTGACAACGTGCAAAAAAAATATGTGCTGAATTCTAATTTACTTACAGAAATTCTGGCCTGAGCTCAAGGTGCCCTCATTTGTCATAGTTTTAAGATGCATACAGAAAAAAATAATAATAAATAAACAGAAATCATGTGGCCGAAGAGCCAGTAAAAAAAAATTAAAACAAACAACTTTTTTTTTCTGAGAGATTACTTAAAGAAAATAACAGTAACACTACATGACTTACACAACTTAACAGATATATACAGTTCTTTATAAGTACTGTGCAAACAAATTGGTCAGAATTGGTTGCAAAAATGGGCTAAAAGTTTAGCAAGCACAAAACAGACAATGTTTGATGGGCAGTGGAATATGGCAATACTGATGAAACTTGGGCAGTTCAGTGTTAATAAGTGTCAATTTCTTCTTGGGGTAGATGTGTTTGCCTTTCAACTGCGCCAAGTTTTAGGGGGAAGATACAACATTGGTTTTTTCTGATGCTCTTTTTGATTTCCTGTTCGGCAAGGTCCCAATCAACATTTGAGTATTCCAAAGCAAAGTTATACTCGGTTTTCAAGAAGAAAATACAGTGTGGTTAACACATTTTGAAATGCTCTATCACAATTAACACAAAGCAAGTACCAAAACTACGAATCATTCTTAATCAGAAAAATATTTCCCAATGTCTCAAAGATGAAAGCTAGATTGTGATTTTCAAATAAAGTTATTCCAAGGTTCAAAGTTCAAGGTTGATTTAATTCCGGGGGTCAGTAGTTTACTTCAGGTTTAAAAAGTCATGTTGTACCTTCCTTTCATTCAGTCATGTATTGGATACCACTTTTGCGGGAGGTGGGGGGGGGGTGTCTAATTTTACGGCAATACTAACCACAAGTGAAGAATCAAGTTATCAGAAATTTGTACGTAAACACATTTTGGGAACTTACCAGGTATACTTAGCTGGGTATAAACTTACCTATTAATAAACTTTGCCAGGTATAAACCTAGCCAGGTATTAAACTTAGCTAGGTATAAACATGGCTAGTTATAAACCTAACCAGGTATAAACTTTGCCAGGTATAAACCCAGCTAGGTATAAACATAGCCAGGTATAAACTTGGCTAGTTATAAACCTAGCCAGGTATAAACTTTGCCAGGTTTAAACCTAGATAGGTATAAACTTAGCCAGATATAAACTTGGCTATTTATAAACCTAGCCAGGTATAAACCTAGCTAGGTATGAGCTTAACTACATGAACTAGTTATAAACTTTAACTTAACTACATGAACTAGTTATAAACTAAGCCAGGTTAAAACTTAACTAGGTATAAACTTTAGTACTAATAAAATTAGTTAGTGCACATGGGTGCTTTATGTAAATATTGTTTTTTCGCAAGCAGATGAAGGTTACCTTTGATTGTGTTGTTATAAATAGCTCTGTACATTTAGCCCTAGGGTAAATCTTTCAACAGCTGCTTTAGCGGACAATAGTGGTCCACAACTTTCTGTTAAGCAAAAATAAGTACTTTGGCTGGTAACCTTTTTCTGGTGAGCAAAATTTGTTTGTGCTTTGCTAAATTCTGTGCTTAAGCAGCTCTACGAAATCGGGCCCTGCTCTTTTCATAATAGACCTTTCAAAGGCCGTGTCTGGATTGGCAGCTATGGCTACGGCTCTGGCTGGATTGCTGCGTCATCATGCACTGAAGTATAGGATGTCCTTAGCAACACCCTTAGCAACAGTCATAGCTGTAGCCACAGCCATTAATTCGGATACGGCCTGAGGCTTGGCTGAGGAGTTAGTCTGGTCCCATTTCATGCATGTTAATCAGAGAGTAATGGTAACTACACATACAGGGAACTGGCCAGTGGTTTCCCTTTCAAGGGGCCTTTTCCAAAGTGTGGGCACCGGCTTGGGCTCCTCTCATCAATTTCAGAGCGAGTGTGTATTCTGAAGGGTACTTCAACATTCAAATGGAGCCTGGCTGGAGACAGGAGCCGGAGCCAGAGCTGGAGCCGTAGCCGTAGCCGTAGCCATAGCCCAGAGCCAGAGCCGGAGTCAGAGCCGAGTTTTGGGAAAAAACCCAAGATGAAGGTCTAATCAGCTTTGGTGTATCAAGCAATATTGCTATTATGGAACAACAGTTAACCATCCACTTTGCACATGGAAAGAATATGGTAGGTGGCAGGGAACTAGACCTATGAAGCTTTGGTTTTCATCCCACCCTCCTGAACAATAGATAAACAGGTCATCAATAAAGAAGAGATACCATAATATAATAATACATGGCATATTATATCAAATATCATTTTAGTCAATGTCAATATTTATATCATTTACAAATACTTTAAAGTACACTCTGTATTTAGTACGATCTACAGTCTTAGATATATCTTAAGCTACACTTGGTTAAAAAAGATGTTTTTTTTTTTTTTTTTTTTTTTTTTTTAAACACCCGATTGAGAACACTGGTGGATCCTACGTATGCAGTTAATGTTTTTAAAACTTCCCATTCCCATTCCCATTCACAAACAAAACAGAAAGAACAGGATCAATAAATCATTCAACAAAAAGTGTTTTTACACAGCATTTTGACCGGTAATCCTTTTTTTCTACTCTGTATAATGTTTGGGTGCTACGCAAATTTTTTTTTTATGCTTATTGACATTATGACATTGGACCCTAGCTTAATTATTACACACTGGTTTGCTGCTCAGTACCCTAAAGCCATCAAAACCTCACCAGCTAGTTTTACTTGATGTTGATTTGGATAAGTCTGGTATGCCTGGCTCAGTGAATAACCAATGTTTTTTTTATTAAGGCCTAAAGTCCCAAATCCTCCTGCATGTCCAACTTCAGACAACTCCCTGAATAGGTATTTGGATGATTTGGAAGGGTATTCATAGTATTGACCCAATTCAGCTGACATCATCATCACGATAATCTTGGTTGCACCATTTTGAGGGGAGTCAATGTCCCAGTGTGTTAAAGGGTGTAGTGCCCATATTAGGCGATGCAGTGTTTACACACTTGCCATAATTTGTGCATGTGATTTTGACTCCCAGACTGGCGAGCATGGCAAGACAGTAGCTGCGTCTGAAGTTGGTGCAAGGGGCCAATAGCAAATATGATACTTTGCATGAGGCCAGGCTTTGCATGAGTCCATAAAATTTGAGGTCATGTTTTTTTGTTTTTTTTTGGATCTTGATAGATTCAAACATATTTTAACGAAAACAGCCGGATATTAGAAGTCTTGGTAGAAGTTAACTAGTTTGGGTTTGGATCCACCAGTGACCAGTCTTTGTGTTAGAAGGAAGAGAACGTCATTATAAGGCTGAAGATATTTACAAAAAAACAATTGTCATTTATTATTTAATTTTTTTGTTTTGTTAATGTCAACACTTTATTTTGATGCTGCTGTTCAAGGGGAGGGGGGGGGGTCTGCCCGAGACTCAGCTTTTTGCTTCAGAGGCATCTTTGCTATCTTTTCTGCTCTCTTCACAGCTTGCATCTGGCTGCTGTCCGCCGTTGTTGCTGGACGCTGCTAGTTCCCCGAGTTTGAGTTTGCGCATATGTCTCACCACGGCCGTTGCATTGAAGGCTTGCTGGAAGTAAAGACAAGAAAAACAAATACCACTTATTGTTAAAAGATAATTCAGGACAACCAGGACATCATTGCGTTAGTGGGGCTCAAAGGGTTTTGTCAACCCAAACTACCCCATTTGAGGTATACTACTTTACCCCAATCCAAATCCTCTTCTCCCTGCCATGTCATCAGCAGTCCCAATTCTGGAAACCCTTGGGTGTCTATGACACTTACTGTATCTATCGGACTAACACGTTATTTAAGGCAGGACAAATGTCTGTGCTAACCCAGACTTTGGAATAAATGACAACCTTTTTGAGAAACTGTGGATAAGGCACCTCCATATCATTCAACCCCATGGTCTGAACATCCAAGAAGGAAATAATTAACTACTTTTCATTTTTGCCTTTTCCTTTTGTTCACAAGATGTCCCCCCCCTTTTAAATCTATCAAATTCACTATTTATTTATTTTTTCCCCTTTTCCCCATCTTCGATTTTGTCTTTTGTGTTTCCAACCTCTTGCGGTTAAACCAGACTCTTCAATCAGCCCCACCCCCCTCATTTGTCTCCCTCTTCATTGTTCATCCCTTGCATCTTCTGACTGCTTTCTGCCTCTCTCTTTTCACTTCTTTCCACTTGACTGCTTCTGTTACTCAAGTATACTTATACATGTGTGTTGTGTAGTCATTTAGCCTTTGAGAAAGACTCTGCTAGGGTCGAAACGTGAGGCCATTAACAACTTTTTGCATTTATACAACAGGTCCTTGTGCTTTGTAAGCAGTTTTCAACAGCTAATTTTATTTTTTCAGGATATAATGTCTGTGTTGTAATCTTATTGGACTCAAAATTTTACAGTTTTGTGCAAAATGCCGGTGTGACATACTGAGTACTACATTAACGATATTACACACATACTGAGTACTACATTAGGCTGTCGACCCTTGAAAAAAAAGTGGGAAAATCTTATTGAGCAAAATGGACTGCCTTACGATATTGACCCAATTCACCTGGCGTCATCATCACATTAATCTTGGTTGCGCCATTTCGGGTGTCAATGTCTGCGTGTGTTATTCAGTGTAGTACGCATTTTAGGTGACGTGGTGTTTACTGTACATGTAATATGACTCCGTCAGTAGCCACGTGTGACGTTGGTACAAGGGGTCAATAAACTTTTATAGACATTTCATGCTATTTAATAACAGTCTTGTGATTTTTCAAAGGGGAAAACAAATCAGAAATCAGACTGAAATAGGAAGAATATCAGGCCTGCTTTTTTTGATAATGTTATTATTATCTTTTTTTATGGAAGTCGCCAGACACACAAGGCCAGTAAGCCACTCGAGGTGTGGGCTACAAATCAACTGTTTTTTCCAGGGGCCGTTGCCACCTACTCCTGGGACTGAAACAGAGTAACCCCCTTTACAGTCCGTAAGGATGTATTCTTGGGTATCATCCATCAGAAGCCTGGCTGGTTGAGCAGAAGGCTCTACCTCCCCAACTTTTACTACAAGTACATGAAACTTAAACAGTTTTACGAGTTTCAAGCAATCTTTTTGATATAAATCATCACAAAGAACATGAAGAAACAGACACAAAGCTTATGAAGGTTAGGTTTGAGCAGACCAGCGTAACATAACAAAAAGGTTGACCCTGACGGCCTCCTGCAAAACCACCTTTAACAAAAACCCCAACCCATCTGTACGGTGCTAATGTACTTCTGCCTCTACAAGCCAACACGTCACTGATTATATTCATTGGAACTAAAATTCAATATTACAGATCATATGAAAAAGGCCGACCATTTGAGGGAAAAGGCAAGAACTTTATGTTGCTTAGATGGGAATGTAGAGCTGGGAAATTGAAGCCAGGACTACCCAATCGATGCCACTGTCAGGACTTCAGATGTGGGGGGGGGGGGGAAAGCGTAGGTGGCTCAGGTAAATCAATAGGAGCGTTTTGTTCACAGATGCCGTGCTAATGGATCCCTGTGTTAGTCACCTTGCTAATAATACAAAACGTGGCTGGTGACAAGCGCAAAGGGAATAGTGGGTACAGCTCTGAGGTGGAAGCTGGGGAGGGGCAGGGTTAGATTTTGAGTAACTGAACTTGTAAAATAACATGTTAATGAGTCATATATATATATATATACAGGATGAGAAGGGTAGATATAGTGTAGAAGATATCTGCAGTTGGTTTCACCGAACTCATCTTAGCTTAATACATATATCCTTAACTCCTGCACAATGTAATGAAGAATTAATCTCCCTGAATCCAAAAAGACTACTTGTAGCATGACGTGGCTGAGAGGTCAAGCACACTGGACTCAAGCTCTGGCGTTTCTGATCGGCAGAGTGGAGGTTCGAGTCCCGGTCTTGACACTTGTATATAATTACTTTGTGCTTCGGGAAATTGAGCCCTAATTTGGGTAGCATTAACAAACAATCAAATTCTAGAATGCATAGGGTACATGTACATCAGTAAGGGTCGATTTCACAAAGTACTAAGATTCATCTTAAGATGAGTTGTCAGTATTACCATAGTAATTTGTATTGTGACATCACACTTTGCTTAGCAATTAAGAGTGATTTGCAGTTGAGATCAATCTTGTCTCTTTGAGAAATCGAGCGCAGGGCCCAATTTCATAGAGCTGCTTGTGCTGAAAATGTTGCTTAACAATTTGCTGCTAAGCAAAAAAGAGCAGGATACCAGTCACAGATGGTACATGTGACATGGTGTTTTGGCTGGTGACCTTATTTTGGTGAGCATATTCTTTGCTGTGCTCATGTGTGGCTACATTTTGTGCTTCAGCAGCTCTACGAAATTGGGCCCTGCTACCATACAATGGAACTGGGTTGAGTTTATTTAAACACAAAGTTATGGTATTGGATTTGGTTGAATGGACATAATAAATTAATAGAACTACTGTGTTTACTACAATAGACCTTTATCATACTGCCACCAGTATCCTTGTATCCAATAACAGTAATGAATGCTACTACTCATTGTACAAAAAGGAACCAGACTGTTTCTCCTTCCAGTTGGTTTGGTTTAATTGATTTGAATGGGAGAAAATCAAGATGGCCTCACCATGATAAAGGTCTGGATTGAATCTAATTGGAAGTATAATAATTGAACTGAATCACTATATTCAATTTGATGCCTATTGAATCGAGTTGTAAATATTCATTGATTGTACGGAAGTCAGGAAATGAGAAATAACCACTGAGAATTGTAAACAAATGTAAAGAAATTGTAATCAGAATAATTGTGTCGAGCAACTATCATTTGTTGATCGGCTAATTGTCTTTCACTGCACAGATATGGTTGTGAGTCTGTGACAGAGAAGCGCAACAATTTCCTGATGTGGAGATTCCAGCATTTCTAAGTTTGGTACTAAAAAGATATCTATGTTGATGCAGATAGCACTAAACTAACTTCATCTTATAGGATCAGGGCCTGATTACACAGAGCTGCTCAACTGGTATGATTTCTGGAGAAAACAAATGATGAGTTAGAACTGGTGGGAAACCAGTTACAAGCACTATACAACACATGGGTTTTGGCTGGTGGCCTCTTCTTGTTCAGCAAGATGTTTCGGTACTCAGTTAGTTTTTGTGCATGTGCTTTAAGAGTTTGATTAAATTTGGCCTACATGTAGACTACAGGAGCAACAAGGCATTTCTTCTTGTAAATCTTTGGTCCATGACTGTCTCACAAAAGAATTGTTGAGCAAATCTAAAGAATGGACGTTATGCGTTCGCTGCCATCTTTGAGGTCAAACGCAGCCCTGAATGTGTGTTGTAGTCTGTTTTTATGCAGTCTGTCTGTCATACGCATACGGTCTATAGATTTCAACTGACAAATCTCCATTAAGCTTATTGTCACTTTGTTTTAGGATCACCATGTACATGAGTAGTACTGTAGTTGACTTGACTTAAAAACAATCCGAAACTGCACAATGACAGAAGCTTTTAGTGAATCGATGTTTTATACTGTCATTTCAACCTAATATTGTAACAGAATTATTTTATATTTTCAAGTGTATATCACTTATTTGAGAACTTTTCCATGATATCTATGTATGCTTGTTGTTCAACCATTGAGCTACGGCATGGGGGTGGAGCAGGGAATTGCATGTCATTCTACATGTACTTAAGGATTTATGGTGTGAAACACTTGCAAAAAAAAATTATCAGTACAAAATTCTCTGGAATTTTAGGACAAAACACCTTTCCCGCAGGACGTTGACTTTCCTTGGCCTGCTTGCCAACGGACCGGGGATAAATTTCAGTTGGCGAAAAGAAGCTAGCCCGGTTAATCCAAAAAGAGTCATGGGATGTATTTCATGGCTCAGGGGCAGGTAAAAAACACGCCATGAAATGTGCTTTTCGTTGGGCAGGAAGCCCTGAATCCGAGATGAGCTAATCGATGCTACAGGTGTTGGCATTTAGCTTGCTCACTAGCAGCGTTCCCGCTGAGTTGAGGTTACACAGATCATCAAAAACCAAGTGAATTTTTTTCTTCTTCTTTCACACCTTTGTGTCCTTTTTTTCCCCCTTCTCGTTTTTTTTTCTTTCACACAACTCCCTAAGGAATCTAAAATGCATTCCTGTGAAACCCGAGGAGGAAAATTATATGGTTACAATACCATGGTAAGTTAACTCTCCCACCTCTGGCTTTTTTACTATCTCCTGTTGAACTGTACACAATACCTGTGGAAACTGATCCCTTTTGCTTCAATTTTAGAAAATAATCTGTAAAATATCACTTTCTCAGTTGAACAACTGGAAATGTAATGCACTGAGGTTTTTAGAATTAGCCTTATGATGATGGCTATAAATAGATTGATATGGTTTTTAACAGTTTGAGTGGTCTTAAATGCATTGACACCATTCCGTCACCATCTTAGAGGTAAATTAAAAAATCAAACATTTAAAATGCACAACTAGGAAAAGCGCGACCTACAGGAGAGGCCAATGAACAACCTTGCGAGGGCGCCCCACTGCAGTGTCATGTGCAGAAGGTCTCATCTTTTGCTCACATCAGGCATGATTAAACATACACATTTACGAAGCTATAGAACCCTTGAAATATTTGGGCTTTTCATGCTGTAGTTGTTATATGGTTTCTGGATTTTAACAATATGATCCTTGCAACAACCAATCCTGATAATGGTTCTTGTAAAGAACCATTCTGCAATTCTGCCTTCTGATTAATAACAGCTAAAGCTGGTTAGAGTGTCATCATGGTGTATTGCTATTGTCATTTAACTTTGTACATCACATTCCGGATTCCTTCGGTTTTGAAATATAAGAATAATAAGAATCCATTTACTATTATTATTATTATTGCACATTGAAACCTATGTTGTTGTTTTTTTTATTTATTGAATATTATTTCTTTATATAAAGTCCCCCTATACCCTTGGTAATGGACTACAAGAAGAAAACATAAGATCAAAAATCTCAGGGAAGCTGAAGGTAGGATTTTATATTGCTCTTCTTAAAGCTCTGATTTCACAGGATGGAGGAAAACTAGCACCAGGCAGAGAGTTCCAAAGATAGGCAGTACCTGCAAGAAAACAGCAACTGGAATGTCCCTAATCAAAAAGAATCCTTAGGGTGTTAAAAGTCACGCTATCCCCTCAGTACAAACTCATCCCTGGGTTGCATAATCTACCCTTATCAGAATAGAAATTCATCTAAATTGGAATCCTGCTACAATGAAGATACCAAGGGGGTCCTTGACTAGTTGGCGCCGGATGCCGTATATCAACACAAATATTTTCTGAGCTAGCAAGCATGCCATTGTGAAAAATCTGGATACAGGATTGCAGGTCGCCCGAACAATCCACTGCCGAGTGTGCACAGAGCACAGACATGCCGTGTAAACGCTTTGTTTCACCCACACAAAGAGAAAACATGGTTTTGAATATTTTGCCACTTTTTAGCTATTGTGCGGTGATTTTTGCGTAATCCCAGATTCAAGACCTTTGTCCTTTTGTACCAAGATGAAGATTATGAGGCACTTAGAGGCTTCCACTAGTGTTTATTCCCTGTATTTTGGCTCAATGGAGGTGTGAACCGGGGATCCAGCCATGGTTCTGGGTTTAGTACCAATCCTATGCTGTAATTTACGGCCCAGGTTGTATAATTCACGGTGCATGAATTTGACATTTTCGTGATAGAGAAAACAAAATCACAGTGTAATAAAGAGAATCTTTGTTCTCTTGGCTTTGTCAAGTCAAGGTTTCTGCATGCCAGCAGTACTCTCAAAGAAAAATGATTCCAGCAACTCAGAGAAAATAATCCCGTCTGGCTGGACAGGAAAAATATGGAAGAATCCTCGTGGCAACTGGTTAATGTGGCGACAACATACATTCACAGGCAGAATAGCACTGTCCCAATTAGGATATCCACACTCACAGGTACGTTTTTTTCCCCAAAGATACGAGAGAAATGTAGAGTACCTCTTTGCGGATCTTTTCATAAACTGAATTACATTTGTGACGCCCCATGCAACAATCTAACAGTTCTCAGATATTATGAAATGGCATTAAAAGTGAACAAAAACGAAACATCAGCCATGAGAATAATGTGATGAGATGGCTTAAACAGGTTATGGTATTTCGGTATTTATGGAAAATTTCTACTCAAACATTTCATCTTCAGTGACAGAGTGCTAGATAATTGATTTACAAATAATGTTTTAACTGTTTTACTTCATAACATCAGTGCTTTTCAATTAGGGACACAAACAAAAATGGGTATCTATGATTGGGGCAGTGCTCATACCATCCTGGGCCCAATTTCATAGGGCTGCTTAAGCAGACAATATTGCTTAACAATTTGCTGCTTAACATGAATGAGCAGGATACCGATCACAAATTGTACACGCAACATGGTATTTTGGCTGTAAGCACCAAAGAACAAACTTGCTTAGCTGAAACAGGTTACCAGCTGAAATTCTATATAGTTTACATTGTTTCAACTGGTGCCCCACTCATTTTTTTGCTTAGCAAAAATATTCATTAAGCAGTATTTTCTGCTTAACAGCTTTATGCTGGGCCCAATTTCATAGAGCTGCTTAAGCACAAAAAAGTAGCTTAGCACAACAAAATTATGTTTACCAGAATAAGGTTACCAGCCAAACTACCATGGCACAGGTACAATTTGTGACTGGTATCCTGCTCATTTCTGCTTAGCAGAAAAAATGTTAAGCAATATAAACTGTTCAAACAGCTCCATGAAATTGGGCCCTGCATCCCACTGGACCATCATCAGGAGACCATGGAGAGATGACATTAATGATCGAGTTTTGCTATGCTCTACTTCACATCTCATCCAAGATACGTAATTCATCCCAACCGTTTCCATATGTGGCTTTGAAAAAAATGGCACAATGCCAACCCCGATAAAAGTTATCAAACAACGTAAGAAGTAAACGACAGGCCCTGCAGGATTATCTCTGTCAGGTAGCCAAGTATACTTCTCCTTGAACAGGGTCACTTTAATTAGCACTGATTAGCCGGGGGGGGGGGGGGGGGAGGGGGGAAGCTCTGGCTTCTCCTCGGGGATCAAATCCATCATCCACGGTACACGCAAGAATAATAACCATCATGTAATAAATGTCAAAGATCTTTTTTTTTTTTTTTCATTTTCAAATGCATTTGGTTATACACTGTATATGTGTGTGTGGAGGGGTGTGTGTGTGGAGGGGGGGGGGAGGGGTGTGGGGGGAGGGAGGGCGGTGGGGGGATTTATTTTCTTTACTGATGGCTGTAGGGGACTCAATGTTTTAATTACTAAGGAAGGTAAATCCCTCTCCCCAGTAATGAATAATTAGCGACAATCGCAATCAGTTACTATCTCCTACCGACAAGCTGTCACAATGTTGACTCCCGATCAGACCGATCAGACAGTGTGTGATTGGCATGTGACTAATGCAAGACAAGTGGACGCCTTGGATTGTTATTCCTACCGATAAAGAAGAGGGGGGGGGGGGAAAGACGCTATCCAAAGCCTATAGGTGTCAGTAATGGAGTCGAACCGTTCATAGAATTCCAAAGAAAAACACAGCCGGTAATAAGGAAGGACATGCTTTGATAAATACCAAAACAAGATGATGAATTAAGTCTGGGTTTTTCTTTTGCTTGAGGGGGAGGGGGAGTCGTTGCTTACACAAACAACTTGATGTTGACTTTCGAAATATGTAACGTCACCATACACTGTGGCACAACCTCTTAACTAAGGTATGGGGGTTTGAACTCATATACCGCCCTCTGTTGGTTGCAAAAGGAGAGTAACAAATTGCCATGAGTTGCAACGGAGACAATTGCCTCCGTTCCCTTCATGAAACATCTGGCCTGGACAACCATTTGGGTCAAATATCTCTTTTGCGAGAAGTGGTGGTTCTGAAAAAAAAAGGATTTGAGAAGTAATACTCTTGATGTTTCAAACAGTGTACTCTGCTCGTTTTAGAGTATACAGTGCTAATCGCACCTCGGTGTAACGGTAAAACCCCAAAAACAGTCTTCGAGTATTCAATCCAATTGCATCGTGTGAAACTTACATGTTCAAAAACAAGAACAAAATGATAATAAATAAAAGAGTCAACATCAGTAACTAGCCAATCTATTTGATTGCACCATTTTAAAAGCTTTCCAATTGAAGAAACCCTGACACTGATACACAGTTCATCAATACAACCCTGAAATTTATTGCCAATATTTGGTTATTAAAATCAAGTCTATCTACAAAATAAAAAACACACCCAAACCCAAGGCAATTAAGAGAAGAGCTACAAGCGGTGGAGGAATGATGCACGGCTGGTGTCACCAAACTTTTCCCTGATGATGGATCATCCCACATGCAAGGGTAAGGTGATATCTCTGCTCTTTGAGTCATCCCTCAAAGATCACTGAACCATATGGGTGAACGAAAAAAAGTGCAATGATGTAAAGTGACTTTGGGGCAAGTCCCTCTGGTCAATTATGCTTACACCTACAAGTATTACAGTAATAAAATTGTGTCACTTGATGTACAGTGAGTCATTTGTATACAAAAATGTGGACAAAAATGAAAGCACATCAGGTGTGGATGTACATGTACGTCATTTGCCTGGTTTGTGATAAATGGCTTATCAGTGTTTAGTTTAGAGTTTGGGTTTGTATGGTTTGTTTCTGTAACTAATGTCCCTGGCAGAGGACATTTCATACACACTGCTGCTTAGTAAAATGCTTTGCCTTCATGTCAATACAATTGTGAACATCTAAACCTATTATTTGAAGAAAATATCCAGCTATTTAGCCACAGTTCACAGGAATTGTAGATAATAGACCCACTGAATAGCATGCAATGCTGTAGGTACAGTGAGGTCACGCGCATCACTTTTAACGCACCAAAAGCAGTTGTCGTTCAATGATCTGCCTCCTTTTGCCTTAGTGAGGGCGCTGTTTGAGTGTGTGACGTCACATGTAAGGGGTCTATACTCCTTGAGCTAAAGCTGGACTAAAGATCAACATTAAAAAAACTAAGGTAGTTGGTAGAGATGTAGGCTACTGGCAGAAAACATCAATAATAATAATAATACCAGTGCACGTATCTACCAGCAATTAGGTACTTAAGGTGCTTATTATTGTCATTTTTTACGACAGGTTTTTGAAGTTTTTGAATTATGAGACCCATTTATATAGCACCTTATAAGGGTTTACAAGGTGCTGCGGCGCATTCAGCAGCCACTGCCAGAAACACCGGGGCAAACCCCTTCTCTTAGCGATAAGTGTCACTGGGTTCTTTCATGTGCATTACACAACGCACGGGACCCACGGCTTTACGTTCCATCCGAAGGACGAAGCAATACCGGTTAAGTGTCTTGCTTAAGGACACAAGTGTCTGTACTGGGACACGAACCCACACTCTGCTGATCAGAAACACCAGAGCTTGAGCCCGGTTCGTTAGACCACTCGGCCACGACACGCCACATCAAGATGGTTGAGCAGGTCGATAGCTAGACACAAAAAAGGTCTGAAACTGACAAGAAGGTCTGAAACGAGGATCCACATTTTAAGAGACACACAACCTTTTGATAACCCTTGGATTTATCGATTACGAGGAGCTTTTGGGAAACAGTATCCACAGTGCCAGGAAATATAAATCATAGAGCATGATTTCTTTATACCTGAAGAAATTAACAGACAAAAAAAAGTCTGCTTTTTCTCATCCCTGGCTGGGAAGAAACATCCCTTCAGTAGATGAGACAATGGTACGGAGTGTAGAAGAGAAACCAACTAGAATGAGTGAAATTGTCAAACTGGGGCTTTTGTGGGACAAAAAACCTTCCACTTTACTAATAAAAAACCACTATTTAACCCTTAACCTGTTGCCGCTTGGATTCTTCCATTTTTTCCCACCCCCCTGGTGGGATTAGTTTGTCGGAATTGCCAGAATTATTTTTCTTTGAGAGTACCACTGGCATTAAGAAACCCGGACTTGACAAAGTGCACCGTGAGTTTTGTTTTCTCTACCGAGAAAAATGTCCACTTCATGCACCATGAATTGCAAAAACTTGACCTGAACCTACGACATAGGATGGGTACTTAACCCGGAACTATGGCTGGATTCCCAGTTCACTCTGACTGGCCTCCATTGATCTAGAACAGCATGCACCTTGTTCCTTGGCTTAACGGGTTGTCCCAATATAACTGCATTGCGCATGTTAAGTATTTGCGAAGTTGTCTATGGTCTATAGAAATAATATCACAAAGAATGAAGCTTTTTATCACATGTTTTTTGATGAAATAAACATCATTTTGACATACATGTACATGTTCTTTGTGAGCACCAATCAAAATGCACTTTTCCCTCAGGATTTTTTATCCACAGTTTTTTGAAGAAACTGTTTTTTTTTTCCCCATCCAATTGATCTTATGTACTCAGCTAAGATTGGAAATTTGCTAATCAGTACTTTGCCCCTAAGATATTAAGTAATTAATCCAACACGAGGTTACATACAATGCACCATTAACAATCTTGTCATCCAGATACTCATCAATAAACATTGGAACAAACAGAGTCGGCAAGGAATCACAGCTAGAGGACACTTAATCACCGGCGGGGAGTGTTTGAGCCTGGAAGTCATTTAAAAATTGTTCCATGATGCGTCTCGTCAGGCTCTGAAAATGACTTTTGCGGTTTTGTCATACTCATGTTCACTTTAGGAGCATTTTCCCTGTAAACTGGATAGCGGCAGTGGGCCAAGATGGCAAATTGCCAACCTTTTGGTACACGTTCCATGGAGGAGCAATGGCAGTATTTTATCTCTGTGCAAGCTGTTTGCCTTTGCGGTGAAACTATTAAAAGATTCTGTGCAACCATCTTGTTTTTATAATGAAGCATACACATGCAAGTGCACATGCCTGATGACTTTGTAAACCAAAGAATATTTTTTCCTCCCAGGTTCTTTTTTTTAGCAAATTCCCCATTAGTTTTGTATATAAAATAGAACTAGGACATCCACTGTTTTTTTTTTAGGTTTTTTTTTTTTTTTTTTTTTAAATAACCTGATCTTTTTAGTTGAAAGTCACATCCTCATCTGTGTCAAAAGGCCAAAGTTCGACAAGATACCCTACAACATTTGTTAAACCTGTGGTGGGCCAATGACAGAATCAAATTGGTACCCAAGAAGGGACAAACAAAAGAAATTACTTGAAAAGATGGAGAGATGATGTAACAACAAGCACGGACAAGTGCAAAACCCAACATTCTGATTCCAGCCGGTAGTACTTTTCAGCAAGCCGGTAGTACATTTCACCAAGCTGGTAGTACTTTTCACCAGGCTGGTAGTACTTTTTATCAAGCCAGTATTTCTAGCCAGAAGCACTTTTCATCAAGCCGGTATTTCAAGCCGGAAGTACTTTTCATCAAACCGGTATTTCAAGCCGGAAGTACTTTTCATCAAGCCGGTATTTCAAGCCGGAAGTACTTTTCATCAAGCCGGTATTTCAAGCCAGAAGTACTTTTCATCAAGCCAGTATTTCATGCCGGCAGTACTTTTTATCAAGCCAATAGAACGTTTCATCAAGCCAGTATTTCTAGCCGGAAGTACTTTTCATAAAGCCATCAGTACTTTTTATGAAGCTGGTAGTACTTTTCATCAAGCAGGTATTTTAAACTTTCAGGCAAACAAAGTATCACCGTGCAAGAACTTAGTTTAAGAGATTAACTGCCAGTCCCTCTATTGTGCTTCGGAGTTTTGAAAGTATTGCGGGAACTAACAGACCCTGTGTAAGTTTCATGATTATCCAAGACTTGCACAGCCTATGGCACCCTTTTTGAAATGAAAATGTCATCGTCAAAACTAATTTTCTAAAAAGAATAAAATCGTAAATGGGTGTAAAAGTGTTAAATGTGCGCCAACAGTGTACATGGTTGGAGCTCTTTATTATTATTTTTATTATTATTATTATTATTATTATCATTATTATTATTATTATATATTTCTGGTAATGAAACCAAGGATGCCTCATAAGTGAATTTAATTACTGTAGCTCTCAAGCCTGAGGAAACCTGTATATAAGGGTGCTTGCCACGTGAACCAGAAACTCTGGGGTAAACCCCTACTCTTCCATGATACGTGTTCTGGGTTCTTTTAAGTGCAGTACCTATCCTAGTACACGGGACCTACGGCTTAATGTCCCACCCGAAGGACAAAGCAATTATGGTAAAGTATCTTGCTCAAGGACACAAGTGCCGCGACCGGGATTCAAACCCACACTCTGCTGCCAACAACACCAGAACTTGAGTCGGGTGATCTTAACCGCTCGGCCACGACACTCCACTCTGCAAGTGGACCAGACTGCCTTGAGACAGAGACATCTAGAAATTTCATGAGAAAGTTTTTTTTTTGTTCGAACAGACGAATGAACTAGGCTAATGATGATGATGATGATGACGATGATGATGAATGATGGGCTACGGGAAAACAAACCACAGCCAAAGCATATTTTTACACATCATCCGATGCTGGACAGGAGGACGTGATGTTAGGCTCTGTGATCTTCCGCTGGGCACGCAAAGTACCAACACTTTGAAAGCTAGGTAATGAGTTATTTATTTGTCAAGGAAAAGCCCTCTGTTCATTCTGCTGTTCCCGAGAAGCTCCAGTTTTCAAACAGTTTCCATGCCACATATGCAGCGTTTCTTCTGGTACAACAGAGATTCATCTTACCTGGGTTTCCACTACCAAACCCAATGCAAACCCGGTAAATTACTGGAGAGTAACATTAAACGCTCCCGACGTTAAAAACTTCTTCAGCAGACACATTCTCCTGCTCTCATGCTAATCAAACGTATCCAGTTTAGGCTATTAATACTTCCAAATATTTCCAGCTGCAGAAAGATCCATGCGGTTCGTTAGAGAATTGGCCACTAATATGAGGTCAGTATAGTGCAGTGCGCCTCTGCTGTTACTGAGACTGTTACAGTAAACAACTCCATCATGGACACTCTGTTTTGGGGGTGCCAAATGACCCAAAGTTGCAAAGATGTGGTGAATTCAGGGAGTGAAGAGGAAGGGTTAGAGAAGAGGGGGTCACCATGAACACTTGGATTGGTTGCTACACCCCACTTCCTCCCCATCACCAAATTAGACTGTTTTTCAATGAACATGTGTGTGTGTGTACTTGGAGTGACCAAGGACATAATTATAACAAAAGAGTCAATAGGTCCCTGATTGCAATCACAAATGAAAACAATGGGGTCCAAGTTTGTCAGGAAAAGGAGTTAAAAAAAAGGGAAAGGGAATGATTGGAGGCCATTATTACACACTTGGGTGTGTGTGTGTGGTAGGGTGGAGATAATGGCATTCTTCTTTGTCTGATAAAATTTTGTATATTTTGTACTACTTTGTGAATTTGGATGTAATTCGGTTCTTGGGCCGCAAGATTGAATATTTTTAATAAACCAGAATAATGATAACAATAATAATGACAAAATTGTATGTCATTAACAACTGCACTTGACTACAATCAAAATGATAAGATAACCATTAATCCCTGCAGGAAATCTAAAGCGCAAATCCTCCAAATCCTTTTAATCAACAAATCTTTTATTTCTTGGCGGACCGTGAAATATCTGTCATAACTTTGAAATTTCACACAAAGGTACCTGCAATTTCATTCTGTAAAGTAAAAACACTGTACAGATTACCTCCTACCTATCTACCCCATTCTCTTTCAGTCTGTAACTACCTTGTACATGTGTACAACAAAACAGACACTTGTGTTTATGTACCTCTAATTCTTGCAACAACAAAAATATTGCCGCAATAATATTTCATCAAGGATGGTTAAGCACCCGGTCTAAAGTACAACCAGGGAAATAATACAGCCAGGATTGGGAGGGGGGGGGGGCTTGTCGTTTTCATAACTGATTGACTGCCTTCGCCTACGCGCTTTCGACACTTAGTGACAGTGTTAATGAATTGATGAGATGGCAAAGGGGTTTGCTAGTGTTCCTGGTGGAAAATGCTCATAAGCCTCCGACCATAAAATTTGTCAGCAGTTTTCATCTAAATCAGTATGAATCTGTTGCGGAATGCTTCTGGACAGGCCGTGCAGTGGACGGATGGGTTGGTAGAAGTTCCACTGTGAACAGTTAACAATGATCTACTGAGGGGCAGCCATTACTGTGGTAGTAAAATTGCAGTTGTCTCTTATTTCGTCTCTTTATTCTCAAGCCGCTTAGTGTCTAACCGTAATGTACATGGTGCATGATTGAGGTGGTTTGCAAAGCGACTGTTCTCACGTCAAGTTTTCCATCAATGCAACTTAATTTCAGTAGGGACGCCATTGAAAAACAAACATCAAGAAAAAATTTCAAACTGGCAATTTCGAGAAAATAAAGAAATGTTTGCGGAAATAGCAGTGGTTCTCTGAAAAGATCTGGTGTCGTAACAACTGCATGTTTTGATCAGTATGCACTGATCATCTTAAGGTACCTTCATCATGCGCAGTTTGAAATCCTTCTTAAGAAAGAATTTGTAAAATATGCACCATTGGATATAGAGGGACGATACAAGTCAAGGCATGATCTGTGCAATCTTTTGCATATGAATTATCTGCTTTCTTAAAAATGATACTTTACTCATAAGGAGACATTGTTTATGGCTATTTCTGTGTGATTTATCCCTAAAATATAAACCATGAAAGTCTCGTGTGTATTCACATGTTGGAACCTGTTAGAGTGTGTGACTTTGTTTCCTTCACAAATTAAGGCAATGTACATGGGAAACCAACCTTCCCAAAAATGTTTGAAAGCGCTCGAGACTTGCAGGGTCTGCCACCAAAAGACGTACATCTCCGTCAACTTTTGTATAAAATTGATAAACTTTCATGTAACAATAAAGTGCACTTATCAATAAAATTGACAAGTTCTCAAGGTATACAAGTCTTACATGTACTGCAAATAATCCTGCATGATCTTCCCAAGATCTCATGAAAACATGAGAAGCCCTTCCGGCAAGAAAACCTCTCAAGTTATAGACAAACAGCTATCTTTAGGCTTTCAGTAACATTATTAAAATTGAACCTTTGGCATCCGGGGAAAAATAAAGGCTATGGTACAAGGTAGCAATGAATTTCAAAGGAGTGGCGTAGTGAAGGGGGGGGGGGGGTGGTTATTGGATGTTTAGATCCAGGGATAAGTAGAGCTGAGCCAATCAATAATGTGTCCTATAAAGAGAGGTGCATATGATGCATGTCAAAGGCGGGGATAACCGTTATGAAATAGCTGCTGCAAGATAGCCTTGGGGTTTCTACACGTAGCTTAGGTTCACTGAGACTGCATACATGTATGACCAAATGATAGATGATGATGTGAAGAGATGATGAATCAGGCTCAGGGAAGGGTGGATGGCTTGGGGGTGCCCCGGCCCGAGGACAGTGAAGAGGCTCTCAGAAACTAGTTCAGGAAATCAAGAATGGACGACAAACAGATAACGATGAATAGAGAGAAGAGGAGAGAGGGTTATGGGAGGGTGGATGGCTTTTGATGCTGAGGGCAGTGAATGGGCTGTCGGAAACTATTTCCAGTAAACCAACAATGAGTTGCCAATGAGGGCAGCAAAGGGGCTCGTAAGAACTAGTTTAGGAAACCAAGAATAGACAGCAAACAGATGGTAATAAATAGAGTAGATGAATAAGGCTTAAGGGAGGGTAAGATAGCTTCAGGGTGGTGAGTCCGTAGAGGGTGACACTGTGTACAACACTGTGTACAACACTGTGTATGAGAGAAAGTCAATAATGAGGAGTTATGGTAATCGGTTTAACAAACTAATAATAACAAAGAGGAATAGTTAGGTTTGGTCGATGGACAGCAATGGGTTTGTTTTGATTTAGGACCATAGAGACAGGCTCCATAGGAGGACTGATTGGCCTTCATGATCGTCTCCAGTTAATCAGAGGGAAAGGATGGATGGTAGAGAAGATGCTCTCTGAAACTGTTTTGGCAAAACATTCAGTCAGACTACATTTGAAATTATAACTATTGTTGACAGTACTATATTTGAACTCATGTTGAAACATGCAAGTGCATAAAACAACAATGTTTTGTTGCAATACTTCCAGGGAAGAATACATTGTTTTGAAGGGAGGGAATGCTATTGGGGGAGGGGGGTTTCAGCCTGGTTTATTTCTGATATTGAAACCAAGGAACTCTCACAAGTGCCTTCCACTGTAAACCCGTAAGCCTGAAGACACCTGTGACAAGATGATGTTGAGAACAAGGTTGAGAATAATGTTGAGAATAATGACAAGACTGCAGTGGTGGCAGAAATGGGAGAGGGGGCAAGAGATGAAAGAGTGTTCTTTAAATAAAAGTGATCAAGAGCAGACCACTTTTGTTAAAAGGAAGTGACTTTGAGGAAGGTTTTCAGATGAACAAATGCAAAGTGCAGCGTAATCCTTCTTAAGATGTTATGGTCATTTAAGTTGGATGCAAAGATTTACATTTCACACGCCAGTAGGTAAAAAAGGGCAAGAAAATAATGAGGTGACTCGGGTGAGCAGCATATCTCATGTATGGGAAACTAAGTCTAGAACAGGAAATACATTAAGGACGCTTGTGGGGGGAGGGAAGAGTGGAAGTTAGCTTACAGCCAGCTTAGGATGAGTAAATTTAGAAACAAAAGGGAATATAGGGGTAGGAAAGAAGTCTGTAAGCCTCAGGGTGTTCCTGGAAGGGTGGTTTTGGGGTAGCAAACACATCCTTTTCTTCTTAGAGAACATCTTGACATGAGAAGGATTTTATGGTCTTAGTAAAAGAGGAGCCTCAGAATGACTGAATATATTCAGACACAGGACAGCACCGGCAGACGCCCAGGGTGAGGCAGCAGAAAGTGATTTTAGAGAGAAAACATCTTCATTTTGACCAGACGTTTTTACAGGAACTACGTGAAGCACCTCAGCCTTGGGACAAACAGCTTTAGATAGCCCTGAATCGAAAGCCCAGCCAACAGCGTAGGTGAAGCTACACTTGTAGGGGGGGGGGGGTAAAGGGGTAGCAGCACAGGGACATGTTTTACACATTTTGGAAACTTGATCAAGGGCATTTGTTTTCTTGATGAAAAACCAATGCAAGTGTCTACCTTGAAACCAGTTTTAACCCTTGCAGCGTCCTGAACTGATTATATTGTCCAAATTTTCAGACTGTGTAACGGCAGGGCTGATTAAATCACCCCTATTCACAACTCATTTGTATTGGTTACGGCACACCATTTGACCTCAAAATCACCTTTTGTAAAAGTTGAAATTGTGACCAAAACAAAGTTTAGGGAGTCAGTTTTGAACTTGAGTCCAGTGAGTATGTCTTGAATATAGTCATGTTTTTTCTATGCATGGCGTTACACAAATTCAATACAGGGCGCTTGCTGCGGCTAATCAAAGATACTAGAAAAACAAGATAGGACCCTTGTGCTGTTATGCACGGCAGCAGATGTAACGCCTTTTTACCTATCTACCGCGTGATGGCGGCCTTCCCCATGTGTCAAGTTTGCTAGGATTATTGGCACAATTTATGGCCGAACACCAAATTTTCGAACGGCCTTCACCTGTTCTAGTTGGTAGGATCGTTTGGCCTAAGTTTTTCCATTTTGCTTTTCTAGCATCTTTGGGTTAATCAATCACACTACATTTATGTACAATACATCACATCATCTGATTTGAACAATACACAAGCTTGAGAAGTGATAATGTAATGTAATGTACAGTAAGTGTAGCTTATGAATGGTCTCCTTCTAATTAGACACTAATTTCTGCTCCGTAACACTTTTCAAAATGGGGTCCAGGCCTTGGGTTCCCCACATCATTATAGATTTTTAACGCGGATAGAACTGAACACTGGACCATCCGCCTGCCACTTGCAGGATACCACAGATGAACATGTTACTTTGTGAGCCTGCTGGAATCTCTGCTAAAAACCTTCTCCCAAATTCCTTTACACTTGACTGATTTGTAATATCTCTAGAACTGCAGAAAGCTGATAAGTTATTGAAACAACGTTTTTTGCTAGATAGTTCCAGGAAACAACATCATTTGAAAGGTATGCTTACAAATAATTATACACTTTATTTACTGTATAATTTTTAGTACATATACATAGTACATTTTGTACTTCTACATCTTCAGCAGCAACCGTTGCACTTTTGATTTATTTCTCTAATGGCATGACCTTTTGGGAGGGGGGGGGGGGTGTCAGAATCAAGAGGACCTCGTCAATCTGACAACTTTCTTCCTGACATTATCTTGCCCATCTACAGAAATAGAGAAATATCGCTTAATACGTGCAACGACTCAGCAACCATGGATGGCTTGTGTGCCTCAAAAATCCAGTGACATTTACGGAACCTGGTACTGAGGTGTTTTCCACTGCATGTGTCTCTCTCCTCCGAGCACAGATTAACATTTTATAAGTAGTCTCCAATAGCCTCGACTATTACCTCATTCAAACAGGAACACTGAGTTACAGTGTAACAAACATACAAACCGCTTGCTTGTTTACTCTGACTGGATCATGAGAAACACACGTGGTTCGGTAATGTTGGCTGGAGATGATATCACAAGACTGCTGTTGCCTATTCAGGGCCTGGCTAATTGCTGTCTGAATCAACCGATATTCCAAACCCCCCCCCCCCCCAAATGATGTTATTGTTACACCATGCATTGGGAGAAGTCAACAAACGAAGTCAACCGAAGATATTTATTCTCCATGGCCATTTCTCTCTGAAGTCTTTCTAAGGAATTTTGTGGTTTCTGGTAATAAAAAAACTCTTGATGTGTGAAGCACTGAACTCATCAAGAGTTTTGCATTACCAGAAGCCACAAACTCCCCAGAAAGACTTCAGAGAGAAATAGCAATACTGAAAAAAAAACAAAAAAAAAAACATCTTTTTCAGAGTATAAACAAGCAAGAATAATTATGAAAATGCCATTGTGATTGGAGAGAGGTACATTTATCATCAAACTGCGCTGTTCTCATTAAGGCTAATAAGAAAATTCATTCTCTCTCATGAACTCTTTTAAGTGATGAAAAAAAAAGAAGGGAAAAAAACTGACTACTGCATTATGTCAACAGAGTACAAGGTGTTTGGTATTTATATTGTTATTTTAAACATCGGGCATGCTTGGTGGTCTAGTGGTTAAGACATTCAGTCGTTTGCTCTGGAATACGGGGGTGGATTGTGGGTTCGAATCCCACCAGTGTTGCCTGCTTCTGTTTTTCCCTTTTTTTTTGCTTTTTTTTTGCTTTACACATTGTATCATCACATCAACCTTTTCAAGAAATAATTGTCTTTATCACTTAATCATTTAATGTCATTTGGATGACATGTAGTACACGCCAATATTTTCCCTGCCAGAAATCAGATGATGTGACACTTATCTTTTTGTGTAAAAAATGGAATACAAGAACAAAGGTTTCCCAGACATTCCATTACAGAGCTTGGGCGTTGCATGCACTCACCGTGCAACACTTTGTTTCACCCCCACAAAGAGGACAGATGGTACTGGAATTCATACTCAAATTCTCCCTTTTTGCGGGGGGTTATTAAGTAATCCCCAATTACAATCTTTGTTCTTTTGTTATAAGAGGATTATGAGACATTGTGAGGCTTCCACTATTGTTTATCATTGCATTTCGGCTCAATGGCGGTAAGTCTGAATGAACCAATTGTCAGCTGTGGCTCATGGCCGAGGTTTTGTTATCCACGCAAAATGAACCTGATATTGTCTTGAAAAGAAACAATAAATCACGGTGCTCTCGTGAGAATCTTTGTTCTTTTGACTTCATTTAGTCAGGGTTTCTATGTGCCAATTCTCAAAGAAAATTGATTCCGGCCATTCCGAGAAATTAATCCTGTCTGGTGGCAAGGAAAAGTTCGGAGAGCCCCGGCGCTAAGTTGTTACAAAGATAATCCTCAAAGTGCAGGGCTTGTTTTGACAAAATTTGTGACAAAACAAAACACAACAATTTTATCATATTTTCTTTCTGTTTCAATTAACTTTTTGAAAAATCTCATTTCCGGCATGGTCACCTTTCCACTTGTTTGCATTATTTTTTTATCAGCAAATCCCTGTAGGATTTGGGAGAAACACAATTTTCAATTTGGTTTCAAGTTCCACCCTTTGTTGGTTCTTACCGCTCCTTAGTTTAATACGGAACCCAGACAGGGCCAAGAAGAGCTCAGCATCTTGTATGTAACTTCATCTGAGTAATCGGTACCCCAGCTTTAAACAGTCATATTGCAGGCCATGCCAAACCAAACAGGAAGACAGAAATCTCTAACCAAACATGAGGAAAAGAAGAAGAAGAGGAAAAAGCCAAACCTCCCATAATAAATTCAAACAACTTTTTTTATTATTATTAAACAGATGCGATAAGAACAGAGAGTTCTTTAGCAAAATTATTAAGAAAGTAATGAAATCACAGGCCAAACAAGTATGGAGACCCAGGAAAAAACAGGCCAAACCAGAAATGAAGAGAAGCTGATGGCAATTACTCAAAAAGCTGCGGTAAAATCTCTTGTAATCCCTACACACTTTTGTTTTCTTCTCATATCTACATGAAAGATCAGGTTCTAGACATAACAAAATACACAGACAAGGTTTGAACTATCTGCACCTTAATTGAGATTTACATTGCCCCTATCCTATTCCCTTCCGGCAAGGTAAATTAACACAAGGCGACAAATCTTTCTCCACCCAAAGGGCGGGTTGTAGTCCATAGCCAAATCCAGACAGATCCAACACTTGAGAGTCACGGGACACAGCAGCGGTTGGAGAGCAAAGGGGCCCACAGTGCATGGGACAAACTGATAAAAAAGATTACCCAGTGTGTCAAGTTGGAAATTGGCATTTTGTAATCAGTCTTGCTAGGGGGGTTTTTAAGGGGTACAGAGGGAAGGCCAGTGTACTTTATGTGTGGTTATCCTTTAGCGCTGAAGGCTCAATTCATCTTTACTTCGTTTTACAAACAAGCATATTGGATCACACACTGCAATAGTTTAATAACCCCACCCCCAACCCCACCCCCTCCTAAGTCCCTATGTATTTGTCCATTTCTGATTTCACCTGGGTGGTCCATTCAGTGGCAACCACTGGTCTCCCATGGGTCCCAAAATGTGTACAAAGATAATAAAATCATATAATGAAATGTCACAATCACATTAGTATAGTCTTTAAAAAATACAAATATTAAAAAAATTATAATTTAACTTCGTTAATAGGGGCGGCATTCAGGGGGGCCAAGCATGCTGACACAGATAAACAGAACACATGGCTTTTCCAGTGTTTTTTTTAATTAATTGTTATACTTAGTATGATTAATTAGTATATTTATTAATTAGTATAAACAAGTTAAGTATAGAATTAAGTATTATTGGTTGTAATGCCAAGTTTGTTCGATCTGAGGTTATTTATGACTAAAATACTGACCTTAAAGTTGTGACAATAAATGAAGTAATAATGACAACACTGTCGAAATCCATGACCTACCAAGCATGTTGCAAGAAGAATTTTGATTGTAGCATGTTTCGTTCGCAAGATATAAGTTAAGTAGTCAAAACTTTTAAAATTCATACAAAAACACGAGATGACATCATCTCCCAACTGAGCTATCTAGCCCTATTGTTGCCAGTCTCCCTAATTTGTCAGTGTCAATATATTTTTCGTGGGGTGCCAGTCAGAAGCCATTAAACCTAAAACCGCCATTAAACAAGGGATCACACAGCAGTACAGGGATCACCTTAAGAGAATGCATTTTTTTATTTCAAATATCAAGCAACAAACCACAAGAGAAACTGACACGACTGACTGAGTGAATTTTAATTCAACTTTCTTTGTTAACCCCCAAAATTGAAAGAAAAAAAATACAAACATCTCAAAAATCTTACTTCATTAAAATTGAAAACTTTTGAAAGTTATTCTGATTCTCCACATGAAGAAAATAACAAAAACATGATTTAAATGTCCCCCCCCCCCCCGCATTGGATACCTCAATACTGTAAAAGAAAAAAAACCATGAAGGAAGAAAAAAAAAAAAGGCTACGAAAATCCCAGGCCACGTAATCTTATCTTCAAATCTGATAGAAAAGATTTTGTTCCCAAAAGATTCTCACAGAATAGTATACTGTGTGTCATTTGCTCGTGCAAATCTTGGGGGGATCTCTTGATCAATTTTGTAATCATTGCTTTAGTGCACAGTGGTGTTAATAAAAGAATCCATTCCCATAGCAACACCCGTCAAGAAGTTGACGAAGGCGTAAAGTGATTGATGTGGCTGGCAAATGTGAACAAATTATTCATGCGTGTTGCGTAGCTAAGGTACAAAGACAAAACATAGTTTGTTCACTCACTTTGAATCAAGATAAGGTACATCACTGGATTTATTGGTAAAAAACATTGTTACATGTACAAGACCTGCTTTCAGATTCAGTCTTTTTTTGATTAGATCTCTTGGAATGGATTTAGATTATGTGTTTGTGAAAGATGTCGCAACGTCAAAAAGCACTCTAGTTTAATACATGGGTCATTATATAACTAAATAAGGGAGGCCAATTCATCATTGTGTGAATATCTTTGTGTTTAACTTTTTTTAATTACTCTTTCTAGTTTTAAATGGTGGTAGAAAACTTTCCTTGAAATATTTCTGCCTGAAGTGTTACCGTTTTCAAAGAAAAAATTAGATCAAAAATAAGATCAAAAATTAGTTTTCGTCTCAGTGAGAGGAAAACTCTAGGAATGCGTACAAAAAAGCTGAATGCCTTTTTACCGTTTTCTCGCAAATGAAACAACGAATTGAGCCGACATTTTCACGGGTTGGTTTTATTACAAATATCTTGATTTGTGCAAAGAATGGAAGCATTTACAGACTCTTTACCACTGCTGAGCTGGGGCTTTAAAGACACAGCACAATGTCACACTTTGGACCACTAATTTATAGAACTAGCCACATGTATGCATTGGCGGCATAGCTTTTAGAGCCTTAGGCTGTAACTTGTAATATTTGCTTTCATTACTGTTTGCCAAAATCAAACATCACGTGGGCAGTGGGCACCGTGCGGTGAGGGAGTATCACAGAAACCCGCTGAGGGATTCTACATACACCGTACGTGCACAATTCCCTTCCTCCATGGATGTAGAGGAAACAAGGCAATCACGTACGCATTGTACTTGAAGGTAGGAAATGGCACTGGGGGCTCAGGAAGAAACCGCATTCCTTTCATGGTCACCTTTGACTAAGGGCGACAAAACTACTATCGATTTCTCGCTTGAGATTTCGGGATTATATTCTCGCTATGAGCAACAATGTAAAAAATAATAAATGAAAAAATTATGAATGTTCTTATTCCTTATCATTATTATAAGGCCTACTATTTAATATTACTATTTTTTTTTTATTCATTTGGCCAACGATAAGGAAGCAGCATACGGGCAGTGAAAATATTTCACACTTTTAAAGTAAGTTTTACAAAGGAAATTTAGCAAAAAGTATCAAAAAAAAAAACCGGGCAGGCTGTTGGAGAAGGGGAAGGACAATTAGGAAAGAGAGGAGGCTGAGAGAAAGGGAATCCACACTTAAGACGGCCTGGATCAACAAAAGTGTACTTAAAAGTTTTAACTCGAAAGCCTGCTCATCTTATCCTAGTAGAGCAATAAATACAATCATTTCTAAATGTAATAAGGAAAGATTTTAAAACGTAATGAGTTAAGAATATATTTTTTGATTCAAAATGAAAAAAAAAGTAAACAGGTATGTATGTATATGTACACTGTGACTTACAAGGACTTGGACATTATTAAAAAAAAAAAAGCTATGGTAAAATACAACAGTGTTTTCAATTTTAACTACTTCAACTCAGATTTGAACTCGACCATCTGTATTTCACACTTAGGATTCTGAATCAATGTCTTAGAATAGGAAATTGACAGTAACATGCTAACTATACATGGTTAATTGATTTTATTACTTGCAAAAAAAATGAATAAATAAATAAAAGTTTGACAATAGTGAATTTAAGTGAAATTTCCCTTTTTAATGGCTACTACTGGTACTTTTCAAAGAGTTGTGACTTTCATTTACAATGGGCGATTTTGAAACACTAGGTGGCAGCAGACCTATACCAGGTAAATATCCATTGTTTCCGTAGTTCTGAGCATGCGCAAACTTTCAAGAACAACAGATTTAACTGGTAAGTCTGCTGCCACTTAGTGTCCTCAAAAGTCTCCCATTGAAAGAGATGAACGTATCAACGGCATTAAGAAAATTGTGTAGCTTTTCAATTGTGTTACAAAACATTAATGCCTAAACGTACTCACTTTATATCCCACAATTATGGTATTATAATTGGAATTGGAACCTGTCACATACTGTAAATACCTGTATGTTAAGTGCATGTACAGTGTGCATTAAAAACTAAAATGTTGAAGGCCCAAGTTAAGATTTTTTTTTTTTTTAAAGACACAAGTCTAACACTTCATAACATTTTCCTGAGCAGTTACACTTGTACATGCAAATGTTTTGTTGGGAGAAAAATCAAAATCTGCAGCAATACTGTTGTACGTATGTTCTCTGTGTACTACCTCAGAAAACGAAACTATTTACAAGGAAGTCTCACACCCGCCAGCAATTTAACTTTAATTTGCAGAACGTGAGGGGGAAAAAAAGGGAAAAACAATTTAACTGAATTAATCAAGTATCAAGTCGTCCCCAAAAATCGGTTCTGCAGATGACGATCCTTTGAACGTAGCAATTACAGCTACACAGAAAATCACATCTGCAAGAACCACCCTGAGACAATAATTGTATTTTATTAGACAAAATTAACAGAGCACGAACAAATTGAGAGTAAATGGGGCCAGGGTTAAGGGAGGATTCACTGGGAGGGATACGAGAGAAAACCTTGAGGATTGCAGGCAAATTGGTTACTTTGGGAATTCAGTCACCTGCAGCATTGATGGTAGGGTAATTTAGTGACCATTGATTTCGTCTGAGAGGGGGGGGGGGGGGGGAGAAAATGTTAGAAATGGGGTCGGGCTAATCGGCATCATGAGACTCCCCGATCTGACAGACTTCAGCGAGGCTTACAAATGCTGACGGGGATTTAGTGAAAATCGCTAAACCCGTTGTGGATAATCTTGTTAAAGGGGGTACCGAGAAATCAAATAAGAAATCAAAATATGGCCGGAGGGAAGAGAAGTGAGTCCTAATACCAAAAGAAATCATTGAATGGAGGGATGGTTGGAAGGCGATTTTTCCCCCAAGTCCATGAAATTTAAAGGTTCATGACTGACTTAGTTTGCTCTACTTATCTTGAAATGTACCGCAACAAATTTCACTTTCAGAGGTACTTGAGTAAAATATTCAACTCAAGAACAGCACATTTTCATATATTTAATTATTTAAAAAAAAAAAAAAAAAAAACATTTTGGTAATAACAAATAACAAATACTTTCAATTTGAAAGAGATTATCAGCTTAATAATCATTATTTTTAACAACAAAGAACGCACCATTTCTTAAATTTCAGAAAAATGTAGCAACTAATTTTTGACAAGAGTACAAGCTGTAAAAACATATGCTTTGAAAGAAAAGATTAAAAAAAGTACCTACACAAATTTCTGATTTATATAAAGGCAGTCAGCATCTTGTGATCTCAGCCAGAAATATGTCTGTGTAATAGGCTACTGCCGTCTTCGTAAATGCTACAAGTGAAGCCTGTAGAATACAAAACATCCATTTATGGTCATCATCACTATCTCTTTAAGAACAAGACAGATGAGATTGCAGGAGATAGTGGGCATTTGTGAGTGAAAATACTGCCATCCTCAAAGACCTTGGCGGTCAAGAGGAATACACAATTCCTGAGCGCCATATGGCCAATTAACGTTCAACAAGAAAATGCGTGGGTTTTAACAGGTTGTGTGGAAGGCTGGGACGGCCAAGCACTTTCAACAGGTTATTTTTGAAGATTGGGATTTAAATGACATATCGGCCTGGCAGAGAAGAGTGTTTTATTCCTTAGGGGCATTGCTGAAGGAAACAAACAAGCTCTGGAAACAAAAGTTGGATATGTGCATGTACCATTATAAACCCGTAAGTACTCCCTTGGGCATATCCTCCAAAATCCATCGCAGGGTTCTGCCTGATTTTGATGAAGTTGCTCATGTAGAGTTAAACCAGAGATCATTAAAAATGTCTGTGTAGATCCATGGCCTACAAATACAAAATCCTGATTGGCATTGGGGCGAGGCAGACGACCTGAAGTTGATCATCAATCAGAGCACAACAGTGAAGATGATAAGAATTGCTTAGCATTTGTGCTAGGCATGCTCATCTTATCGGAGCAAAGTATGGTTGTTAAAAGAAAGAATTGCTTAGCAATTTTGCCAAGTATACGGACCAAACTTGTCAGAGCATGCTAACAAGGACACAAATTGCTTTTTTTACCCAGGGTATGTACAAGTTAGCTTTGGGCAAATCATATAATCTTTTAAAATTAATAGCCCAAAGGCATGGCAGATTAAAATACATATACATGTGTATATATATATATTTTTTTTTTACTACAGTGTTTGAATTTTGATGGAAGTACAGAAAGGTTCTTGATCAAGATGCCCAGATTGGGCTCGGAGCTAAAAGAAAAGAAAAAAAGGAGAAAAAAAAGAAGAAAAAAAAGAAAAAAAGGGGCTAAACAACCTGTGCTCTATTTCATAAAGGTGTTAATAAGAAAATAGTAGTGCCAAGCAAAAGTTAGCAGGGAGCCAGTCACAAACAATACATGATATATTGGCTGGTAACCTCTCCCTGCTGAGCAAGATTTTCTGTGCCAAGCACTTGTTGCGCTAACGAGCCTTAAGAAATTGAGCCTATGATAAAATCTCATCAATCATTATTTAGTTTGGAAAGATCTGTCGCTTTGAACGATGCTGGAGAGATAATGGGTTTGGTATACTTAAATTCGAAAGGCATCACCATAAACTATTATTTGAAAAGCTAAAATGAATCTTCCTATACCATTTATCAGGATTTGCTATTTTGAAAACTAAATGTACATGTACAAGAAACAAAAAAGACAAAATCCTTTTATTGCATGTTCCCTGAGAAAATGAGGAATTCAGCCAGTAATTCACAAAGACGTAACAACCACTAACAGCCAACGATAAATCGTCATGTCAGTGCAAAAATGGTGTATCTCGATTGTGCAACAACGACATATCTCGCATCATCCAGGTTATTTTAAGCGAGATGCGATGTTTTGACCACTCAAACTCACATATAACGTAAATACTACATTAGGAGAGAAAACGTTTTTGCACCGACACGACGAATCGTCATTAGGCTCGATATCACGGTTGAATAGGAGTCAAATGGTGTACCAGTCATACTAAAAGGAGACAGGTTATGACCAGCAGGCAGGATACCTCACAGAGGCAATGGAGGCAATCACCTCCATGCCCAAGGTCGTTGCCTTGACGTTCCTAGAAAGTTCCTATAGAAATTTAATTTTGCCATTTAACCACTTGCTTCCGGGAGTCTTCCAGTCTTACTGGATTTTTTTCTTGGAATCGCTTGAATCAGTTTTCTTTGAGAGTACCGCTGGCACAAAGAAACCTTGACTAGACAGTGCATTTTTTGTTTTCTCCATCAAGAAAATGTCAAACACATGTACTGTGAGTTGCAAAAACTCCGCCATGAACCACGGACAAGGATTGGTACTAAATTTGGAACCACGGCTGGATCCCCGGTTCACTCTGACTTACCTCCATTGAGCTAAAATAGAATGAATGAACAAATAGTGGAAGCATCTCTATGACTCGTAATCCTGTTAGGTCTGGAATCGGGGATTACACGATAAGGCCTGCACAATAACCCAAAATTTGCAAAGTTTTCAGCACCATCTGTCTGTTTGTGTGGGTGAAACGAAGCATTACATGGTGTGTACATGCTCTGTGCACGCTCAGCGGTGGAATGTCCGAGCGACCTTTGTTCAGGTATTCCGATTTTATGCAATGGTGTGTTTAAACGCCGCCCATTTGCTGACTCAAAAAATATTTTTGTGGATACACGTTAGCCAGCACTAACAGGTCAAGGACTCTTGATATCTTCATTGGAGTAGGATTCCAATTGAGATGAATTTAATCCTGATAAGGGTAGATTATGCAACCAGAGGTTTGCAGAAAGTTTATTCCAGTACAAAAATGAAAAAGCCTCTGGGTTCACAAGTTCATCCAGGTACCTCACCCACTAAGACATTTATGTCTTACAAACCCCAAAGGACAACTCCCACTGAAACATTTACAACTATTATACAATTGAAAAAACAACAACAATTTCCAATGCGTGGGCTGATACAGGGATTACTGGCCTAAGGTAAATGTATAAATGAGACTTAAATTGCGGCATAATAAAAAACTAGGAACAAGTTCGGGTGGGTGACTAGAGTCGATTAGACTTAACAATAGTCGATCTAGATGTCAACTGAACTAGAGTAGAGTCGACTTGACTTAACCATAGTCGATCTAGATGTCAACTGAACTAGACTAGAGTCGACTTGACTTAACCATAGTCGATCTAGATGTCAACTGAACTAGACTAGAGTCGACTTGACTTAACCATAGTCGATCTAGGTGTCAACCGATCTAGAGTAGATTCAACTTGGCTTAACCATAGTTAATCTAGATGTCAACCGAACTAGAGTAGAGTCGACTAGACCTAACCATAGTCAATCTACATGTCAACTGAACTAGAGTAGAGTCGACTAGACTTAACCATAGTCGATCTAGATATCAGCCGAACTAGAGTAGAGTCAACTTGGCTTAACCATAGTCGATCTAGGTATCAGCCGAACTAGAGTAGAGTCAACTAGACTTAACCATAGTCGATCTAGATGTCAACCGAACTATACAGTAGAGTCGACTAGACTTAACCACAGTCAATCTAGATGTCAACCGAACTAGAGTAGAGTCAACTAGACTTAACCACAGTCGATCTAGATGTCAACCGTACCACAGTAGAATCACCTAGACTTAACCATAGTTGATCTACATGTCAACCGACTGAACCATAGTCGATCTAGATGTCAACCAAATGCAGCATGGTTTGACACGCTGGTTCAACTGGATCAACCTAGCCCTGGAGCTTTCTCAAGTCAAATTTGCCTACAGTTACGTCACAATTGTTGAGTAGTTTATCGATAACGGTAGGTTTCTTGATTTGACAGTGAGATAATTCATTAGTAAATGCACTGAAGTAGAGAAAATAATAGAAAATGAAAATAACTGTGTCAACAATTTGCTTTGTTCACGTATACGTTATGACTATCGTATGCTCAACAAAGTACACTAACTACATTGACTAGTCAATCAACTAGACGCGTTAGAGTGAAAATCATACCACGCATGCTTAACTTCAAAATTGACAAAAGGTTGGCACCGAAATTGCTCTATAATGACCTTTCCAAGTGACTGAGTTACTGTATAATAAATACAGCACAATGAGGGTAACGAGAACTTGCGGTTCAACTGCACAGTCTACATGAGGTACTTTGTGTACAGCTTCATAGAAGCACCCAACCCATCCACTTTTCAATTGCTTTGTTCATATATCACTCTCGTATAAGACTCCGTTCTCCACAAACAAACTCACTCTGTTTTCGTAAAATCTTGTTCCAAATTCAAGTCATCTGCTTAATTCTTTAATCACGCGGTAAAAAAACAGCTACTGGAATAGGTAGTAATGAAATAGTCAGTAATTTAATTTATTGTTTTAAATTTGGTATTTACTTTTGATTGTTGTCATTGTGGTTGATATCATAAAGTTCTTGATGTTTCCTATTGCTAATGGAACACAATTGTTTGCATTTTGCTTTTAATGCAGACACAATAAAGAAATAAATTCTTTTCGAACTTTGGAAGTTTCAAAGTGGTCTCAAATTATCACCAAGTAATCGTGGACTGGAGGGCAACTTATTTGGAACAAAATAATGCATATTAGGTCTCTAAGAATACCCGTATTTTGTAAAGAAAGGTCCTGCAAAGGCAGGGTCTGTTTGATAAGAGAGGTGACTGGGTTTTTCCATTGAAGTACCCAACTCTTCAGTAAATGCATGAGATGATGACACTGATAATACTTTTCACCTAAAATGTTTTCGTTACGGATATTTTTAGGTTTTATATCCAAAATGTACAGCTTTAATTTGTCAACATGGGAAATTACAACTTAACAAAGGTGACATCTCAATTTAAAACAAATATCAGGTTTTCTCTCCCTACCGGATGCAAAACTATCAAATATCCGAGAATAAAAAAGAGCCGTGCCACTAAGTCAGCCTCGCCACTCGTGAATCAAGCTAAACAATACTAGCCTCAAAACGCCATAGTGGTTGCTTAACCATCTTGTTGGGTACGGTATCTGTAATATCTACACGCAGATGATAAGCCTATACACAGTTTACGCATATCCTTTACTGCTGCTACTGATACTTCAAGTTTTAATCACTCAGTGCTGGGTTCTATTTCACAAGCCAGGAGCTTAATTTACGGCCAGTGTCACCTCAGCCAGCAACCGTAATTTCTCACGGAGTGAAAGTGCCCATTGATCAGAAACACCTTCTTTCTTTTTTTTTTTCTTGTCTTTTTTCTTCTTCTTTTCTTTTACTTGAGTATGCTACACCTTTACACATTCTTTTAGGGGGCGCTAGATTAGGGAGTTAATTAAAGAACATCTGTGGGGGGGATAAGATTGCAGCGATAGATTTTGAGGGCTTTTCGAGCCAGACGATAAAATACGAGCTCCGGGTTAGATGATAAATGACGGGATGGACAATGGTTGTGTAGAGTACCATGATGATATACAGGGTCTGAATGTCACACATTGGCCATCTTTGCTTTTCATCTTGAAAAAAACGAGGAATTTGTGAGGGAGGGCAGAGGGGGTACCTGATGGAAGATCACAGGTGCTGTTTTTTTAAAAGATGACGTTTTCAGGGGATGCTACTGAGAAGAGGACTTAAATATTGCCTAAAACGATTGCACTGAAATATCAAATATATGTAGTGGACTGTGGGATCTCTTATTGTGGACACATTTTACAAACAGTGAGAGTACTCAATCAACCGGTGAAAGAAACATCTCATTGAGTTACCGGTTACAGCAGTTTGTGCACGTCAAGAAACAGTCTAGTGTTTATACATGTACAATGTACATTACACCAATCAGATGTACAACTGGATTTTCAAGTTACCAACCATTGCAAGTATAGAGGTTTTCAGTAAGCTTTGTACAAGTCTGAAGCTTTCCCCAAGTGAAAAGAGACCATGTTAGAATTCTTAAAAAGTTTGTTGTGTGAGTGTGTGTTCTTGTAGTGCCATTAAAACAAAAGGGACAATAGGTCCATGGTTGCCATCACAAAGGAAAACAATGGAGTCCGTGTTTGTCAGGACAAAGAGTTGAACAATGGAGGATCTACAATTGGAGGCCATTAGGCCTACACACACACATTCCCATTTTTGCATCCTTATGGAGACCTCTATAGACCTTTATCATGCTGCCACCATCTTGGTCATGTTCCCTGTATCCAATAATAGTAATAGATGCTAATCATTGCACAAAAAGGAACCAGACTATTCGCCCTTCCAGCCTCGGTTTGGTTACATTGGTTTGAATGGGAGAAAATCAAGATGGCCGCACCATGATGAAGGTCTATTGTTCTTTCCTTTGTCCCTGTGCTTCACATCCTCCCATAGACTTTGTATCCAAAATTCCTTGTGGAGCAGCCCTGTTTTTAGAAATTCCCTCTGGAGACACATTGTTCCTTGCTTTCCCTTTTGTTTAATGTCTCCACAAGGCAGCGAATATCTATCCAAGTGAGTGAGTTTGTGGACCTGTTGAAAGCGAGGACTATAAAAAAAGGGATCTGGATGTTTTGACAGAGCGAAGACATGCTCACTTCACTGTACCTTTACAAAACCAATGAGGACATCGCTAGAACAAAACCCCAAAAGTCCTTGGCTTACCGGGTCGACAACCTGTTTGTGCATGTCTGTTATATTTAGTTGTTGTTTTTTTATTTTTATTTTTATAGGCGTAGGCACAGTGCCTACTGTGAAAATTAGATAATACAGCCATGTCAGTATCAATCGCCCCACTACTGCTCTGGTAAAAAGCCTTCTGAAATCATACCATGTAGGGGGGGAAAAAAAACCTAATGTTCCCGATTGGCCAAGATAAAATAATCTCATATGAACAGTCCAAAAATCACCTACAAAAACCTAAACCATTCGTGTTTTCTTTAAAGCGTGCACACCGGATTTCATGAATTTCCTTTTTTTTTTATCCACAGGTTTGCTGTATGGTGTGTTTGTTGAAACTACTGGATGGGAAGGAGTGCACTTTTCCACAAAGCAAAGATGTATCATACCTTTAATAATCTAGGCATTCGGGTGTGTTAATCCAGTAATGAGGATTCTTTCATGTGTGTTCACGGGTTAAAAATAATCACCGATCCACAGGGATGTGGAGGGTAAAATAAAGAGACTTAGATGCAAGTCCATGGCTTGACCAATGGGGAGGAAATGAACTTCGCCAAGGCTGATGAATTCAAAGAGTGCAAGGGACATGTCAGTTCCTGAGTCAATGGCAATCTGATATCTTTGCAGTGTTGTTTTTTCATTCATTGTTCTTAATAAGCGAAGTGGCATTGAATTTAACAGACAAGTATGTGGTTAATTTAAAACAACTCGGTGAGTGAAAAACAAAAAAAATTTAAGCAGCACACGATGAAATCAATAATATAATCTTTTAAAGAAAAAATCCAGTCCAATCTATCCTTGGGTAAAAGATCATTTGTTTCTGCCGTTCCTTCCTTGTGGAAAAATAAACATCTCAAAAACCCTCCTCCGCATCGTTGCCTTCATGCAAAGCTTCCCTCAAGCCTCATTTATGTTTAGTACAGTACATAAACACTACCCCCAGCTCTGTTCTACTGTTTTTCTACATTGTTTCCTTCTATTTTTGTGCACGTTATGTCGTTGAGCCATGAGTGTCTCTCCGAATCAAGCAACTTCGGCTGCAGCTATGGCCGTTGAAGAATAGGCCTTTTCAGCGTTCTGGCTGTAGCCACTGCCGACACCAATCATTCGGACATAGCCTTACTAACATTTTAGGAATGTTTGTTATCATTACCAGAATTACAAAGTCAGGGCAACACAAATATGCAATAATTCTGTCTACGCATCCAATATTTGAGTTCTACATTCAAAGACGGCAAGGAAAAAAACTATTTAACAAAAAACTTAACCATTAATCAATACAATTTCTTCATGGCACATTTCTTCACTGCAAAGTAAGTATTGCTATTCTGCAAGAATAGCAGCAAGTGTCAGTAGACAACTTGACGGGCTTCTGTTTGTATGTGCAAGAGATACAGTGCTTCAGCTTACCAAAATAGTATCTAAAAATATACAATTTACATATTAAAATCATATAAAACTGTACAGATAAACTACCAGTGAAGTGAACAATTACGTACTTGTTTGTCTTTTAAATTACCATCACATATAATTTTGAGGATAGACTTCATAATTTCTACATAAAAAAGTACAACTGTATGGATTTGTTTGCACATTTATGACATTGTAGTTGCCTGTGTTACCTTTACGCAACTTTTATTTTACCAAACATACATTAGTTAGGGCTGAGAGTGAAATTAATAATCCACAAAACACCCGTGGAGGGTTTGGTGGCTACCAACAACGTCATAACCCATCAATGGCAGCATTCTGTGCTTAAATGTAGACAGGGCACTTAAGTGTGGTCAGAATACAGTACATGTACTGTGTTAAGGCTTTACAAGGGCCTAGATGTATGTCAATTATCTATTATTTTTTTGAAAAAATTCCACAACAAAACCTTTGTAAAATCCGGAAATCCTGACAAATTCAGAGAAATCTCATCCCCGTTAATTTTTTTCACAAATGAATTGGGAAACACCTATCAAAAATGACTCAAATCCTCCAAAGAGAAAAAATGTAAAAAGCAAACAGTTTTATTCATGTTTACATGTAGTTCAAAACGGCATTGAAAAAAATGTATTGGTTATTGTCGATCAGAGTACTGCATAGAAAAAGTCTGTTTACCAACCCTGCAGGCAGAGTACACAATATGTTGATTTAGCATTGGTGATAATACTTATAAGAGTCCCTCACGAAACCAGTGAGATTGTAAGTCAACGCTGTACAAATATTGGATGCATATGAGTGCATTATATTCTGCGACAACGCACAAACAAAATGCATTCAATATTTTGTTTTATATCACTCACACATAGATCCTTTTCATTTGAATTTTTTTTTCACAATTAGCACAAAACAGACACAGAAACTCGTCCACCCCACACCTTGAAATTCTAAAAATCACTCTCAACAATGTGAACGACTCTATGTAGACATCGACCTTGCCTTATTTGGATGAACAGATGGGGAATGGTTACTTTTAAAACAACTCTGTAAAGCCTCCAATAATTAACCATATTGGACAGGCCTATCCAGTATTAATTTTTGGAGTGTCGCTGCAGCAAATACATGGCAAAATAATGGATGACACATGATGAGTCTTCCACCAATCAAATGACAAGGATCTGTGGGTGTGGTATATAAAACTGATTATTTTTTGTTTGAGATTGACAAAATGGGAAATCCATATCTTCAATGAGCAGATATTTCAACGATGTAGGTGTTCGTCTGCATTTACTGAGCCAGTTTATTGGTTGCTATGATGGTTAATGAGATTCGATGGTCACCAGGACAGCCAGACTGGTCGGGCTTTAGAGCGAACATTATTGAAGAATTCCGTTTACCATTTTGTCATTGTTTTATTCTTTCATAATCTATTTATTGAAATCCAGACCTCCTCAAAACCTAGCAGCTAAGAAAAAGAAGCCGTTAATAGTGCAAAGCCCGATGCATGCTTCATGCAAATCGCGAAAGAGGAACGATTTTGACATCATTATCCCTTTGCAGCTGCTTTGCTGCAAACATCGCAGCAAAATATCAAGTCGGACAGAGAAATACTACTTGGCAGTCTGGTTTCATCCCAGTTGAACTACGTTTAACTTTTCACAATTCTGCATAATATCTACTCCTTGAGGGCGCACTTTGGGTAGTTACGAGTTTTGCAACTGGTGCACTTGGCGTGGAGGTCACTTTAAATCAGCAAGGTTGAACCAGACAGCCTGTGCGTTGCAAATTTTTCTGATCAACCTGCATGATGGATGTTGCAAGTAATGATGGTCAAAAGTAGGGATACTACTTTTCACGACGAATAAGATTCACCCATCCCCAGAGAGCTACTTGTTATCCCGTCGCGACTTCGCCTCTTTGGAAGCTCGCTTTAGAAAAGTGCCTTGCTGAATTTTTGTCCTGAAGCAGTTTTTCACAATGCTGTACACACAGTGGATACATGTAAGTCTCGTTCAACGCACGGCTAAACTTTGCAAACATGAGTTGCACTGTACACTGAACATGTGCGGTGTATTTATATATAATAATACCAGAGTGCACGTATCTACCAACAATTAGGTACTCAAGGCGCTCATTTTTACTTTTTTATGAGACAGGTTTTTTAATCTTTTGAATTTATGTAGCACCTTTTACAAGGTGCTGTGGAGCATTCACCAGCCTACTGCCAGAAACACCAGGGCAAACCTCTTCTCTTAGAGACAGATATGTAACCACATTTTTTTCTTCTCACGAGCATTACACAACCCATGGGACGTACAGCTTTACTTCCCATCCGAATGATGAAACAATAATGGTTAAAGTGTCTTGCTTAAGGACACAAGTGTCAAGACCGGGACTGGAACCCCGACTCAGGTGATCAGGAACACCATAGCTTGAGTCCAGTGACACTTGACCGCTCAGCCACGACACGCTGTACAGCTGTAATCTTGTTCACAGGACTGCAAAAACTTTGCCAACATGACCGGAGTTGCACTACTCTTTAATACTCAACAGCCTGGTGCAACTTGGAGAAACATTGACAGGATCTGATGCACTTTTAATTTGCAAATGCAAAGGTTGTACCATGCAAGGCTCTTCCAAATCCCCCCCCAAGGGAGATGTGTGAAATACACGTGGGACCGGTTAAATATCGGGATGTACTTAAAATCAAACCGTTATGAAAACACATCTGTGATGAATTAGTTAGTATAGTCTGTGAAGAATCAAGTCCCTCTGCCTGTGTGCATGTCTGTGAATATGAGTGTAATGCAATGTGCGGCTACTCTATTAACCTCAACATATTATTCATTGCAACAGAAACTAATCTTGTGCAGCTTTATATAAATTGTATCTAAATGAAGTTATCAAACCTAAATTATTCTCAAGGAATAGACCTTAAGCACATGACGTCATTTGAGTAGGGCGCCCTCGTCTAGAGGTCAAAATGAGGTTGTTCATTGGCCAATCTTGTGCACCGCGCATACAAATCTCTGCTTCTCCATTGTTACATCATCGATTTACCTCTAAGATGGCGGCGTGATGACGTCAATGCATAAGGTCTATATCAATATATCAAGTCAAATCTTGAGGAAGGACTATCGACGGGAAAATTGGGCACCAATATATTTTTGGTAAGCACAGTTATTTTAATATTTATTGTTACCTTGTCTACATCATCTGTGCTACACAGCATCTTCTATATCTATAAATATAGTCTATTTATCTATCCATCTGTATTTATATCTATATATACATATGCAAACTGTTCCCAGGACTCCTTTATTTAATTGAAAGTTATACTTTAATCTCTCCTAAAAAAAAACTAATACTAATAACTTTTGTTTAAACTATAAAAGTAAATTTTAAAAATTCATAGTTTCAACACAGTACTAAACACAGTTGGTTGATTGATCAACAACATTCCAAGGTTAGCCTGCATCTAAGTACATGCACCTAACCTTTCGATGCTTTCATAAATTATGGATAAATGTACGGATGAAATATCAAGAGTGCAATTACCTTTTTTATATTCAGAGATGATTAAGTAATATTAATGGTCTACATGTATGTTTGCGTGGGTCTTGCCAAACCATAAGTAATTAATCCAACAGGTTGTATTTCTTATGATAATGAGAGTTTAACCATAAGCTCTCCTGGGAGATGTCTTTTATAAGTTTACCAGAGTTACCTAAACTGATTATATGTATGGTTTCATAACTAATCCACGAACAGTCCTTACTCATCTAAACTGAAGAATTTATTACCAGAAGCACATTTTCTTGATTTTGTTTAAGGATTTACATGTGCATGTACATGTGTCCAGTGAGCTACAGGCCTAAAACTTCACGAAGGCAACAGAAATAAACCAATCCATTAAGCTCCGCCCACTGTGCACACGCGCCATATGCACTAACGTGTTTGTCAGACTTTTGTCGGACTTTCGGTCGGGCAATTACGTCTGTGATCGGTCAATCCAGCAAAGGCGGGGCTTAACGGATCGCTCTATTGCATCCATGCCTTTAGTCTTGGTTCTAGACCTTTCTGTTGTTTATATTCCATGATCTACCACAGGCATACTGCACGCTATCACCAACGATCTAGCACCACCAGAGGTCGCTATCTCAAGACAGACCACTATCACTCAAGAACCAAATGGGATCCAGAGGGAATAAATAACACAAGTCCGGGCCTAGATCAACACAAGTCCCAAACCAGACTTGAACTTGAAACAGCACCCTTTTTGGTTTATTCATTACATAAGTGAACATTGTACACAACCCATCAAATGTCGGTAGTAAGTACGCGGTGACACCATGGTCTTGGAACAAGACTACCACGCCCCTGGTGCATGTACTTGCCAGGGTGCCCCTTGAGCTGATTCAGTACAAAATTTACATTTACATTGTTTGATGGCGTTGCGTGCCTGGAAGAAGGGCGTAATGAAATTGTGACCGGCGAAAAGGTCGTAAGCAATTACTGTCCAAAATTGTGTTTCAAGAAAACTGAGTGTGAAAGTTTTGTCTTTTTTTGTGCTGTACGTAAGTCATTCAGGAAAGTTATATTCCGCATAGGAATGGAAAAACATGTTTATGGGAGTAATTCTAGCACCAAATATACAACAGTTATGCTTTACTTTTTTCCAAAGAGCCATGTTATTGCATGTGACTTTTTGCTGGGGCAAAACGTTGTAATTTGTGTGCCCTGAGAAGGTCGTACAGCCTTACGACCTTCTTCCAGGCACACCCCGATGTACATTTCTCTCATAGAAAGTGCCCTGTATCAATGTAAAGCTGCCTAGCCCTTACAAAAATGAAGTATCAGGTACAGTTCTCCTCCATTGGTGTACATGTACAGTGTTGTGACCAGACATCAGTTCAGTGCATCAGACACATTAGCATGACTAGTGTCTGATTAATCCAGGTCCGATTGCCTCACTCTTGAAAGGGCAAGGGCACCAAGGCAGTTTCTCCTCGGTAAAGGGCACTTATATGAGGAAATGTTAAATTTATATTGGAACATTTCAAAGGACACCAAGGCAATGACCAGGGGCATCCAGGCAATCACCTCTGTTGCCACCGTAAAGTGTCAGTCCTGTTAATCTGGGCAGGGGTTCGAATCCCAGTCTCACCACTCCCTCATCATGGAGCAAGACATCTGTACACACTATGTCAAACTAATCAGACTTAAATATTACCATCGCCAGTCACACTGCCCACTTCGGACAGGCTTTATTCTGGCCACATACACTGGAGTAATGGACCGGTGATAAATTGACCGATCTCTCCAGCCAGTTCATCTTGACCCACTCCAGTAATTACCTCGAGAGGATTTAACCTGCCCCTTTCCCCCCTTTAGTCACCCTCGAGCTGAGATGACAAACATTCTGGACTTATTCCTGTCATCCCTTGATGTGGAGCAATTGACTCCTTGTTAGTATCCTACTGAATGGGTTTTTGAAGTGGCTACAAATAGCGGATAGCTATTGGTCTTACACTGCGCACTGAAAGTAACCCCCCCGCCCCCCCGCCCCAGTGGATGCTGCAGTGTCAATGACCAGGCCACCTTGCTCTTTCAGTTTGTTTCATTCCCCTCAATTTATTCATCACGGTGACTGTCAAGTTGAAATATCATGTTCATTTAAAAAGCTAACTTCAATTATACCCTCCTGAAAAAAACATGTCCTCAGCTTAAAACTCCATTAACAGTTTCAAGAGGTTAACGTTTTAAAGAGCAACTCTAAAGAGTATCAAAACGAGTTGTTTAAATGATTTTTAACATTGTTATCTCAAATCAACATACATAAAGGGACCTGGGCTCAATTTCCCAAAGAGCAAAACCAGAAAGGAGTCGGACACGTTGCAACAGCAATAATAGAAACTATTTCTCACTAAACCCAAATGGAGTCAGACACATTGCAACAGCATTAACAGAAACTATTTCTCACTAAACCCAAATGGAGTCAGACACATTGCAACAGCAATAATGACAACTATTTCTCACTAAACCCAAATGGAGTCAGACACATTGCAACAGTAATAATGACAACTATTTCTCACTAAACCCAAATGGAGTCAGACACATTGCAACAGCAATAATGACAACTATTTCTCACTAAACCCAAATGGAGTCAGACACATTGCAACAGCATTAATAGAAACTATTTCTCACTGAACCCAAATGGAGTCAGACACGTTGCAACAGCATTAACAGAAACTATTTCTCACTGAACCCAAATGGAGTCAGACACATTGCAACAGCAATATTGAAAACTGTTTCTCACTAAACCCAAATGGAATCAGACACGTTGCAACAGCAATAATGAAAACTGTTTCTCACTAAACCCAAATGGAGTCAGACACATTGTAACAGCAATAATACAAACTATTTCTCACTAAACCCAAATGGAGTCAGACACGATGCAACAGCAATAATGACAACTATTTCTCACTAAACCCAAATGGAGTCAGACACATTGCAACAGCAATAAAGAAAACTGTTTCTCACTAAACATGCTAAACCCCAAAAGAGTCAGACATGTAACAGCAACAATGAAAACTGTTTCTCACTAAACATGCTGAACCCAAATGGGGTCAGACACGATGCAACAGCAATAATGACAACTAACTAAACCTCCAAAATGGTCAGACTGTTCAATTCTTCCTACCTGATCAGTTTACATACATCAATGAAAAAAACAAGATTGCCTCACCATGATGAGGGTCTATTACGAACCACTAAAGCAACTACATTAAATCACCCACTCCTCCAACATTACAAAATACCTGTCCCTCTAAAACATGGCTTATAGCAACGGCCCTGAATGGACAATCTCTGCTGCACATAATTCCCTCTGACTTAATTAATGTCACCGCATGGGCTGACAAAACCCAAATGCACTGTGCATGTAGGTCGGTTTGGCTCCATGTAGACAGCTATATTCGTCAGGATAACCTTGAGAGGCATGGATTAAAATCTCTGCTGGGATTGTGCATGATGAATTTAGCTACCAGAGAGGCGAACAATATGAGACAAGAGACCGTTGATGATTCACAGTCACGTACTAAGAGGTTTCTTTTCTTCTTCTTCAGACTTCCCAGTGTTAAGCCGTTCATTTGTCACTAATTAACCCAGCAACAAACAATGACTCGCGTATTGGTTGATGGGTAACACTGTAAGATCTTCAGGGGGTAAAGTAATATTGCTGGCAGTGTGAGCAAACATTGCTGCTAAAATACACATTCAAACTACAATGTGGGAGGCGGGGGCACTCCTATACCAACATACAATGCATTCAGATTAAATTGAGTCTGAATCTTATAGCATCTTTCTGGATTAATAGTGACGCACATCACAACTTAACTTACATGTACATATACAAACTCTGACCAGATTGGTACACATATGCCTAGATGCCTAGCCCATGCCTGGATGCCTGGCCTATTCCTAGATGCCTGGTATTGTGATGTACATGTATGACTAGATACGCCTGGCCTGTGCCTGGAAGCCTGGCCCATGCCTGGCCCATGCCTGGATGCCTGGCCTACATGTATTCCTAGATGCCTGGTACCTTTTACATGTATATGTACAGTATGCCTAAATATATCTGGCTTCTGCCTAGATACCTGGCCCATATCTGGATGCCAGGCCCATGCCAGGATGCCTGGCCCTGCCTGAATGCCTGGCCATTGTCTGGGTGCTGTGCCCATGTCTGGGTGCCTGGCCAATGCCTGGATGCCTGGCCCATGTCTGAATTCCTGACCAATGCCTGGATGCATGGCCCATGTCTGAATTCCTGACCAATGCCTGGATGCATGGCCCATGTCTGCATTCCTGACCAATGCCTGGATGCCTGGCCCATGTCTGAATTCCTGGCCCACATCTGAATGCCTGACCAATGCCTGGATGCCTAGCCCATGTTGAGCATGGTTAATGTTCCTATGCAGCATCTACATGCAAGTCCATAAAAGGTCAGGGAGGAACATGTTTCAAATGATATTGGACGGCCATCATGACTAGACCAGAAAATTCACAATTCCCAATAAACAACTTGAATGTGCAACAAATCTGCTAACACTTTCTACAACACAAGATATACATTATTCAAGATAAGGGTTGACAGTTAAATAAAAGTGAAAGAATTATATCTCAATGAGGACACATACATGACATAAGGAAAAATAAAGGAACTAGCTATTGCAAACTGCTTACCAACCAAAAATGACCAGGCTGTGGTATAAATGCAAAATCTGGTAACGCCCTCACGTTTCGACCCTACATGTATGTTTACAAAGTCCTTGACACAAAGCCTCTGCTTGGGTCGAAACGTGAGGCCATTACCACTTTTCGAATCAATGAGAACACTTTCCTCATTATTTTTTTTATTCTTTTTTTTTATTTTTATTTTTTTATTATTATTTTTTTTAACCATCTTATTTGAAGTAAGTGTACGGTATCTTGATTACATTGCTTATGTTTCTTCAAGTTTAATTCCTCATTTTTATGCTCCACGTTTATATTTCTCATTTATTTATGCTGGTTTGTTTTATCATCTCTGCTTTTATGTTTTTACCTCTAAATTTAGATGTGTATACATAATGCCAAATCTAATTGTTATTTATTGCAACCAGATGTGGGCAACTGGGCCCAACTTCATAAAGCCGTTAACCAGAAAATACTGCTTAGCAAATTTCTTTGCTAAGCAAAAAATGAGTAGGGCACCAGCCACTATAATGTAAACTTTAAGGATTTTTGGCAGGTAACCTATTTCTGTTCAGCAATATTTTCCTGTGCTTAGCTAGTTTTCATGCTTGCAATCTTTATGAAATTGGGCCCAGGTCTAAGGATCACAGTAATTACTTTGCTTCTGTTGCTCCTAGCCCATCTGGAAGTATTGTTTTGTATTGTTATTTTTTGTTTGTGAATGGCTGAATAAATAATAACACAGGTATCTTCAGGCCTGCAGATTACAGTGCAAGAAACATTTGAGGGTTCCTCAGTTTTGTTACCAGTTAAAGGTAACAATAATAAAAAAAAAAAATAAAAAAAATGCATGCCTGCTCACTCCAAACCCAGCATTATTTTACAGTTGGTCAAAATAACATTGAATGCATTCAGGAGCTCTTCGAAAAAATTACCGACAAGCCACCCCTTTACAGAAATCACCAGATTTAATCAAATATGAAACGTGACATGACAACAATGGAGAATCCCACTTCTAATAACCTTGCCTCCAAGTACGAACACAGTCATGCGGCAATAAATGTAGCTGACATCCTCAAAAGATCCAATGACTGGAAAGATTGAAAAATGATGTACTCCTTATCTTAAAGATTTTTATTCGTGTAGATGTAAATGCAGGGGTCGACCGTTCATTTGTCAACTTCTGTCATGAAGAATTTATTTAACTGCTAATGATCCCCCAGGACTCTGTCATAACATCTGCATATAAATTAAACATGTACGTGTACGGATGCAGAGTGCAGTGTGAGTAATGGAGTGAGGCAATGTCATCAAGCTGATTGTTGATTGTTGTACACACAGTGGGTCATGTTTATGAAGAGCGGGCATTCACAGACAATTAATGACACAGATTCTCATTAAAGTGTTGTTATATCATAGATTTATGAAGAACACCTGTTAATTAAGTGGTATGATCCTTACAACCAGCTAGTTTTTTAAAAGCATGTAGAAATTTGAAGAATTTGTGGCCCTACCCCATTTTTAAAGAAAAGGGTTATAGTCATTTATACATATTAGTCTGCTTTTTATAGGTTTAAAGACAGAGCATAAGATTGGCAACAGACCGACCCATTGAGCCCCACCCCCTTACCATATTGACCAATCACAGCACTGGCTTCATCACCACTGTACACACGTGGGCAGCACAATGTATCTTTGTTCGGTTTTGCAGTATAGAAATAAATGTTCTTTGAATTGAATTGAATGTGCACAGTGCATCTCATCAATGCCGCGCCCATTATACGCGCACAGATGTTTACATTTTCCAATAGGATTTTATTGTCTCAAATTTTTGGTGGCGTAGCCAAGGTTGTGATTGGCCAACATGGAAGTGGAGGGGGGGGGGCGGGGCGGGGCTTAATGGATCGGTCTATTATCCCAAAAACTGTAGTTTCATTCTGACACCTTAAATGTATTACCAGTGCAAATCTTCCAAAGAAGTATGGAATACTGTATACGTCTAGCAAGTAGCTTGTGAAATAACACCTCCCCCCCCCGTCTCTCTCTCTTGCCTTTATTCAATAATGTAATCAACAAAATCACTAATCAAACGATAATATCTACAATGATTAATCTGCTCCATACAAACTACTTCATAAAGAAAAGATTTAAAGCTCGATAAACGACATAATATACTTAATTTTTCCGAGTTGGTTCTCCCGTTCGCAAAGAATTATAAGGTTCAAGTTGTGGCCATACTTAAAACAACTCACTGTTTTCTTTCCAAGAAATATGAGAGTATTTAAGTACCGGTAGCTATTGTGCATTTGACCAACCCCAAAGTGAATATATTCTGGAAAAAAAAGAGGGATCAATTGTCGATATACTGCCACAGGACTTCTTTTTTTTTTTTTTTTTTTCACCTCCCAGTGAGGCTTCACATTTGGGCACCGACCCAACAAATGTTCACTTTAACCAGTCGCCTCACGAAAAAAAAGTACAAAATTCAGAATCATTCGTCTCGGATTTTACAGAGGAAGACTTGGGTAATTCACTGTTACTTTTTTAAGGTTGCTACAATCCCAATAAGCTTTCATGTGACACTTGCAGAAAAAACCTTAACGTGAATAGATTTTGTTGCTTTCACTTAATCATATCCACCCAATTTGATGAATTTAGTTTTTTTGACAAATTTGTAATACCCTACACACAGGTCAAATTTGGCCTGCAATTAATAATGTAATATTGTCGTTAAAAAAAGATAAAAATACATTGCCAGCGTACTTGCAACTTTAAAAAAAATAAAAAATGTAGCAGTTCTCTTATTTTTATAGAACTTCCAGCAAAACGTCGAGAGATGAACATGATCTTTTGTCTGTTTTTTTTTACCCATTGTATTACAGATCTATTGTCAGATTTTGTCAATGATAATTTTATATCCGTCACAATGGGTTTTATACATTACCAAACCAAAACCACAACTAAAAATGAATTATTGTCGGTATCACGACATTATCTCACGTCCATCACCCATGTACTGACAATTTTGCATGTTACATGTATTTTGTGCATTGTTCGTGGCAAATGCGAACAGTTTTCGTATGTTTTTCGCTTTGAAACTTTGTTTTTCGCTTTGAAACATCTGTCAAAATCTCTTGTAAAATATTTCGCTTGGCGAAAATCAGGCCATGCAACTTTAACGTCACTTCTTTAGCGACGCCAGGTGAAATGTTTCCATCACAGATTGCTTCTCTTTGATGTCCCATGTTTGGATTAGTCTCCGAGTCACCGAATCTGTACTTTCTAAACAAGGATGAATTCAATCCGAGTTCTCTGTCCCTTTCTTATCACAGATGCGTTCAGTCTGGATGGTGTCATGAAAATATCATTCTCACGTGAGGGGAAGAATTGGTGAAGCCTTAATTAAAAAGAATCCGAGACTTTGTGAGAAGGTGGAGCACACGTATCAACAATGAACAGGTCAGGATAATAGAGCGATGTCAGATGATCAGGAATGAGAAGTGGGATCTTATATGAAGACAATCCGTAGGGTTTGGGAGGGGGGGTTGATGAAGGACTCGCAAACGGTCAAGTGCGGATGAAGGGGAGGAGCGAAATGGATCATAGTTTAACTTCAAAAGAGGGAGGTTTAATCGTAGCTCTCAGATTGTGAAATGGGAGTGTACAACAGATGTTAATTTGGTGGGAGTCGGTGGTGCCGTATGTTTGATGTGAATGTGTGATGAGTAATGACATATTGACCCCTTGCACACAGGTCACATGCGGTAAGTGTGCCATGTTCACCATTTTGGAAGTCAACAGGTATACGTGTAAATACCGCGTTGCCTAAAATGCGCACCACACTGTATAACATAATCAGAGACACTGACTTCCAAAATGGTGCAACTAAGATTATTGTCAGGTCAACTGGGTCAATAAACCAACATAATGAGGCCAAAGGCCAAAGTATTCCCATAATTTTCAGAGCTAGTAGTCTGGTTCTTAAATATGCAATAGTATTTAATCATAAAAAGAGATAAGTTGCCACGCAACAACTAAAGATATGACCCTTGAACATGAATACAAAAATTTCTGAAAATATTGGCGTCAGAAAAATCAAAAACGTTTTGCATTTTTAGTGTTTTGTTATTATTGTTGTTTTGTTAAAAAGGTAATGCATTATGGGATAAGAGTGCGATGACCCATTCTTCACTCCAGTATTATGATCTCAGTTGGGGATGCCATTAATGGACCTTGCCTTCAGCTTGATCCATTAACATGGGCCAGCCCCCAACCTGGTCATTATCAAGCAGTGAATACCAGGTCCTCACACTGTTCTCTCCTAAAAGTGTTCCCGCCAGAAGACCAGACTTTGTGACTCTGTGTCATAAGTAACGTCATCTAGGATTTGGTAGTAAGTGATGCATGAAATGATGGTGGGTTTTAGTTTCTCTGTGTAATTTCCATTTCCAATGTAACCCTGCCCAGATATCACCGTTACTTGACAACATAAGCCGACTACATTCATAAATCTACAGATGCTTTACACCGACCAAGACACCACTTAGACAATAAAGCCTGTCTTCGATTACGAGATGCGCAACCTTAAGGTGTGAATAAAAATGCTGGACAGCTGCATTTCTTATTAGTGAGGTGTGCACTTAGAGGTGTAGTGGGTGGGTGTGGGAAGGGATTCAAAAGGTACTGATTGGTTTCACATTGCTTTTAATTGTTTAAATGCGTACTTTGTGGAAGCTGAACAAAAGGATCCCAAGGAAGCGGGTTCCCTGACTGATTTCTGCTTGAATGTTGTATGAAACTGGCCCCTGACTCGGATCACAACTTTTGACCGAGTCCAAATAAAGCGACTTTTTGGGCTGCCAGTGGCTTCAGCGACAACAGTGGAGATGAGGCATTCTCAGGGAGACACAGCTTTTGTCTCTTAAACAGCCAAATATCCATGTGTCCTTGTACATTACATGCACATTGTACGTGATACATCTGGGCTTCAATGGCTCCTCGGCGCACATTCACTTTCAACAGATTACACAAAATGGATACGTGGATAAATGCTTGCATAATTTCATTTTGACACACACCTACGAGCCATTATGCTTAACACAAAACGGAAACATGATGAACTTTTGGCCTGAGATGATTTTGGTTTTCCCCTCTGCAGCGAGCAAATGTACATACCTGTATGTACAGTGAGTCAACGCTTCATTTGTATGAGAGGAATCCACGACCGAAAGAAAGAAAATAAAAAGGTTTAGGGTTTCTCCCCAGGAATGAAAGGGTTTCTTTTTCCCCTTTTTTATTTTTCGAACAATTTGGCCTGAAACCCGCTGGCCAGGCTGCGATGGATACTTCGCCAAATAGCAACGGACGTTGGACTGAGTGTAGAGTTACTCGTCTGACAGACAACTCGGAGGCTATGATACAGGGATTTGTTGTCAGACAGAGATTTGACAGATTGTCCAACTTACGCCGAAAGTCAATACACAGCAGACTGATCTAATGGTGGACACCAACTGTGCATTTGGGTTATTTTTTTTTCTTTCCTGTTTGAATATTTTGCAATTTACCTAAAATACATTTTATGTATGTTGTTCAGTAGAGCATAATACTTAAGATTTAAACTTGTGGGAGGTGTTGTATACATGCAACTGTACATGTCTTAGGTTGAACTGTTTGTCACTGAAAATATTTTACAATATTTAACCGGTTCTCGCCAGGAATCTTCCAGGATTATTTTGTCGAAATTGCCAGTAATAATTTTCCTTGAGACAACCGCTGGCACAAAGAAACCTCGACTTGACAAAGCCAAGAGAACGAAGATTCTATTTGAAGCACCCGGATTTGTGGTTTCTCTATTGAAAAAAATGTCACATCACGCACTGTGAATTGCAAAACCTCGACGGCCAAGGATTGTTCCTAAGTCTGGAACTGAAGGCCGGAAACTCAGTTCACTCTGAATTACCTCCATTGAGCAGAAATACAGTGAATAAACAATGGTGGAAGCCTCTTGATGTCTTGCGATCCTCTTCTTGAAACAAATGGAAGCGGAGATTACACAATATCCCCCGCATAATAGGCGAAAATCAGCAAAATATTTAACACCATCTGTCCTCTTTATTTGGGTGAAACGAAGAATTGCACGGTGAGTGCATACTCTGTGCACGCTCCGAAACAAAAATGTCCAGACGACCTTTGTACCGGTGTTCTGATTTTACTCATTGGTGTGTTTACACGGCCTCCATTTGCTGGCTCTTACAATATTTGCTTGTATAGAGGTCATCCGGCATCAACAGGTTTAACAAATCACATTTTCTGAAAGTGGCTTGAGTCAGGAGTTCAAACTTAAACCAAATCTGTTAACAATGACTTTCAAGTAATGGCAATGTGATGTGTTCTTGTACAATCAATCAAAACTGATGGACAGAGAATCAAGTATGGATAATACTGAGCGCTTTGAGATGCCCATCGGGTGTGATAAAGGGCTGTATAAAAACTGTGTATTAATATTATTATAATAACTCTTTGTGACCAAGGGGGCAGTTTTGTTTATAATATTACAGATGAAAGTGTAAGAACTCAAACACAAAAATGTACAGCCTTCAGATTTTGATTCTTTTTAAATTCTTAAATTCTTCTTTCTTCAATTATCTTTTTACAATTATTCAGAAATTGGTTTTGGACAAGAACAGAAACACAAAACTACTTATTGAGCTTTGTTCATTATAAAGTGAATTTCCCTTGTGAGTGTAATTTGTTTTTTTTTAACAATTTATTTCAAATGTTCTTTATACACAGTGTGTAGACACAAGCTCTTTGGGATATCCATTCTTTAAGCTTGCATTCAGGAGACTAACACCAACAGCGATGTACACCACTGCAATGAAATTTATATTCTTTTCTAATTCTTGTTATCTTTTATTGAGTACATGTGGAAGTAAAACGGTGGCAAAAAGAAGAAGAAGAAAAAAAAAATGAAATCAAGCCCAAAACTGAATGCAGACGGAGACATGTCGTCACACACGTCATGTGCAAACTATCAATATGTGTCTGTGTGATTGGCATTTTACAGTTATGTACGTTAGATTCTATGCCTAAAATTGGCGATCTATTGTTGTCCCACAAACGGGAAGAAATGACTGACGAGCATACAATGAGCCACGAACAATAGAGGTACATATACAATTGTACAACTTCAGCATTGCGTCAATGCTGACATGATGAAAACACAGCTGAACCAGTATGGTAAACGACTGGGGAGGTGGGGGGGGGGGGGGCTGGAAGATTTTGTAATAATATGGACCATTTGCATTGACGTCATCACGCTGCCAACTTGGAGGTAAAACAATGATGAAACAATGGAAAGCGCACATCTATGTACATGTATGCGCGGCACAGAGAATGGGCCGATGATGTCATGGGCAGAAGGTCTATTGTCATCAACTTTATTGCCTTGGTAATGGTTGCCATTGGAAACTGTCTGGGCCAATATAAAAAAACCTGTGGATGAACAAACAAAGTCAGATCAACAACAAAAGTCTTCACTTCTGAACATGCTGAAAGAAGTCTTCAATGTATCTACCCATGTTTCTACCATGGTTTAAAACTGGTACCCTGCTAATTTATACCTCACAGACCAATTAGTTCCAATTATCTTTTTGTTCGCCCCTTTAGGGACCATTCATTCCTGACCAAACATCCAGACATGGCTGACAGTTGGCTGATGGTCAACTTTTGAACACAGTAAAAACGTATGGAAAAATTATACGAAACACAAGTTTTGTTTTATTTTGTAAGTGTTAACAGTATTTTAACATAGCAAACATTGGAAAATGACAGTCAAGAATTGACCTTTTGGCTGACATTGCCGAGTGTACAATGGACAAATCTTGCGGCCGCTACAGGCATTTTGGTACAAGCTGCTTGCAGTCGTTATGGTCTCTGAAGACGTTATTTCATGGAGCTCTAAGTAGCCGGGTCCTGATAAACCAACAACTAAGCACAGCCAGTAACATGACCAAGTGGGTTGGTTATTTTGAATGCGCACCAGAATGAACAACACAACAAAGTGGAATATAGTTCTTTTAGCTCCAGATTTTGATGAACTTCCAAGTATGGTATTGGCTGACAGAGAAGCTGACTCCGACTCTCATATCAAGCAGTTGTACATGGCACTCTAATACAAAACACAGTGCCTTACAAGGAAATTACAATCAAATTCGAAAGAAAGGATGGTTTTCCAATCTGTTGTTCATTTATGGGGCACCGAAAGGCATTCCCATAATTAGAAACCATACAAATTGACAGCATAACACAATTCTAAATATTGCCACATGCACATGTTGTTCATCAATTAACCAGGTTGCCAGGTTTAATTTCCATCACTCCACCCTGCATCCACATCTTAGGCCTAGGTCCAAGACAGACCGCAAGACCCCCAAAAACAAATCCACCTTGGCATTATAAAGGATATCAGTTACACGTATCAGACATTTACCGGTCGGAAACGCAGAGGCAGACAAACAATTCACTGCGCCCTGTGACCGATATCCAACAAAGGCAGCCGCCCCTTGGCATATCAAACCATCTTTAAAGGAGAATTATGGACGCGTCAGACTTGGAGTGGTGTTTACATGACCCCTGAGATCAATTGAATTTCTGTAGAGATTCTGCACACAAGTTCGGACAGCTTCCTGCACCAAACTTAATGATATGAGGTAGCCATCACTGTGGTCGTCCATCTTAGCTCATAAGGGACAAAAAAATTGCTCTGTATTTCCAGAATGACACAATAGCTAATACAGTGATGATATTAAGACAAATCGTCATTGTTTTCAGCCACATATATTTCAAAAGGCGTGATTGATTTTTACACAGTGAACAGCTTAAAACTGCAAATCTGCAATACGCAAGCCATGGTTTGCGGTTTAAAACCCATCATGTAATTCTGTCTAAGTTTAACCTCTCCGTTGACTATTTTTTTTCTTTAAATGTTGGCTAATTGCCACAGTAATAAGTCAAAGATCTGTGTCTCTTCATGAAGCCTCCAAAGTGAGATGACCCACTTATAACGCCCATGTTTTTACATTGGAAAGGGACACGCATATCATGTGATCACGCGCACACTGACATATGTGGCTCTTTGTCAAACCGTACAGATGATTTTATCTACATCTACGCTCTTTAGTTGCCATGTATTGCATGCATCTTTGGGGATGTATAGCTCTTAGTGAAAATGCAAAATGCAATTATACGCCCCTTCCTGTAATAATCAATATTTTGTCATATTAACATGTGTGGCTCCTCGTGAAAACGGTGATGAAATTATAAAAACTGTTCAATTATTACTGAAACTAAATTATTACATTTCTGGAAACATAACTGAACAGTGCACATGAAGAGCATTTTTTTCGACGGATGCGATTGGGGCCCAATTTTGAAAGGCTGGCAAGCATAAACATTTGCTATGCGAAGGAAAATCTTGCTTAGTAGAAATGGGCTACCAGCCAAATTAAGATCCGAGGTAACACTGCTTGTGATTGGTTCCCTGCAAAATTTTTGTTTCAGCAAAGAAGTTTGTCAAGTAATAGTTATTTCCTCCTTACCAGCTTTCTAAAATCAGAGCCCTGGTTCTTTAAAAATAAGTAAACTCAAATTTTTTATTTCTTTTTAAACTACAACTGTACGCAAGACTGGTAATAATTTGCCACACTGAGTCCGAGTCTGTGTCACTGACCATCGTGACTCGAGTCTGAGTCCAAGCCACGAGTCATACAATACTGTCTAGAAGTATTCGCTGCCGTGATCAAGGAACATTGATTCCACTAGACTAACACTGTCAGTAAACACCGCCTTTAATTAAAAGCTCCTCTTCCAGACATGAGGAACTAATGAGCAGGCTCTTAATAATAACACACCATGTACAATGACCCTGCCATGGGGAAAGTCGCCACCACAAGATTGTAACTCAGAAAGATTGGTCGGGGATAACTCTACAGACACGTAACATCTTATGGCATACTAATGCCTGAATGTTTACAGAATTGAAAACATTTATATAGATGGAGACAGTAAGATCTGATAACCATGTCAGTCCTACAGGGGTGATTTGGAAATAGGGCCGGTAGTGAAGAGTGCAACAAGAAGGCCAGAAAACTCAAAAATACTTAGGAATACCTCCAATATATGTATGTGTATCCATGGCAGGTCGAACATTCAGCAAAAGGGAACTGACAAAGGGGGTACTGGTTCAATTTGTTGAACTGGCAACCCCCTTCTTCCTTATATCCAATGATTGTTGTAGGAGTCTTAAGACAATCTAGTGAAGACACCAAACCCTGAAGGGTCCTCTTACAACGTTTCAGGTCATAAAGTACTGATGTGCAAAAGTCACTACGGATGATAACTGTCTTGCGCAACGCATAAACATACAGTAGTCACTCATAATTTATAGGTGAGATTTGACAAAATCAAGCGCGGCAATAGTTGATGGAGTACTTGACCTGACAAAAGTGAGCACTTAAGACTTCAGAGGAAGCAATATTGTAACGCCTTAAGCCTCTTTACAACCCCGTTTGAAATTTAATGGGAATATTATGGAATGTGCATCTATCAGTCCATGGAACCTGGGGTCTGCTACATGTAGCTCGTATTTACATATTTGAACCGACAAAGTGACTCTCTATATATGTAAATGATGACGCACAACAACTATAAGAACTTCTTAGGCTGGCAGGTCTCCAGCCAAACTGCAACGTGATGACTATCCTTTGTCACTGGTTCCCTGAAAGCGTTTGCTCGCCATAAACATTTGTGAAGCAATACTTAATGCTTTTTGTCTCTGTGAAAATGGGCTCTCCATGTATTGTCTTCATCCTTCCTCTCTTCATGTTACAGGTGCGTGGATGCGGGTCGCTGATGTGTGCATATTATTGTATTAGAAAGAAAAACTGACTCATACATACCTTCCACTTTGATTTGGCGACAAAGTTTTTCTTGATTTGTTCACTGACAGAATCGTGGATGTTCTTATCCAGGGCAGTGTTTCCTGAAATCCTAGTGTCAAACAGGGGAAAGATGGACAATTAGAAGAGTCTTACATTGTTTAAGTTTATCATCTTGTGAATAATTGCATCTACCTGTACCTCGCTTGTAGCTCCTCAAGACAATGAAAAAGAAACCTCTAAACTGAAACTAATTAATGTCAATGGTATACACATGTATTGTACAAGGCATGTGCATTACACGTTGTTGCTATGTATTATAACACTGATATTTGTTTTTCTTTTTCTTTTTCTTTTAAACAACTTTTTTGGAGAGGAAGATGGAGGGAGAAAAAGACAAAATGAGCCTTATGCATTGGTGTCATCATGCCACCATCTTAGAGGTAAAACGATGATGAAACAATAGAAATGCACATCTGTGTTGCACGGCGCACATGCTGGTCGGATGAGCAACCTTCTCGTGACCTCTAATCAAGAGCGCCCTAGTGTTTAAGGTCTATAAAGTGTTTTTTTTTTTTTTTTAAATTTCATCCTTTCTTTGGAACAATAAGTAAAAGTAAAGGCTTTGAATGGTGAAGGATCAATGTTGGGTTGGGTTTGCTGCACACACCTAGCTAGTTGTTCTATTATTTATTCCATTACAGATCCAACAGCGCAAGTGCCCAAAAAAGGGATGAATAACAGATGAAGAAGAAATATTCAGTTTTACATGTTGGAGGAAAACCCAATAGAGAAACGTCATGCAATCAGGTAGGGACTGAAAACCCAATCCACATGCAAGGTTCCGGTCTGAGGCGGGATTCGAACTGGGGTCCACAGAGGTGAAAGGCAAGGAAAGAAACAAGTGGGCCAACCTTGTATCACTTCCGCTGGTTGTGATTTATCAGACGTTGTTCCTACCATGAACTGTGATAGTCTTATCAATGTTCCAACTACATGTACAGCACATGTAGCCTGGTCTAAATTATCAGAGATATACATGTATACAGTTTTGCTTTCCTGTAAGTCAAACTGATTTGACCTTTTTTGAAAACCTAGTTTTTCATCAAATTTAATTTTACCCTGATAACCCCTTTTATGTCTTCGCCGTGTTTATGCAACTTTGCTTTAAAGTTTACATGAACACATTCTCTGACTTGAAAGTAGGTTAACTCCTGCAAATGCACATTTGACAAATACAACTTTTTCTCCATTTACAAGTGGGTAAAACTACAAGACTTGTAAAAGATTGAAAGTTTGAAATTAGTGAAATCAACTTAGGAATAAAGAATCAGGTCAAAATATTTATAGAGTGACGAAAAGAGAGATAGCCGCAATCAAGATCCACAAACTGCAAACCGCGAGAGGTAGAGAGAAACCATTAAGTAAGAAGACAGTGGTAGTTATCACAAGGTCTTTTTACATGTAGATGAGTCCACCTAAGAGGGTTGAGTATGATGCAAGAATTCCTTAATGGAGTCTCAAGAAGCACCATCATGGGAATTGACTGCACGACTATAAATGATCAGGTAATGGCATCGTTTAGAATTCCTTGTTCTGAATATCACCCCCCAAAAAACAGTTTGATAGTCTGATTTGGGTGATGAGGATTAAACGTACACATGGTTAGATGATGTTATAAACATGTCTAATGAATGCTGCAGATGTGAATCGAGACAAAGTGTACCTCAAAATGTTCATCAATGATAACGGGTCTGACTGCGATCAACAAACTTCTTTTTCTGGAGCAAATTAATTAGAAATCACACATTTCCAGACCCATGTGTTTTGATAAGATATTTTTTCCCTCCCCTATCTTGGGCGGGGGAGGGGAGGGGGGGGCTATTTTTTCAAATGTAAAACGAACTTACAGATGTACATGTACAACCCATGTTCTTTTGGAATTCTACCATGATTTAACAGAAATAGATTAGCATTAAATGTTAAAATTTAACCGAATCTTTGGAACTTCAAAAAAAGTTCGTGCCATAAAAAAAGTGTGATTGTACACTGAGAACAACTTCTGAGAATCAGGTATGGATCTCTTCCTGGATTGGGTCCAATTTCATAGAGCTGCTTCAAAGCAAACATTGTTGCTTAACAGTTTTCAGCAATGCAAAAAAAAAGCAGGAAACCGGTCACAAATGGTGTGCATGACATAGTACTTTGGCTGGTAAACTTTTATTGGTAAGCAAAGTTGTTTTGTGCTTAGCAGCTCTGTGAAACTGGCCCCTGGAGATGAAGCACCCTGATTAAACAGGATGTTACATTGTAGAGGTTCAGATTCTCTACAACACTAATACAAATATATATATATAGACATAACAAGGGCTACACCCGTGTGTTTCACTTGAATGTGACACACCTTCACCATTTAAAAAAAAACACACACAGCAGGTCAATGGGAAAAAATGAAGAAAACAGAGCCTAAATTATTTGTATTTTAAATTCATTAAAAATTGATGAGGCCCCAGCACATAACCCCTTGTGTTAACGTACACGATACAGGGGTTAAAGTAACCTTTGTTTTCAAATGGATGCAGTTCGAATCATTTAATAACTTTCAGTAGTTTGCATCGTGACAAACATACAGTGTACACTTTAACGGCATCCATTTGAAAACAAAGGTTACTTTAACCCCTGTATCTTGTACGTAAACACAAGGGGTTATATCACCTAAAAGCAAAAAGCTTCTCTTTCACACTACTCATTTTTTAGCTCAATAAACCCTGATCCTGCACGAGTTACTTTCCAAACAACTTACACAAATGTTTTCAGTTGCATTTCATTCTAAAAGGAATTAAATATTATGTGATCGAAACCAGGTCATTCTTAAACTCTCTTTAGTAAATGTTTGAACAAGGTGCCAATGATTTGACACAAAAGAAGTAAAACATCTTCAAGTCTGTTTATCCTTGCCAGGTATCCACATATGCAGATATCCTTATACTGCCTCTAACCTTACCAGAAGTCCTCTATTATACAACGATGTACATGCAAATCTCTTTCTTATTATCGTATAGATAGTTATCTCAAAATAATTAAGGTCCCTTGGAGGAAAAATCACCAACTATCAACACCTGCTAATGAAAAACACTTGAAGGTATGTTTAGTATTCACTGATTAACCATCATCTATCAGTTTCCCTTTCAGATATGGAAATAGACGCCGACATGTACATGTAGATAAGTGTTGTAGGTCTGGAGTCCAGTCTCGAGACCCAATTTGATGAGTCTCGGCTGTTTCCAGGTCTCGATTTTGAAGACCCGGTCTCGGCCTCAGTTTCGGCATTGGAGCAAAGGTCTTGGGGTCTTGTTTCGAGACCTTGATTTCATAATCGTCCAAAAACATTAAAAATAGAAAAAGGGAACCAAACCGAATAACAAATCGTCAAACACATAGTTTTCAAGCTGGCCATGTGATGTTTTTTTTTTTTTTTTTTAGTTGACGTAGTGCAGTTGCACTTTTTTCCCATACAACATAGTGGCTATGTGATACCCATACTGGAGGCTTACCATTTAAAAAGAATCTGCTAAGTTAAAACTATCACTGTACACACCATAGAAATGGAGGTCATCATACTTTTGTGATTTCATGAGGAGACGTGTGCTTGACTAATAACTGTGTTAATTAAGCAGCATTTTGCTTACAATGATTGAATCAGTGTTGGGCGTATCTCATAAGGAGAGTGTTTTTAAAAATAAGCCCAAAACCCATCTTTTTATGGAGTATTTTATGTAATTTGCTGGTCTTCCAATTTTTTTTACATGTATTACAGTGTCTTGCTGCTGGCAGGTCCAGTTTGCATTTAGTATCTAGTTTTTTTCGCTCTTGCTGGTTCATATATTTTAAGTTCATCCTTTTATGAAACTTGTTGTTTAAATGTTAAAAACTCTCTAGGCTAGCTTTTGTATTCTTCTTAGTTCTTAAATGTCACTTGTTTTTCTGTGCTTTGCTTACTGCTTTATATTTTTAGTAGTTGTTATTTAGTCTCACGTTTTACATAATTCTGCTTTTCAGTCGCTTTGTAAAGCGCTTTGAGGTGGTTTTAACTGCATAAGGCATTTTTAAATCCCTTTAATATGATCATTATTATTATTATTGTTATTATAAAGAGCTATATGAGGCCACCAATTAAATTGCACCACAAAGTTTTCATATTGCAGATTTGTCAGTTTGAATTTAACTGCACTTTAAAAATGTGAATAATTAAAAGTGTTGTTTTCATGCGTTTTTAACATACCCGACTCTTTATAAAAGAAAACCCAGTCACAAACGATATTTGCCTGAGCTTGGCTGATCAAACATGAACATATAATGTAGCCCTAATACTTGCTACATAAATAGGAACAGCTAGCTGTACACAGAACATTTCCAACAAAGCATATTTTTGATGGCAGCTTTGACACACATTTTACCAAAATGTGTGCACATCCTGTGGGGAAAACAACAACAAACAAAAACCCTCTAAAAGTGTTTGTACATGTACGCGTACACGTACATTTTTCCCACTCTCTTTTACTGTTCCATGTTGTGGTTGTATGTGTCTTAAGGGACCCCAGGGACATCATTGGAGTCACTGATGGATTCCCTGAATAAATAAGACCAATAAAAAAACAAATAAACTGTCCAAAACTGAATCAAAAAACAATGATATAATATTCCGGTGTCTGACCCTTGGCAAATCTATATCGTCGCCAAACAGTACAAGAACATGCAGTGTGCCTTCAGGGACAACATTAACGTCAGAATGCAAACTGTGATGATTTCAATGAGAGCTATGAATTCAGGGCATCTAAACTCTCCATTGTTAATCCCTCATGATTACTGGACAAACATGCAAGTGTCTTGTTGATTCAGGGTCGACGAGAAAAAAAGTGTCGATTTCAGCTGGGGAATAGGACGGGAATAAATGGTGGGTGAATTTTCTCATCAACAAGGGACACCCTTTTTTGTTTTGAGGAAAACATTTGGACCAACACAAGGACTCCCAAATGTACAGGTTCTGAAGACTGAAGATGGTGACAGTGGGTCTCTTGGGTATTGTCCATCAAGGATGTGCTGGAAGCTGTTTAAGTGTAGCGTGTCCTAGCCGAGTGGTCTAGAGCATCCAACTCAAAGTTCTGATGGCCCAGTCACCAGAGTGTGGGTTCGAATCCCGGTTGTGACACTTGGTGTCCTTGAGCAAGACCCTTAACTATACTTGCTTCTACACTAATCAACCAGGAGTAAACTGGTACTTACGAGGGTGAATGATTCAAGCAAGTTGTTTACAATTTTGACTGCCGGTGCTGAATACTCTAAAGGAGTTAGATGGTTTCAGGAATGCTAAGAGCCTAATGAACAGGTGTAATGAAGCGCTTCGATACAATACTTAGAAGTGCCTAATAAATGCCTATAATTATTATATAGTGGATGACCTCAGCAGCATAGCCAAGGGAGGGCTGGGGACTCATGCCCCCTCCCCAACAAATTTACAGTCCCCCCCCCCCCGGTGCCCATCCCCCCATAAAAAAAAAATTTAGATACATATAATTCATTAAAAAACATGCCCCCCCCCCAAACCCTAATCCACATGCAAGGCTCCGATCCAAGGCAGGGGATTTGAACCATAGACCACAGAGGTGAAAGGCAGGGAAAGAAACCACTGGGTCAACCTGATCCCACCAAGGTGCAACCCATGCAGAGACCGATAGGTCTTTATAAGCGACTCACCATGGATGTGCTATTGCCTGTTGACATGTATATCTCTCCCTGTGGTCCACCTTCATTAGATGACTGATGAAGTCTTTAGCTGCAGATAAGAACAAGAAGGTTACTCATTTAGGTTACAAAGACATGTATACAAAATGCCTGTCAGAGAAAGAACTAGTACAAAATGTACAATAACGTCATTATGGATATGTGAACAATCAATCACCAACTCTGCTCTCAGCTTTTCAGTGGGGAAGGGGGGCAAGAGGGGGGAGGGGGCTGGTTTTTGAGAGTTTTTTTTTTTCCATTATTGTACATGAAGGCATGCAACTTAGAGACTTAATCAAGATAGGCCATTTTCCACCTGTTTGGAATTGTTTATTTTTCTAGGAGGGGTACTATCTTGATTTTTTTTTTGTGGGATGGGAGGGCACCTGGGGGGGACACACAGTGTCCATTTGACTATTGGATAATCTGCCCTAAGCTTGTAAAGAGAATGCTTTTAATATAATTGTACAAAATGTCAGCCACAAGTCTTTTCACCCCATTTATATATATTCTTTCTGTTAAAAAGCATAACAATGCAGACAAATCTGTCCAACTTTTCTGTTTGGTACATTTCAGTTCCTGTCCTCAGGCCCCATTTTGCGAGGGGTCAAATTGCACACGACACTGAATGGTTCTCCGTACGCGCCAATACTAATTGATTTTACATAGAGTACCGGTATGTATTGATTGCGCTATGCGTTATTAGTGCCAAGCCAACAAGCTCCGCGTACTGCAAGGAGCGTCAGACACGAGTTAGCCAACCGGTCTTAAACAACTCCTACTATTTTTAATCAGTGATTTAAGACCGACAAAACACTACCACATGATAACATTTCGACCAATCAGAATGCATAAACTGTTTACGGAATAGAAAAGTTATAATGATAATGTAAATGATAACGATGACCATTTAAGCACCGGTATCCAGCACAGATGGGTGCTCATGATCGTTCATTGTTTAAAAAACAGGTACATGTTTGCAGAGTTACGGATATGAAACCCATTTTGTAGCACCGTGATAATTAGACGAGAGAATTAGGAAAACAAAAGGACTAGACAGAAATATAATTAGAATACAATTAAAACAAATGGAGCACTATGAAGACATTGACAGTTGGACTATTCATGGACCTCTTCTTTTATTTGTTGGCTGCTTCACTTCTTTAAAGAAATATCAAAGTTTTGTCAAAGAAAAAGTTACTACATGCGAAAAACAGGAGTTCAAAAAATAAGTAAATGTATCAATTTCTTTAAGCCGGAAAGATCCTGCAAACTGTGATTTATACAATCATAAAAGACCAACACAATAAAGACACTCAGAAGCAGCCAGGAAACAATATCAGATAAAGGATCAAGGCGTCTTCCAGTTTCAACGAGAATAACCTTGAACCGCACTCCCCCCCAGCTGAGCAAACCGTCCTCATATTTGTGAAATCTCGTCTTGTCTCCAGTTGGTGAGCACAGTGCCGCATATAGCAAGATTATCTGGAGTCGCTGCAATTGCCTCCCAAGTGTGCGTGTTTCATTATTAATCATAATGGACGAGAAATGATTGTACAGCCCCCATTGTGGCTGTATGCAACGCTGGCCGAGTTCTTGGGTAGCTCTGCACAAAAGGCATCCGATGCAATTGAGCGGCAATAGACTCTCTGGTTCCAGGAGATGACTTATCAACTTTATTAAAAGATAAGGTACATTGGATTGGTCCGAATGGAGAAAAAAACAACTTCAGCTATCCTACATGAAGTCTCTCTGAGTCGAGATAAGTTAAAATTGAAAGCCATTCCACTGCTGCACCTGGTATGCTATACACTTTTGTACTGTCAAGTTAAGGTGTTTGCAAAACTGCTGCTATCAATAAACTTTTTTTTCCTTTTTTTTTACATCTATAAAAGCAACTGTGAACATTAGCCACATCAGTATTTGATTAAAGAGGTCATTCTGATAGGCCAATCAAATGGTTCACTGGAGTTCAGAGTAAAAAAAGGAAAAAACCACAGAAAAAAATATATGTATAAAATAAAGAAAGAGAAAAAAATATGTAGCAAGAAGGAGACGGACACAAGGGTTGCTAGCCCCCTGTGCCCCAGTAACACACCTGAACAGTGCAGTGAAGGTATGTGCTATACATGACCTGATCTGAAAGCATCATAATATGACTTCGTAACAGATCGGGTTCAAAGGAGAACCACTTGGTCAAGGATTGGGTGATCAGTACTGATGGAAAATTGTATACCTCCACTGCCCGAAAGCTTACCCTCTTTGCATCAATATTTATTGCATCAATATTGACATGTAACTGCTGCTCCCCCTGGCCAGGGCCCTGTTTCATAGAGCTGCTTATGCAGAAAATATTGCTTAACATTTTTCTGCTTAGCAAAACTAAGCAGGATACCAGTTATATTTTGTATATATGCAAAATGGCGTTTTAGCTGGTAACCTTATTCTGTTAAGCATAATTTAGTTATGCTTACCAACTTTTTAAGCTTAAGCAGCTCTATAAAATTGGGCCCAGATACAACTTGAAATAAGATCAGGGCCCAGTTTTATAGAGCTGCTGAAGCAGAAAATATTGCTTTAAACATTTTTTGGTAAGTAAAGATAAGCAGGATACCAGTCACAGATTGTACATGTGACATGCTGTTTTGGCTGGTTACCTTATTCTGGTAAGCATAATTTTGTTGTGCTTAAAGCTACTTTTTGTGTTTCAGCAGCTCTATGAAATTGAGCCCAGATTGAAGAAAAAGTTTACTTGTACAAAAATGTATAAACATAAACTATGGTTTACGATTGAACGGATACCGGCACAGCCATCGATCATCCAGCATGTCCAGACTACATATTGTACGTATTGACCAAGGCCATAAATACTGTGCTACACACTGTACATGTATCACTCCTTACACTGCGCTGAGGAAAATTTGCTTACAGTTATACATGAGGCTTTTCCAACCAACAATGTTCTCCCAAGTTTTACAATAATGGTATTGAGATGAAGTCTATACATCTATGTACACGCTACTACATGCACACGCTACTACACGCACACGCTACTACACGCACACACAGCAGTAAAAGTAGAACCCGATTGAACAAACAGTAGCTGCTAGCATGTACATGTACACTAGTCTATTGATAGAGTTCCATCAACTGAGCCCATTAGGATATAATGTACAAATGTCCACTACTATGTATTTTGACTGTATTCCCATTACATAACATTGGCACTGTTGCATGATTTGATTTGTTAAAATCAAATAGGCCCATTTAGTACAGGTTGCTACTGTACATTGTATGTACATACAATATACAATGCAAGTCTCAACTCTGAATTCCAAAAGATACATGTAAACATGTACCTACATGATTCGTGTGCCTACATAATTCAAGATGTACATGATTCGTGTACGTACACGATTCGTGTACGTACCCGATTCGTGTACGTACATGATTCGTGTACGTACATGATTCGTGTACGTACATGGCACCCGTACAAACACTAAACATGCTAGTGTATATTACATGTACATTTATTGGTACGTGTACCAACATCCAAGATGTAGGCCTGTAACATGCAGTTGTGAATATAGAGCAGCATATGGTAATTCACAGTAGTCTATTTATGGCGCGTCATTTCCCTGCTGTTTGGACAAACATCACTTATAGATCCTTGTCATTTATACAATACTGCACCTGATCATGGCCAGCTCCGAGAATAATACAAGAAAGACGGGAGGACACCGACGGAGGACTGAAGACACAAACATCCAGTAATTGATCACAGCTATTACTTTTAAGCTCTATATTTGGAGAGGACAGGGCAATTAATCTTGCTACCTCGTGTTCCTCCATTAAAATCTAATAAGTATTAATGATTAAAGTCTATCCGTTGTTTGTTTGGCTTCTGGGGAGACAAACAAACTGAACTTTACCAACGATACTGTTGTAATTTAATGAGTACGACCATTCTTTAAAAAAGTTTGCAGCAAGACTTGATTTTCCTCTTAACTTGGTCCTTGCAAAGGTTTTCACTGATTCTCCACATAATATGTTTAAAACTATACAAATGGGTCTGTACACAACGTCGTCAACTTCATCGATTGCAAATACTTTTTTTCTAATGCCACAAAATAAGTCAAAAATTATGGGTAGGATTTGGGAGGATAAAAAACACTCTTGAATGGCTGACCGGTGCAATTTTTTTTGGTTTTTTTTTTAAGCCATACCAGTATCAACTAGTAACTTTTGGTGACTTATGATTCACACTGATGTGATCAATCATAAATGAACATACAAAGAATTGTACATGTACATTTGCTGGCCTGATAGTTCACGGAGGCAAAATGCCTCTGTGCCCTTCAATCATTGCCTCGATGCCCTTTGAATTGTTCCAGTAGATATTTAAAATATCCCTCATAGAGGTGCCCTTTGCTGACAATGAAACCGCCCTGCCCCAGTTGCAAGAGTAGAATATCAGGCTTGCATGTGTACATGCATGAGCTCAGTTAATGTTCCCCCTTCCTGTACCCATGAAGCAGTCAATCCAGTCCATCATATTGTCATTAACTTTACATAAATGACACATCGGTAGTTCCAACTGTGTGGGCACAGTTTGAAATGCACCGAGATGGTGCATTAACACAATTCCTGTCGACAAAACATCACAGCAGTCGTTCAAGACATTACTTTCAAGGAGTCCACATGTGCACTGCTGTGCATGCTGACTTCAAACCATGTACATATAATAATAATAATGGACATCTATACAGCGCTGGTATCCACAAATTTTTATGCTTCTAGCGCAAGGAAATTATTCCCCCTGTCACTGGGACATTTATTTCATCCTTAAACTATCTAAGCTCCTTGGGGAGTCCACAACTTGTGCTGCCTAGTAAGCACCACGCTAAATCAATCACAAGCACCACTCTCTGCCTTCACTGGTGTTACAATACAAGTACATACATTTTTCAAAAAAATCTTTGTAAATATAGCTGTTCGCAAAACAACCTGAGAAACATGAGAAAAGTAATTCTAACATACATGTACACTGGCAAAACCAATAAATGCCAGCAGAATCTGAAATGGATCATCCGCTGTGTAATCTACTGGGGAAGTCTCGACTTGAAAGTTCTCAGACCTGTTTTTCAGCAATGTGTAACTACTACCCCCCGGGAACCCCCTTATTGCTATGATCGGGTAGACTTCAGCTGTCATCTCTGGGCACTGTGACTCCTTGATATCCACCTAACTAATCAAAACCCCTTTCTTTGGTGTTACAATATATGACAATGTTCAACCCACCTGCGCCTCATGCACACGACTGTTTTGTAACATACGTGTACGCTGATTACTACGACAGAGCCCTACAATTAACCCTACAGCACCTTTTCCTAATCCCTAATGATGATATCAATGGTGTCCCATTGGGAAAACCCCTTAGGTGCATGTAACTGCCATAGTAAAGCTGATATCACAATCTGACAAAAGAAAATCGTCTATTATAAGCATAATGTACCTGTACCTCCTACGCCAAGGAGTTGTTATAGGAATTGAATTCTACTCGGTGAAAGGAAATAACATCAATCACACAGTGTAACTCCAAACCAAAACCATTATGCAGAGGTGAGAGGCATTGCTGACAAAAAAGGTCTCAACCTGGGATTCAAATTTTATGAGGTATGCATGTTGAAATGATGGCATTTCCACTTTCTAATAACTCCTGGAGTTAAACACTTCAAGGAGTTTCTGGGAACAGCATCCTCAGCACTAGAGAAGTATATCAAAGAGCTGAGGATTTCTTTATAACGGAAGATGCAGGGAATCCAAGTGCGCCCTCAGTGCTCAAGTGTCTGATCTAACTTTGTAATTTACATATTTTCATGGAGCACATGGGTTTCTAGGAGAATGACCTTTGGACTCCGTCTCTTTTTCCGTCTAGCTTTCGGCAGGGAGAGAGCACGTATCATTTTTTCTGGATGATTCCCTCTATTTTGTTAGGAGCATGGCTCTTGCCGTGCTCCTAATGTTTACCGTGGGAGGGATAACTTATAGAGTCTCAGTGAGTATCAACTGAGTTTATACAAAGTCATTTTGTTGGAGAAATAATGTATTTTAAAGGGAGAGAGTCATTGTTAATGTACATTAATTGCTCAGCCGTGTGCTGACCTTTGACTTTTACATTTGTACTCAGTAGTTGTTGTACATTGCTGCTTGGCCTGTGCCTGTAGACGTGCTTTATTCATATCATTATCTTGTATGCAATCAAACCAAGCACAGGAGATTCATATTTTACATCTTGAGACGTCGTCATCGTGTGGATTTTGTATCTTTTTGGTGAATGCTCGTCCTTTTGATTTAGAAGACCGGCCTCCTTCCCGAGCCTCTGCAGGAAACAGCTATTTTCTTCACCAAGCAGACAAAAAAAAAGGGCTCGCTTCAGATAAAAGTCTGAAATTTCTCATCCAGGACTATTTCTCTTTTGATGTTCAGCACTGAATGTTACAGCCTCTGTTCTGAAGTAGCTCAAAATGTTTCCGATGTTTGAAGAATTCATGTTCCTAGATTCCCATATGCTCTTAAAGCCTTTAAATGTCATGATGAACATTTGAGTAACGACAATGTAACATTAACGTCATCCAGCTAGACAAGGTCGATTCCCTGCACGACGAAAAAACATTCAATCTCAATTGTTTTAACAGGGGCAAGTCAGGTTTGTAACTGCCATCTCATAAACATGATAAAGGCAAGGCAGTTACAAACCTGACTTGTGTAAAGGGATCTCTAAAAGGGAAACGCATTTTTTACTGGATTCTTTCAATGGGCACCAATGCAACGACCAGGTGCATGAAAATTATTGCCTCCGTGAAATATCAGGGCCCAATTTCATAGAGCTGCTTAAGCAGACAATATTGCTTCACAATTTGCCGCTTAGCGAAAATGAGCAGGACACCGGTCACAAATTGTACATGTAACATGATATTTTGGCTGGTAACCTTATTCTGGTCAGCATAATTTTGTTGTGCTTAGCTACTTTTTGTGCGAAAGCAGCTATACAAAATTGGGCCCAGGCCTGTCCATTAACATGGTAGTGCTCATGCAGTTTTTCCTTGGTAAAGGGCACCTCTATGAGGATGAAAATGTAAATTTCCACTGAACGTTTCAAAGGGCACCAAGGCAATGACCAACGCATGAAAGCAGTTGTCTTTGTTGCCTCCGTAAAGTATCCAACCTGGTAAACATGGTAAGGTGCGCACATGTTCATGTGCAGGGTGGTATGCAGTCCTTCAAAGGTCTGCTGTGGAATGAGAATTAAAAGGCTTTCCAGAAGGCATAAACCGTAAATCTTGATGGTAGGTAAGACAGATATGGGCAATGCAACATCTCCAAATGAATCGGACTTTTTCGCCTCATAAAAAATAAACTGAAAAATAACAAAAATAAAACCATTGTGTAATCAAATACGTGTACATATACATATTGTATGTATATTGTACACGTACAGCCCAGTGATAAGATTTGACTAATGTGAACAAATCCTGACAAATGGCTTACAGGCCTGGGTTCCCTCTAATTCTAGACCTAGAACGTCTCACATGTTTCAATTCAGGAGGTGAACAGACTCTGTTCATCACCAGGAATAGACCTTATGCATTGACGTCATCACGCCGCCATCTCGGAGGTAAATCGATGATGTAACAATGGAAACGCAGAGATTTGTACGCGCCGCGCACAGGATTGGCCAGTGAACAACCTCATTTTGACCTCTAGACGAGGGCGCCCTGCTCACATGACGTCATGTGCATAAGGTCTATACAAAACTACAGGTTTCAACACGATGCAGACTGATTCTTTTTTCCCTTTGGCGATTGTTTTACTTCTTTCAAGAAGTTTGAAAAGGTTCCATGGAGGTTTTGAGGAAATCCTGTAATCAGGAAAACTCCTAAGAAATCACATGCCTGACACCTGGGGTGTCCTGGTTTTTAGGGCATCTTTTTTCAAAAGTAGTTTATGTAACATGCTTAAAACAATTATTTGTCAAAACTAACGCTGCTAGTACCACCCATAACCTGAATGGAAATTTGTAGAGCCCCTAAAGTTCCTCTACATTTGGAAGCACCATATCAGAACATTTTCAGGTTTTTCTTGACATTTGTTTTATAATCGGTTGATTCTATTCTAAATCGCTCCACAAATCCAACGATGCTGCTCAAGAAGGCCAAAGCTCATTCGCGATAAAATTAAATTAAAAAAAATAACAATACAGAAAAATAAAAATAAAGATCAAATCGAGACCTAGGAATATACTCTGCATAGATTTGCAACTTTTATCCACCATCCAGAAATACAAAATTATCTAAACTTCATCACAATATAACATTTTGATTTTGAAAATCCGAGATTTGTTAATACCATTTATCACCTGTTTAGTATCACCTGTTACTATACAGCTAACCAAACCTCTTATCCCCTGCCAACCCCAACCTCCCCCCCCCCACCCCCAAATCCTGATCCATCCTAGATCAAACCCTGATGAGAAATCCAATTTACTTCACGACGTGATAAGAATCCACACAAACCAATTAATTCCATCCCTGAACAACTCGCTGAATTGCCAAATGCGAACAAAATACTGCGTCCCATAAGGGCTGGACATCGAGATGGCAATTTTTTTTTTAGGTCACACCGGATGCGCAATAGAACTGATGTCAATAATCAGCTGTTCAGCGGAGCGTAGCTGGATAAATATTATGGATGCTCACGTGTGGATCCAATGTCTTACAGGATATTACAAAGTACATGCATGGTGAGTAATCAACTTAAAAGCCTCCATCAACTTGCACAAATTTCCCATCCCTGCATCAATCCCTCTGCTCCACAACCTCCAAGAGATTAAAGGTACATTAGTTGATCACATCATGCTATGAAACTTTCCCAGGTTTTTTGTTTTGTTTTTCTTTAATACCACATTTTGTTTTTATCCTTGAATGTAGAATGCTAAAAGGAAGCTGGCCAGTATAAAAAATAAACCGGAGAAAGAGGGCTTCCTATATCGACCTGTGTAATCGCGACATTCCTTATGACGTCTCAAATAGCGTACCCTTAAAAAACCTGACATTTGTTGAAATCAAACAGTAGCCAGCGCATCAAAAAAAGAATGAAAGCATTTCATAATGTAATGCTGCATTTACCTTAATGCATTTACAATTCCATATTTTCACTTACTTATAGTATCATTATAGGCTTCATATGGAATACCCTGTATAAGAGAACGATTGTAAAAGCAAGCCATAACACACAGATTTTATAAAGGAAGACCAAATCTCACACTCCCTGCTGGAGTTTAGGTGACGTAGAAACAGCCGCTGTAGAAACAGCCGCTGGATCCCCCAGAAATTCTTTACAAGTGATGGCCTAGTGTCAAGTATCTTCTCAATAAGGCGTTGATATATACATGTTAAAGGGTTTCTACAAGTAGGTGATCTCTCAACGCTTTTTCCTGTCACTAACTTGCAATCAACTTTTCTAAAACTTTGGGAAAGTTTCAAAACGAAGAGCTTTCAGTAAAGACAACAAACAACATCTGCATTTCCTTTTACATGGCTGCTAATAACAATACTTTTATGATGAGCCTGTCAATTAAGTGTTGTCTTAGATGGACTTTTCTCAATTCTTGTTTTCTTCGCACACAAAAAAAATGGTTGTTGGAGTGTATCATTTTTACTCAATCAGTTGCCGCCAGGATTCTTCCATTTTTTCCCTTTAAGCCTGAAGGGATTATTTCCTCGGAATTGCCGGAATCATTTTTCTTCGAGAGTACCCAATACAAAGAAACACTGACTTGACAAAGTAAATAGAACAAAGATTCTCTTTATTGCATCATGATTTTTGTTTTCTCTATTGAAAAAATGTCAAATTCATGCACCGTGAATTGCAAAACCTTGGCTGTGTGCCACAGCCTATGATTGGTACAAAATCTGGAATAAAGGCTAGATCCCTGGTTCACTCTGAATTACCTCCATTGAGCTGAAATACAATGAACAAACAATGGTGGAAGCTGCTCTATGTCTCGTAATCCTCCTCTTTGAACAACAGGACAAAGGTCTGGAATCGGGGATTACACAATAACACCTGCACAATAGCCAAAATCAGCGAAAGATTGTGTGCCACCTGTTCTGTTAGTTTGGGTGAAACAAAGTTTCAGACAGCGTGTGCAGGTGCACTCTCAGCAGTGGAATGTCTAGGCGACCTTTGTTCTGGTATCCAAATTTTAAACAATGGCATGTTTCAATGCCCCTCGACTTGCATAAAAAAAGATTAAACAAAATAAAAAACAGGTTAAACTATTATTTAGCTGTTTTATTTTGCATATCAACTCAAAATCCGAGGCCTGATACATGGAAGCTGGTACACGCCAACCCTAATAGAGGTTATACATTCTTGGAGACAACTAATTCATTTTCATAAAAACAGTTATAAAACCACCGCCTAGTGAATGTGGACTTTCATACCAGCAGATTCCACATTGTGGAGTGTGTCATGGTCGAGCAGTCTAGTCCACGGGACTCAAGTTCTTGCGTTGTCAAAGTGTGGGCTCAGTTCCGGGTTATTAGACTTGTATCGGTCGAGCAGGACACTTAACCTTTCAAATCATAATTGCTTTGTACTTCAGTTAAGCCCTAGCTCCTGCGTGTTGTGTAGTGCACATAAAAGAACCCCAAACACTTTCCGTAAAGAGACGGGGGCTTGCCCCGGTGCTTCTGGCACGGTTGGTTGAAGATTGCGCTGCATCAACTTGCAAAATTCTTACAAGGTACATGTACTTTATAAATGGGTCTCATAAAACCAAACATAGCTCTGCACACCTGTTGTAAAAATGATGAGCCCTTGGAGGTGCCAAAGTGGGTGCGTGATAAAGTGCTGTATCAGAACTGCATTTTATTCATTATCTCAAAATTAGCCTTTGCAAAAATCGTTTTTAAAGCATGTGTGTACGGTGAAAATATATGTACCACATATTACAAGAATTCATTATTCAGTCTTTCCAAGCATACTGTATGGGCACGTGTATGATGCCACTACATGCCCATGGTGGCACTCCTTTGATTTGTGTCTTCCATACATATTGTATGTCATTTGTACATGTACTTGTAACATGAGTGCATACTAAGAAATGACTTAGTCAGAATGGAATCTATGAGATGATCCAGAGACCTATGGAATGACTGACTGGTGTGACTGACACTACGTAGAGAGCTTTCAACATGTGCCTTGTCTTAATACAGCAAGATGTTCTAATTTACATGTATCGCAGACTAATGAGCTAGACTAGTAAGTCTCTCACTTAATCATGCTACATGCACCTACAGTACATGTTGGATATGGACTACTACCATTTTGACTCTCTGGTGAGACCTTTCTTTTACTTCATTTCACTATAGCCACCTGGGTCAAGTGGCCTACAATTCCCCCCCCAGCACTTCAGTCTTTCAGTATTTTTATTTGTTCTCTAACTAACTTTGTTTTAACCCACATTTTAGTCATTAATTAAGACAGCATGTACAATACAGCAGGACCCAGTTTCATGACGCTGCTTGCCGCAAATGTCTATGCTCACGGCCTATAGACCTAGTGCGCCTTCATCACAGATCGTACACATGCTTTCAACATTGCCATTTTGGTGATCACCCTCTCCAAAAGAAAAGTACACGCGGTTCGTGTTTATTGTAAATATTTAACAGATTTGAGCGGGGAATTTCGTCATCATTTCCGAAAAACTGAAAACTATTTATGTCACTTCATGAATTTACATGCCAAGCTTACTTTCATAATGAAGAGTTTTGTATTTTGAGTTTAAAAAAGAAGATTTTATGTGGTAAAATTATACAAAACTTGTCAACGCGTGTGTCAGCCTGACACCCAGCAACATTACGCGCGTTATTTACCAAAACTCAGAAGATATTTCTTTGCAGTTATTGGCTCAATACCACATCTTGCTAATGCTTCGCGCGCCAGATAATTGTAACAGTTGCATGCGACTGAAATATGGGCTGGTGATCGCCAAAATGATTACAAGCGGCTGGTGACGCCACATGCCCACGTTCTATAGGATCCTGTGCTTCACCAGGTGCCATAAGCAAACGTTATGAACTGAAACTGGCAATTTTTCCTTAAATTCTCTGGAGCCAGGTCATGGAATGACCTTCCACCTGCCATTAAAAGATCGCCAACTATCATGGGTTTCAAAAAGCATGTCAAGGAGCACATTTTAAATTCAAATAATCTGTAATATTGAATTAGCTCTTTTTATGGATACTTTGGTGTTAATTCTTTATTTAAAAAAAACCAAACAAATTGAATATGATTTTATTTTCACAATTTTGATTTGTATTTCTGACTTGCAATTTTGGTGCCATAATTTCGTATTACTTAATAGCTATGTATGTTGTACGTTTATTCTTTAAATCTTTGTATAATACATATGTACTGAGGGGCCCCCATGGAAAGCAGTGCTGTGCACTGATTGGAGTTTACCCTCATTAAAGATAAATAAATAAATAAATAAACAAATAAATAAGCGCAGAATTCAGCGTTAAGAAGCACCTTAAAATTAGGCCTTGTATGAAAGGGGAGCTAACAGTTTACAACAACTTTAAGTTTCATAAGAAATTGTCAAACTTGGTGAAGGACACAAAGTACAGAATTAGCTGGACAACCTTACTGTTTGGGTGTACCAACAATGACGTCTCACCCAAAACCCTCTGAATGTCAGCATATGATCATTAGTTTTTTTAAAACATCAAGTGCCTGCTTCATCTCTTGCCATTAATTCTGTGAAATTAAATCTTGTTACTCATGTCAAACTGCTAGAGGTCACCATTCAGAACGACCTAAAATGTAATTTGCATGTTACCCAAATTGTCTCCAAAAGCTTCCCGAAGACTGTATACTTGGTCATTCTTAAGAAAGCCAAAGTTCCTGTAGCTGATACGGTCGCAGGTTATAGTTGCTACATAAGGTCAATTTTGGAATATGCATGTCAAGTGTGGCACTCATCCATAACTGCTGGTCAGTCTAATAACATTGAACCGGTCCAGAAACGTGCCTGCCATATCATCTTAGGGCAAGAATATTATTCCTACTCACAGGCCCTTTTAAGGCTCAATTTGTTGACTTTAAAAAACTTGTGGACTGTAATAGATTTGATCACATGCTCCCTTTTTGTAGTGACAATTTAGGTACGAACTATCAACTAAGGTCAACTAATAAACTGCAGCTTGTTGTAACTGCAAAACTAAAAGATACCATAGATCCGCAATTCCCTCACTTGTTAGAATTTTGAAATGATTTCTTTAGAATGTTATGTAATGTTTTGGGCATGTAATTGTTTTTACCCTTTTTAAACTTTCTGTGATTTTAATTTTTGTTTTTCAATTTCAATTTTTTTTTTTTCAAATGTTATTGAAAATTGCCGTTTTTAAAAGCTCTGTTAATTTGGATTTGTTTCAGCCTTTTGGCTGCTGTATGTAATTCAAAAGTTTCTACAATAATACGACTCTATGCAGGGTCTGTACTCACTGAGTATTCACTGTGTTGTGAGAATTAGTCCAGGAAAAAATGCCTAATTGTTTTATGTAAACCTGAAACGAATTACCCATTGAGAAAACTGAATTAGAAGAATTTAAAAGTACCCAAAAAATTATGTAGGACGACCTATGACCAAATCAATCGAAACACATTCAATGGGAGACTTCTGAGACATTAGCGGGCACCCCAGTTAAAGCGGTCCATTTCTATTATGAGAACAATAGAAAAGGACCACTTACTGGGGCGCCCTCTAACATCTCAAAAGTCTCCCATTGATAGGATAGGCATTTTCGATTTATGGAACTTATTCTAGATTTTAGTGGATTGTTATTACGTCATTCTGGGGGACCTTACCAAAATGCACTGTGGTGAAAAAATAATTCTGTTGCAATAAATTTGTTTGAGGTCAAACTATATTTTTCCTGGACTAAATATGTCAGACACAGTTTGCGACTTTATTTTCGCAAAAAACAAACACAGAGGAAACTGTCTTGCGCACACAAAATTTGTATGGAGTTTTTCAGTTATGGCACTAAAAAGAAGAAGAAAAAAATAAATAAATCAGTTGGGCCCAATTTCATAGCGCTGCTTTTAACAGTAAGTAAATTTTCGTGCTAACTATAGCAGAAAAATTTGCTTAAGCGTAAGCGTATTTCACAGGTTAGCAAGAAAACTAGGCAGCCAACTTGCGCGTTCACCGTGGATTTGCATTGTTACGTCATTCAGTACGCACAGTAAGCACCTACAGATCCTACAGTAAGCACCGGAAGGCTAGCATGACTTTTTGTGTGCTTACGGTTAGCAGTGCTATGAAATGGAAATCACACAATAAGCACAAAATCAGCCGTTACGCAGCTCTACGAAATTGGGCCCTGATCAGTTGAAAAGGTACATGTCGGGAATGTTTGAACTTTGACAATGAACATTATTTACCTGAGTCTGAGATTTCATCCCAGTATGGGGAGTCAAACTCGTAGTGACCACTCATGATCTGCTGAAATAGTACCGAGTCACTCTCATCGTAAAATGGTGGATACCCGCATAATCTGGTGAGAGGGGGAAAAAGGTGAGAACCAATCCGTCAAAGAATTTGTTTACATTTTTTATTTTTTTATTATCATTTTTTTTTTTAAACCTTTGAGAAAGACTCTGCTAGCGTCGAAACGTGAGGCCATTAACAATGTTATGCATTTATACAACAGGTCCTTGTGGTTGGTAAGCAGTATGCAACAGCTATTTTGTTTTTCTTCATTTTTTCAATAACACGGAGCAAAGAAAAAGAAAGGTGCTTATTATTAACTGAGCAAGGTTAGACACATAAAACACATGACTTATTTTGATTTGACAGTTACATGTGATGACAAATTCAACCAAAGACAACTCAATCAAATAACTGTGCTCGAAAAAAAACAAAAAAACACAAACACCACAATATAGTCAAGAAGCAAAAACTTGAAGTAGTATTTGAAAATAAAGCTCACAGTATAGAGAGTTGAATCAACATGCGTATTGTACTTCAGTATTCATTGTCAATAAACCCGGCATTGATTGAGCGAAACCACTTTGGAATATATCTTTAACCATTACGGATATTTCAGGTTACAAGGCTGGGGGTGTCATTACACAAGAGCGATAGTTTAGATCCTTTATACAGTGAATTAGTGGCTGACGCCAACGTCTAGTCTTAACACTCACAAGATGTATGTGATTACGCCGATTGACCAGACGTCTACTGCTTTGCCGTAGGGCTTCTGTTTCAGGACCTCAGGTGCAACGTAGCCCGGCGTCCCGCACGCAGTGTCCATGTCGCCAGTTCCCTCCATCTTGGACAGTCCGAAATCGCTGATCATGATTTTGGAGTCTTCGTGGGGGTTGTAGAAAAGGAGATTCTCAGGCTGCGGAGAGAGAGAGAGAGAGAGAGATGATGAAACAAGAGAAACAGTTGAGAATTTAAAGGTCAGGATTGACCACTGTGGTCTCGGTGTCTCAGTCCACTATTACCAGGATTAATGTAAAGTTGACCAAATCAATAGACGTAATTCAATATCGTGCGCTATACTACAATTTGTATTGTGCTATAATTAAAACCTTATTGATTGCCAATAATAAACCCTAACCATACCTTAAGTGCTTTTCAAGGGATCGACGTCTACATGTACAAGTGACTGGTTTTCCAATCAAATACTCTGTGTACAACCAGTACAATGGGTTATTTTTTCTGTACATGTTTATCTGTCACTAAAAGTGGTATACACTGTACATTGTACCCGATGTCAGTTAACAATGCTCAACTCTCTTAATGTAAAAGAGTGAAAAACCACTATTTTTGTCCGCCATACCACTCTTGCAAGGAGCCATATGGCGGACAACTCTTTTTAGAGTGAAAAACACGTATTTTCACTAGATTCAGAGTGAAATTCACTCCACTTTCACTCAAAAAAGAGTGGCACCACTGACACCACTCTGGCAAGCGAGTGAAATTTTCACTCTTTTACATTTAGAGAGTACACGATGGTACAAAATGTGTGATTTATAAGCACTGTATACCCCTAGTGCAGGGGTAAAATACTTTTTATGCATGTGTTAGCCGTGGAATGAGGTGCATGCTGGTCTGACACTGGTGCCTAGGGCATACGGAACACTGGTGCCTACATGTAGGGTATATGGAATGCTGGTATCTAGGGCATACGAAACACTGGTGCCTACATGTAGAGTATACAGAACACTGGTACCTACACGTAGGGTATACAGAACGCACGGAATACTGGTGCCTACATGTAGGTTATATGGAATGCTGGTACCTAGGGCATACGGAACACTGCTTTATAAAACTCCCGGCAGAATGAACAACAGATGTCATCTTTTTATTTACATCTTGCCCTAGTTCACCATGCATTGTATTTAATCAGCATAGAAAGGAATCCAGGAGAAAAGTGATAAAACACGGCTTCTGCCCATCTTCACTGATTCCCAAAACATCGTTCAGTCAGCATTTACAAGAATTCCCAAAAGAACCATCTGGTACACTCTTCACTTGTTCATTTTCCGTAACGCCCTTTAATTCACCATCATTCCAAGCCAACAGCTTGAGATGACCACAACACCGATGCCAACACGCTGTGATAGAGAATCGTAACCTATTTGCGCAGCCAGGTGAGAAAGATCCAGCTACCGGCCTTGACCAAAACTGCATTTCCGTTCGAGGATAGAATAATATCAAAATGAAATTTAATTAGAGTTCTAATATCAGTAGTGGGCTTCAAGTGTAAATGTACATGCCCATCACTCAAGAGTTGAACTCCGACAAACTGGGTGAGGGCTACTAAATATCTTGGACTCCTGGCAGAATTAACAACAGATGTCATCTTTTTTATTTACACATGTATCTTGCCCTAGTTTATTTTAGTTCTCCTTTTTTCTGCTATAAATGTGTGATAGCTGTCCAATGCAAGTGTTGACTGCTTCATCCCATCTGTTTTCTGTGTTGCAACTGATGTGACCAGCCCATCCAAATCCCCTTTCTTCCACATAAAGGTGTCGTCCCTCAGGACAACTTTCATGGCCAACTTGGGGCCAACCAACTTCAGTGCTTGCAAAAGAAACACTTTGTTGGCACAACAGACATTTTGCAAACAATGTCAATTACTCACTCCAAAGAATGGCAAGCTGAATATTTATTTCTAAGTGAATGTGTTTTCTTCGTGGGGATTGCCTGGAACTTAGACGCCTGTAAAATAACAGGCCTTGCGCTTTTTTGTAAAGTAGCCCAAGGGGCTAGTGAACTGTGCATTTTACTGGCCCAAGGAAGTTTTCGTTGCCCAAATTGAAAAATTGTATTGTCACAAAAGTATCTTCCTGATAGCAATTACAACCAGTTTACAGCGGTCAAATGAAGTTACACTCACACACTCAAAAATAAACTAACACATTTCTAAAATGTATTATTCACATCTGAAAAGGATGAAGTATGAGCATTGTGAACAAGTAAGTTGCACAGTTTTTAGTAGCCCACAGGGCAAGTTGAGAAGTTGTGTTTACTAGCCCATAACAGTTTTTACTAGACATGTACGCCGGGCTACATTGTGTAGTGCTAAGCGTGAGCCCTGAAATACCTTGTGTGGCAGGGCCCTTTACAGAGCAGCTGCTGCCGAAACACTGTACTTTGTTTAGAGTCTCTCTTATACAATCTACCATGTTATTAATAAGTACCATGAAGACAATTTATAGGTCTTCCATGTGATGATTCTGGGGTTGATTAATGAACTAATCAATTGGACAGACCTTTTCATCAGCTTGCTTTTAATTGCCTCCCGCCTGAGGAAGACCTGATCATACATGTACAGTAACCTTTCTTAGAACCATCTGGAGGGAGCTTGTCTGGGCCAGTCGCCAGCCGCTCCAATGATGACTTGACATTTCTTACACTGGTTTAATATCAATACAATATTCCACAACTAAATGTCAAAATCGTTATTGTCTTTTGTGAAGACCAGTTTTGAGAAATCAATGCTGAAAAAATATAAATAACAACCAAATCAAATCCAAAAAAGATAAGTTGGACCCCAATTTACAGAAAATTGTAAAGTCCCAAATCCCAAGAACCTTTCACGCCAGTTTGTAAGTTAAAAAAGATATCTTCAAAATACCTTCAAATGTTGCTTGAAATAATCCATGTTGCCAAACATGCTTCATGGCAAAATGTTTTGCATGGAATTTGACATTTTTAGATTGTGAGCTTACTATGGGTCTAGATTTTCAGGTTGGCACATCGGATATCCTCTGCACACAATGGGAACTTCTTGTAATTTGTACAAACGCAGCCTGGCCTGTGTACATCTGGGCATATGAATTACTTGAAAAATGAAAAAAGTTCAACCCCATGGGAAATAAGTTGTTAAACCTTCCCAGTAGTACCTTCCCAGTTTTTAATATTTGTGTATTTTTACATGGTAATAACCTGAATCAAATCAAATCAAATCAAATCAAACAATACAAGTTTACACATGTCCATTAAACAGATACTTTCAATTTGTATCTGTATTGTTGTTCATTTCTCCATAGAGTTCCATGCTAAATAAATGATTTCATGGTTGGGTAAGTCCTTGTACTTTTTTTTTACTATTTGAAACTAAGCAAGGACAGACGATTCAAACAGACTTGAAACGGACACCTGTACTTCTGTCATCCATGCAGTATCAGGGACAAGCCAAGCATTATACACAAACACTCAGCGATCATAACAGTGGCCTGAAGATGACACAGTAAAAAGACAAGGTGCAGACATGTTGAGATGCTGAAGAGCCCGTCAGCTGTTTGAATATCTCTGGCTGATCCCTCCATCCAACCGGCCCTCGCTGACAGTGTGAGAGACAGACTTTGCCACCAACAAAGTGTACCAAGATCCCTCTTACGATAAACAATAACAGCTGGGTTGTGGTGCAATCATTCCTTGAAGGTAATTGGTCGTTGCGGGGGCATCCCCGAAGGCTGTCAATCATACGGCCAGGTTATGGCGACGTGACCGAACAGACACCTCTCAGCTTTGCCACACCGCCAGAGTGCAGATTTATACATCAATACATGCTGAAGATTTTGCCTTTGAAATTACACACAAGAGTAACATTATACACATGTACGTACATGACTGTCCAAAATATAAAAAATCTGAGAAATAGGTAGTGGTTTCATTTTGGTCTAGAGATGAAGTCCTCTGAATATTCATTAACCAGTTCCTGCCGGCAATCTTCAATGTTCTCCTGTCCAGCCTGACAGGATTATTTTGTCAAAACTGCATGGCTCATCTTTTTTTAAGAGCACCACTGGTACAAAGAAACCTTAGACTTGACAAAGCCAAGAGAACAAAGATTCTCTGTGAAGCACCGAGACTTTTGCTTTGTTTCTCGATCAAGAAAATGTCAGATTTGTGAGTTGCAAATTGGGATCCAAGGCTGGAAGCTCATTCACTCTGACTTACCTCCAATGACCTGAAATACAATTAACAAAGAATGGTGGAAGCCTCTTGATGTCTCTTAATCCTCTTCTTGGAACAAAAGGTCTGGAATCTGGGATTACACAATAACCCCCGCATAATGGGCCAAAATCTGTAAAATATTCAACACCAATCTGTTGTTGGTGAAATGAAGCTTTGCACAGTGAGTGTATACTCTGTATACGCTCCGAAACAAAATGTCCGTGCAACACTTGTTCCTGTATTCCGAATTTCAATAAATGGAGTGTTTGACACAACCTCTGTTTGCTGGCTCGGACAATATTTGGGCGTATACAGGTCATCCGGGGTCAACTGGTTAAAGGATTTATGAACTCTTAATGTACACCATCACAGCTGTTAAAATCTATATGAACCATGAAGGCAGATCTTCTTCCTGGCTTAGACACAAGGTGTACATATGTACATGTACAACTTAAAATGTACTGTAGGTACCAGGCCTGAGTGCTTCGTTCTTGAAAGGGACAGGGCACCAAGGCATTTTGTTCTTGATTAAGGGCACCTCTATGAGGAAATTGTACATTTCTATTGGAACATTTGAAGGGCACAAAGGCAATGACCAGGGGCAACGGAGTCAACTGCCTTCATTGCCTCCGTGAAGTTATCAGGCCTGAGGTACGTACATTGTATTTCATCCCTTTCATACAGTTATTGGACATTTTCTCGAAAATGGTATCTGCTTACTTCAAATTAGTGTGTTATAAGGATTGGAACAAATTGTCTTTTCCAAAAGACAATCATGTACTGCATTTATAACATAAGATTAAACAAACTCAGTTTGTAAGCTGACAAATAATCAAATCACTCCCTGCATATGTGTACATAAACCCCACAACATCTCGTGCTGTCTAAAAAGTACCGTTCTCTATCCAGTCTCAAAGCTTACCGCTGCATTTTCCCCCCCACACAAATCCACACCGTAAGCCATTCCATTAAGCTCACACCATGACTTACGAGGTGCCAATTAAACTCTTTAAAGCTCATAGATGAGCGCCTCGGCTAAAAATTCCTTGGGGAGGGCGCTAACAGAAAATCGTTTATTATCGAATGATATCTCTCAAATACTCCTACCCCCCCCCCCTTTTCAATCTCCCTCGTGGTGCATCTATACACTTCAAGAGTTCATCTGAAACAGGGTCCCTTGGGGAGTGGAGGGTGAGCACCGACCGTTCACCCTAAAGTCTATCCTTCCCGCTGAGTTGGTTGGCCTATATTATACGTACGAGTATGCATACTCCTAGCTTTAAAGACATGATACAGTCAGGGTGATTATTGAAAGAATCGATGACCAATCAATGATCCCCCCCCCCCCCCCCCCCCCTGCTCAGAACCTTTGCACACCATCCCCTCCTCAAATGATGAGATTGAACAGAAACATGGTTTTATAAAACCTTAACTTTGGCTTTTGCAATTAATACTAGGCCTATAACCTGTGTGACTGGAAAATGCATTTTATGGTTTCATACAATCTGCATATAATTGTAATTAACACTTGTGTGCATTATGTTTTTCATAAGTTTCTCTTGGTAAGACACACGTATAATACCCCAAAAACTATTTCTTTGCCCCCCTCTGCCCCTCCAAAATGATGTACAAATCTTCAGTGATTTCTCAATTGCATTGACAATATACGTACTTAATGTTACAAAAAGTATGTGCACTAAAATCATGTTTTCACAGTTTGTTAATTGATGTTTTTATTTGCAACGAGGCATGAAAGATCTCTCCTGCACTGCCCCTTTAATATTCTCGTGGGTTCTCTGGCTCTTCACATTCATGACCTATATCTCAACAAGATTGGAGATCTGTCACAAAACCGTGTACTGAATGTAGTCGGAGGCATGTCATCTAGATTGGTGACAGGGGTGATGTTGATGAGGTTTATAAAAGCATTTATCATCGGCAAATCAAATTTTCCCCCGCACATTATACAAAAAATGATTCAGTCATGAAAGTGCATGACATCAACGAAGGCAGTCAGTTTTAAAAAGTACGTATATGCACAGATGTACATCCTTTTTAAGCATCTTTATTCTTAAGTTTTTTCCGTTTTTGTTTTTGTTTTTTTCCCCAAAATGCTGGGGAGCCAGGATGCAATTTGTGCCTGTTCATCTGTAGCTACACTCCAATAAATTAACTTCAAAAACTGTTTTGTTTTTTTTCTTCTTTTTTTACAATGTTTGTTCATGACTTGCAAATGTAGAGTTACAGCTTTTCACCCTCCCCTTTCTTATTTTCCACAGAGGTGAGGTGGGAAGTCCCTTACAGCTTCTCACCCTCCCCTTCTTATTTTCCACAGAGGTGAGATAGGGGGAGGCCCTTACAGCTTCTCACCTCTCCCCTTATTTTCCACAGAGGTGAGGTGGGGAAGTCCCTTACAGCTTCTCACCTCTCCCCTTCTTTTTTCCCACAGAGGTGAGGTGGGGGAAGTCCCTTACAGCTTCTCACCGTCTCCCCTTCTTATTTTCCACAGAGGTGATGTGGGGGAAGTCCCTTACAGCTTCTCACCTTCCCCTTCTTATTTTCCACAGAGGTGAGATGGGGGAAGTCCCTTACACCTTTTCACCCTCTCCCCTTATTTTCCACAAAGGTGAGGTGAGGGAGGTCCCTTACAGCTTCTCACCCTCCCCCTTGTTATTTTCCACAGAGGTGCGATGGGGAAAGTCCCTTACAGCTTCTCACCTCTCCCCTTCTTTTTTTTCCCACAGAGGTGAAGTGGAGGAAGTCCCTTACAGCTTCTCACCCTCCCCCTTCTTATTTTCCACAGAGGTGACGTGAGGGAAGTCCCTTACAGCTTCTCACCCTCCCCCTTCTTTTTTTTCCACAGAGGTGAGATGGGGGAAGTCCCTTACAACTTCTCACCTTCCCCTTCTTATCTTCCACAGAGGTGAGATGGGGGAAGTCCCTTACAGCTTCTCACCTCTCCCCTTATTTTCCACAGAGGTGAGGTGGGGAAGTCCCTTACAGCTTCTCACCTCTCCCCTTCTTTTTTCCCACAGAGGTGAGGTGGGGAAGTCCCTTACAGCTTCTCACCGTCTCCCCTTCTTATTTTCCACAGAGGTGATGTGGGGGAAGTCCCTTACAGCTTCTCACCCTCCCCTTCTTATTTTCCACAGAGGTAAGGTGAGGAAGGTCCCTTACAGCTTCTCACCCTCCCCCTTCTTATTTTCCACAGAGGTGAGATGGGGGGGGGAAGTCCCTTACAGCTTCTCACCTCTCCCCTTCTTTTTTCCCACAGAGGTGAGGTGAGGGAAGTCCCTTACAGCTTCTCACCCTCCCCCTTCTTATTTTCCACAGAGGTGAGGTGGGGGAAGTCCCTTACAGCTTCTCACCCTCCCCCTTCTTATTTTCCACAGAGGTGAGGTGAGGGAAGTCCCTTACAGCTTCTCACCCTCCCCCTTCTTATTTTCCACAGAGGTGAGATGGGGGGGGGGAAGTCCCTTACAGCTTCTCACCTCTCCCCTTCTTTTTTCCCACAGAGGTGAGGTGAGGGAAGTCCCTTACAGCTTCTCACCCTCCCCCTTCTTATTTTCCACAGAGGTGAGATGGGGGAAGTCCCTTACAGCTTCTCACCTCTCCCCTTCTTATTTTCCACAGAGGTGAGGTGGGGAAGTCCCTTACAGCTTCTCAACTCTCCCCTTCTTTTTCCCCACAGAGGTGAGATGGGGGAAGTCCCTTACAGCTTCTCTCCTCTCCCGTTCTTTTTTCCCACAGAGGTGAGGTGGGGGAAGTCCCTTACAGCTTCTCACCCTCTCCCCTTCTTATTTTCCACAGAGGTGAGGTGAGGGAAGTCCCTTACAGCTTCTCAACTCTCCCCTTCTTTTTCCCCACAGAGGTGAGATGGGGGAAGTCCCTTACAGCTTCTCTCCTCTCCCGTTCTTTTTTCCCACAGAGGTGAGGTGGGGGAAGTCCCTTACAGCTTCTCACCCTCTCCCCTTCTTATTTTCCACAGAGGTGAGGTGAGGGAAGTCCCTTACAGCTTCTCACCTCTCCCCTTCTTATTTTCCACAGAGGTGAGGTGGGGGAAGTCCCTTACAGCTTCTCACCCTCCCCCTTCTTAATTTCCACAGAGGTGAGATGGTGGAGTCCCTTACAGCTTTTTACCTCCCCGCTTCTCATTTTCCACAGAGGTGAGGTGGGGAAGTCCCTTACACCTTTTCACCCTCTCCTTCTTATTTTCCACATCCATGTAGGTGAGGTGGGGAACATCAAAGTGCTTCATGTATACTACATGTACTTGTGGCCAGGCTTAATTTCAAACATATATTAACTTTGGGAAAACCCTTATTGGAAACTGTACAATGGGATGCCTAATAAGTCCCAACAGCCCAGTCTTCAATCCTCGTTAGTTACCATGGTTGTGTCAGTGAGTTACAGACTAATCCTGGAGTATTTGCTATGTGCAGATTCAGCAACTACTTGAAGTCTGAAACTTTATCCACCAGTGGGTGAAGTTCAACCCCATCAATAAGACATTCAAATTCACACCGGATAAGACAAGCATTCAATAATCGTGAAGGTGACAAACTCCTCGCGAAATTTCAGAGGAAATTTGTTTTCTCCTTTCATCTGTCAGAATTATCGACCTTAATGTTGAGCTGTAAGAACACAGACTATGAGCACCCGTCCATCAACATGTTCAAGTACATTGTGTACATGTATGTATTGAATAAAATACTTTAAAATGTCATTTCCATTGAAGGCTTCATAAAGAGTGCTGCCTCGGGACATCCACGATGGTGATAAAAAAAAACACACATCATCCTTCTAAAAGCTTTTATCGTATTTAGAAGTTAAGAACTTTGGAAAGTTCCATGTATAGGCCTATCAACCTCTTATATTGAGCCGCTTATCGCACCTTTCACAGACCAGTAATGCTGTACCTGTGATATTTACTGTAATGTACACAATGTACATTTTGTATGTGCACATGGAAAACTGTAGAAATGCTCATACCATGCACCATGTACATTGTACATACTTCATAAATTACCTGGTTGATCACATACACTCTTTTTCAAAGGCCATTTCCAACTTAACAGCTATGGCTGTGGCCTGCGGCTTGGTCCCTGCATCATCAGTGTGTTGAAGCATAGGTTGCCCTTGGCAATACCCTCAGCTACAGCCATAGCCGTAGCTGTAACCGCCAATTCAGGTACGTTCTTCTAAAGGCATTTAAAACTGGCCCTGATAAGCTGCTATACACCTGTTATACGTGACATGCCTGGCCTGTTGTCACGTTAAAAAGGTTTGTTTATAAAATACAGGCAAGATACTCCACAGAGGCAATCGCCTTCATGCCCCTGGTCATCACCTTGGTGCCCCTTGAGATGCTCCAGTAGTTACATTCCCCTCATAGAGGTGGCTTTAATAGATTGTGTAAGTCTCGCACGTATTGGAAACGAGAAAACAAGTCGAAAGATGGCTATATTTTTTTATAAAATTTTTATTTATATAAAATTCTTGATAACAATTTTTTTTTTTAATAATAAAAACTATTCCATTTTTTATAGAGACAAATTTCAACTTTTATATGGTTCAAATAATTTGTTAAAATTAACACTGAAACAAAGTTAAAAGTTGGGACGAGGATGCTAATTCAAACTCAATGATTCTAGACTAAAAGCAGTTTGAATTGCGAATCACGCACGAATTGTTGCAACCATTACATACATATGGGTTTAATGATAACATGAACATCAGTTGGGCAAAATTCTTAATTGTTTACAAGTAACCGGAAACTGAGTTCATGTCTTATTCTCGTGTTTTCTTCGTTGATTTGTTAAATTTATTTTACCTTTATATATTTCATCGCAAAATTCTACTTTGCCAACAATATAATATAATTTTTTATAGCCAATAACTACATTAAACTAAAGTATTTGAAGAAACAGAATCTCGCAAACGTAGAACTCAATATCGTTGGGACCAACTTGGTCCCGGAGGTTCGAATAACATGAATAATTGCAAAACTTCCACAGTCTATAAGATAAAACTGCCTTGCCCTTCCAAGGAGGAAGTATCCCGCCTGCTATAAGAAATATTTGAGGCTTCGTAGGGTAGCCTGGTGGATAGATGGAGGGTTCAGTTTGAGGTACACACACACCGTGGGTTACAATGTACATGTACAACCTTCTGACATGTAGGTCTTCACCAGGAGAATGAAATGGAAATGTGTAAAATCTACGCACTCTGTACAATTTACATTTTATTTATGTCTATTTTTGTTATATTTGTCATTTTATTTATTTAGGGCCTATTTGTTTGGGATTTTTTGTTGTCAGGGGAGTGAGTAAGGAGTTTCCCGTATTTGGGAAACAACTTAGCCTTGGGTATTCAGGCTGCATCCAGCCAACCTCCCGGACCGATTTGCAGGGGACACCAGCTCATATACTTCAAGATGAAAACAACCTGTGTATAGCATAAAAGTACCGTTTGAAGTAACCAGTGGCTGTTTGGAGGCTTAAGGCAAGTAAATGAAGGTTTTTCAAAAAAAGTTCAGGTTACCTTGAGATCTCGATGGACGACACCTTGCTGATGGATGTAGTCAGTTGCTTCCAAGACTTGTCTCATGATGCTACTGGCATCTTTCTCTGTGTAGCTACCCTTGGCAACAATTCTATCAAACAGCTCTCCTCCTGTTACTCTGGAAGGAAAGAAAGAAAGAAAAACAACATGAGGCAAACATCACAGCAGAGGGAGCCAACGTGTGGGTAAGTGGTGATTCTTTCGCATTGAACCAACACTGACTTAGGTCTTGAGGTTCTAGATCATGGCGCATAGTGGCTGAGTGGTGATTCAGGTAGTACTCTGGACCACACTCCTGGTGTAACTAGTCATCAGAGTTAAAGAGTTCGAAATCCAGGGCCCAATTTCATAGAGCTGCTTAAGCAGAAAATATTGCTTAAAAAATTCATGCTAAACAGAAATGAGCAGGATACCAGTCACAAATTGTACATGTCATGTGGTAGTTTGGCCGGTAACCTTATTCTGGTAAGCATAATTTTGTTGTGCTTAGCTATTTTTTGTGCTTAAGCAGCTCTATGAAATTGGCCCCAGGTCATGACATTTGCACAGATTGGAGATGTGAATTATTAGCAACCTGTGCGTCATTTGGTTGCTGGTGCTGCGTACTCCAACAGTTTTGTGAACGCATAGCAGACTTGCAACTGCGGTTTGTCAATCAAAGAGAAAAGTGCCAGCCACAGCAAGACTTTGTACTGCGTTGTTCAATTTTCAATGGCACAGCTGAGAAACCAAACAAGAAAAGAGGAAATAAGCTAATCAGCTGAAAATTGCATGCCTGGTTTACGTTAAAGGCAAGATGAACTGTGATAGTCACACAATGTGCTTTGAGACATGTGTCTGATATAAACACCTTAATACATGCCAATAATTACCAATGGACAAGGAATAATGTTTCAAAACAAATTTAAAGGTATTGCCTTTTAAAAACAACGAGTTCAAAAGGTTTGAATAAAAGATTTACAATTCTTTTTAAATCAGTCTTGGGGGGAGAAAAGAAAAATTGACTAGAGTGAGATTTGAACCTGCGACCAACGGCTAAATGTACCGACACTCTACCAACTGAGCAGTCTAAGAGAGCGCCGGTATGTTTAGCAGTTGGTCGCAGGTTCAAATTCCGCTCCGCTCCTTCTTTGTTCACCCCAAAATTGATTTAAATTTTTTACAGTCATTTTCCTTTGTGGTTTATGACTTGACATTCTTGTTATGTCCTTAAATCAGCTTAATGCGTTTTACCTAGAAATCCTCCTAATAATCCCTTTATAATAATTTTTATGTGGTAATTTGGCTGAAAAGATTCAAAAATAAATAGAAAAAATTGAAAACCAGGTGATGGACTCCAAGATGTGTGTTATCTCAATCTCATGGTGGGTGGGGGAGGGGAGGGTTATACAGAAAAAAGAAAGCCAACTTAAATCCAACTTTTTGGTCAGATTTGCCTTCACACAGTTCCATGGATCGGATTTTGTTTAAAGTGAGATTGTAACTCAAACATCAGGGCTCACCCTTAACACTAGCTGGCCTACATTGTCCAGTAAAAACTGCTATGGGCTAGTAAATACCACTTCTCAACTTGCCTAGTGGGCTACTAAAACCTGTGCAACTTATTGCTCATACTTCTTCCTTTTCAGATGTGAATAGTACATTTTAGAAATGTGTTAATTTATTTCTGAGTGTGTGAGTGTAACTTCATTTGACTGTTAAACTGGTTGTGATCACTACCATTAGTATCAGGAAGATACATTTATGACGATACATGTTTAAAATTTGGGCAAGGAAAACTTCCTTGGGGGCAAATAAAAATGCACAGTTCACTAGCCCCTTGGGCTACTTAACAAAAAAGCTTAAGCACAAGGCCTGAGATGAACAGAGAACTGTACAATCTGTACTACAAAATATTGCAAGTTTGACAGTAGGCCTTCAGTATTCCTATCAAGTTCAGGTTAATAAGTTCAGGAATCGCAACAATGTGTTTATGTATGTTGAACACTTGAATGATACCAGGAGAATGTGAAGATTGAGCATGTGAAGGTTGTCTACACACATGTTCACAGAGTGTACTTTATTTGTTTATGTTTTTTAACATACATACCGTTATGTGAATTTAAATGACCTCATGCAATATAGGTCACTATACAATTGTTGCACGCTGTGATGGGGGTCCATGGTGTTTTGTACACCTGAGGCGGCAAATGGCACCCAAGGCGAAGCCGATTGTGCCATTTAATTATGTGCTTTTAATTCCGTGGCGTACGTCAATCCTAGTGACTCTCGAGCTGAAGGTTACTGGTTCGAAACCCAAGTCCATCTTTTGTTTTCTTTTTCTCCTCTTCTTTTTTTCTCTCTTGAGTCTTTTTGTGTAAGGTTTCTCTTTAAACTTGATTGCAGTGTTTATAATTTTTCTTCGCATTTCTGGCTTATGAGAGATTTCTTTTAAGAGAAAAAGGGTCCGAGAACCTGGCTTCTGAGAGATTTCTTTTAAGAGAAAAAGGGTCCGAGAACCTGTTTTTGCAACAACAAAAACGCGGCCAGGCTATAGTGCCACACTGTAAGGATTTGTTAGAAAAAAATTTAATCCTTGCCTCCATCCAGTGTATGGAGTTCATTGTGTCTAAATTTATCTTTCTCTAAAACAGACTACAGAGCATTGACATGTATGCTGTATATATACATCACATGTACAATAAATGTAGCGTACAAATGAAGTGTTTATATTGTACGTTCATATCTTCTTTTTTAAACAAAACCTGTTGAAGCCATCTTGAGACTTCACTGCAACTTACAGGCAGATATAATCATGTCGAGGTTGGATCACGTAGAGGTTGGAGCATTTGATATTTGACGCGTGCCTCCCTGGTAACCGATGGCGTCATCGTATAAGCGCGGATCAATACTCTGAAGTGGTACATGTTCAAAACGCACTACACTATGGGGGGGTACCGTCAATGAAATCTGGGTAAATCAACCATAGGCATCAGTATTCCAAACACATAACACTCAGGTTTGCTGAGGAAACTGTAAGCATTACGTGGTACAGACCTGTTGAATATGTTTGCGCTGATTTTGCAGTGAGGATTTGTGGCCTGGTCAAAGACTGAATCAAGGCAACACACAGAGTATGGGGATGCATTCATCTTAGTCATGGGCCCTGAATACCACAGTAACAATGAATACTGTTTACTCCTAAAACTGCTAAGGGGCCAGACTATAGTTACAACATCTGTTACACTAGACGCATTAATCTTAGTCTTGGGCCCTGAATACCACAGTAATAATGAATACTGTTTACTCCTAAAACAGCTAAGGGGCCAGACTATAGTTACAACATCTGTTACACCGAAGGAACAAAAGGGTGTATGAAAGTACATGCAGACTACGATATGTCAATTCTACCATGATAAAAGTATATGAACACTGTGATATGTGTGTAATCCACAATATTTGGCCGCAAAAAAACTGTTTTTCATTCAAGGAAAGTAAAGCTGCAGTAAACTACATCCATGTACATGTATTGCACACTGCACGTATGGATGTACATGTAGGACTGTACAATGTACAAATTACCCACCACAGTAGTTTTATGACTGTAACTCCCGTAGTTGTGTACACACTGTGTCAAAAAGCAATTCCTCTGTTCATTATTCCGCCCAAAAAATGTTTGAATGTAAAGACTAAGTCATTATTAACTTCCTTTGTGTTCCCCTCTCCATAAAAAAGGAATTCATCTCGAAAACAATGCAAAGTAAAAAATGAAAACATGCAGACGGTGTACGCTAGTGTGTACTGTGTGCTGATTAACATCTCACCAATTTCCATGGTAACACTAGCGATTATATACCTCATACTGGCACTATGTAAATTAGCATCAACACAGAGGAACCATGTATGTAGCGTGTCGTGGCCGAGCGGTCTAGTGCACCGGACTCAAGTTTTGGTGGTTAAGTCATCGGGGTGGGGGTTCAAATCCCGGTCATGACAATTGTGTCCTTGAGCAAGATGCTTTACTATAATTGCTTCTCTTCACCCCGGGGTATAATGAGTACCTGTGAAGGTAGAGGTTGATATTGTGTTTGAAAAAGCCTTCGGAGCGCCACGGCAGCTCAGGGCTGTATACTCCCCAGGGAGCTGAGAAAGATTACAGAAATGTTAGGCCTATTGGCCCAATGACCAATGCACTAATATAAAGCACATTGAGACATTATCGCTATTTATAAGAACTACTTACATGTATTATTACACTAAAACAGTATAGACTCTATATATCACCCTTTCACTTATGCCCGCCGTGACCTCAATGAGGGCGCTGTTGCGTGTCCCTCTACAGCAGTGATGACATCACATGCGCAAGGTCTGAAATTTACTGTACAACGACGCATATTTTTCTGCAGTATTATGCATCCTGCCCGCTGGTACACCTAACGTTTTTTTTCTCCAATGAATTATATGAAATACCTATCAAAAATGTACAACATGACTAAATATGTCGAATGGCCAGTGTTATGAACCATTGACAGAACGGGACTTCATGGCAATTAACTGCATCAACCTTTATGACCATGCTGATGGGACAATCATTACAGTCAGATTCCACTGCACTATGCCATGTCAACTATACAGAAATTGTTAAATGCATTAAGAGGAATATGTTTTTTTCACTTCCACCGTCACTTCAATAAGCCATTTTGAGATATGGTGGACACAATAGGATGACACTATTAGAATTGGGTAAATTTGTCTGTATACACCCAAACCGAACAGTGCACTTCAGTAGTGTCTTCCATTATCTCAACGAGGCTAATGGTTTGCCACAGATCGATCCAATTAAAAATCTCTACCATTTAATGCATCGAATTAGTAACAAATGTGGATGCATCCTCAAAAGTTTTATAAAAATCTCATTATAAAATGTATACCGTACTCTATATGATATTTATTACTGTTAGTATTATTATTGCTTTATTAAAGGTCAAACATTGCAGCCTTACGACTGATGTGGGCCATTCAGTTTCCCTGATGTAGTTATTACATCAATTCTGTTGATAATAACAGAGTACAAACTGGCCTCACGTCACCGGGCATGCTCGGTAGTCTAGTACTTTAGACGTCTGGGCCCAATTTCATGGCTCTGCTTACCAAGAAATTCTGTGCTTACGACCCATAGAATTATGTGCTTTTTTTTAGGGAGGGGGGAGGGGGGGGGGAGTCGTGGATTTGAATGCCACTTATATAACCTGTGGATTTTTATTTCTTTCCTCGTAAATCAAATAGGTATTGAACAACGATGCAATGGTACGACCACAATAATATGAGATACACATTTACTTTAGGGTAAGTTCAGACACAGTACTAAAGTTGGTTTAAAGTTGGTCTAACTCAACCGGTTCTGGTCTAACTCTTCTTCGTCTGAACGGAAAACAAGTTAGACCAGAACAGGTCTAAACCCCAAAACTTAGACCGTCCAGCGGGATGGTCTAAGTCTAAACCACCTCAGGTTTATCTTTTAACATGGCATGTGGACAGAATGGCATCAAGTTTTAAGTCTTCCCTAGTGACTGTTGACCTGAAGGATGTCTTACGCATTACTTAACATGCCATAAATTGGGTACAGCACATGTGTACCAATGATCTAAGCAATGCTACATCTCTATACCGGATGTTGTATATTGGGTCATGGTGCTATGTTGACCTCTTAAAACCAAAGATAAACCATACCTGGTTCAACTTCAGACTGTCTGAACACAAGGTTTTAGTTTTTACGACAGCTTCCCTGCTGCTCGTAAAAGTTACATGGTTCTGGTCTAACTTTAGTACAGTGGATGAACGTACCCTTAGTGACACTTTCTGCCTTTTGACCAGCTTAATGACAAAGAGTCCAGAGCCAAATTGAATAAGGCAGACAAGCATAGAAAGATCTTGCAAAGAGTGAACAGATAACCAGCCAAATCTACATGTGCATTTTTTTTTTCATTTCTTCCCTGCTCAGTAAGTACAGTTAAGCAAATAATCTTGAAAGCAACTTTTTCTGCTGAACTGTTTAAGCGCATTATAGGGTGTACATACACATGTAGCTCATTATTACAACAACAAGGACATGGTCTCTGCTTATCATTACCACCCAAAGTCATCAGTCAAACCTAGCCGTTATGCAACTGGCGACAGCCCGTCTGCCCACAATCATCTATTTAATGAAATATCTGATGACATGGATTTTTTCTTCATGACTCCCTTTCAGTTATAATCACCTGACTGAGTTGTCCTCGGCAAGGCAGTCTAGAATGCTCCATACACTCGCAACTATATGATTAGTACTTAACACATAATGAAGAAAACCATAATATGCAACGTATTATGTGCTGCTTGTGTTTGATGGGGTTGTTGCTTGGCCGTTTGCTGTTCTATCCAAACCATAGAGCTAAATATATATATTGACTAGAGCGCTAACTTGCCCTGCACTTTGAAGCTGTGTGGACGCATCCATGTTTGTGTACAAACCTATGTAAAAGCTTGAAATTTCGTACGGCTGTTGCATAAATGCCTTTGTTCTGTTCTATGCATCATCGAACCAAATTTGCCGCGAATGTGAATGAACAATCTGTTAATGTGCGTATGCGACTGCGATCACAATCCACCCAAGTGCATCAGGTGCCGATTTTCAACGCATATCCGTCCATCTATTTTTAAAGCTTCATTCTTTCGCCATCTTATGAAGTGCTCAGCTTTCCCCCCCCCCTTGACATCTAGAGAAGCATCGAATCACAAATGAACTTGTCGCGTGAAAAACACTACATTCATCATCAATTGTGCAGCTTTGATAGACCCGCACTGCACAGTATAGTAACAAACAAGGAATCTGAATCCAAAATAAAACGTCGCAAATAAGATTTATCGTGGGTAATGACGTGGATTTGCAGTCGCATACAAGGGGCGCACGCCTAATGCAAAATTTCTCTCTTTCAAAAATGTTCTCTTCAAATTAAAAAACATTCCCTTCAAATTAAAAACAATCCATTGTCATGCACATACGTGGGAAAAAAAACATGTCTGCGCCCAGACGGCTTCAACAAAATTGTGCGTGTAGAATGGGAAGTTAGCATTCTAGTTAACAGAGCTGTATGGTTGAAACCTACATGTACAAGTATAAGAGATGTATATAAGATTCAAGTTTATTCTTGGTTTTGATCTAGAGGTTTGCATACTTTGTGAGTTGACCGTAAATTCACTGATGCTCTGTAAGAATTTGGAGACAAAAACAGTTTGGAATTATCAGGGGGGAAAAAAGTAACAATTCTAGTTTCAATGCAGAAAGCTCACTGATTATAAAGTGTGTTTCCTCCAGAGAATTTTATCCTTCTCAAATACTGCAGGCCTAATACTTCACGAAGGCAACAGAGGCAATTGCCTCCGTTGCCCCTGGTCATTGCCTTGGTGCCTTTGAAATGTTCCAGTACAAATTTACAATTTCTTCATAGTGGTGCCCTTTATCAAGAAGAAAATGCCTTGGTGCCCTTGCCCTTTCAAGAAGGAAGCAATCAGGCCTGATACTGTCCAAGTGAAGGAATAGCACTGACAACTCAGCAAATCAATGATGCGTATTTCCCTTGCCACAATTGAAATTAGCCTGACATGAATGTGCAAAAAATCCCTGGCAAAACAATCATCGTTTTCGCCTAAGCTTGACTACTTCAAATAATGAACTTTTAAAGTTGTTTTTTTTTTGTTTTTTTTCTTCTTTTACGGTCTGTTTATTATTGAAAACTCAACGATGTGAATAAATTGGCTGCTCCATAAGGCAATACATTATCCCTTCAAATCTTGTCAATCCACAGTATCATGTCCAGTGTTGAAATCCAATCCTAAACTTTAGCTCTGCAGCTCCTGGATGTCCCCCACATTGTAAATGTAGTTACACTGTTAGCTGTCAAAACCACTTCAGTATTGCCCCTGAAACAGCCTGCCAGATCGCTAAATTGGTTAGCGTTCAATTGAAGGGGGGGGGGGGGTGGGGGAGATTTCTCATGAATAATAAGAAAGACATGGTGGAATCAAGTTTACTTAATCATGTTAACACAGACACAAGCTGTCATTTTTAGGGTCCTGTTAAATAAGGTTAGTTACTTTCTTCTCTGACAGGCCAAGAATTTTACAGAACTTTGGTATTATTTTTACAGAATTGAACAATTAGAAGGGTTTGCATTACTACTTTATATAATAATTGCAGTAATTCGTGTTTTTTACTCATACACCGGCATGTGTTAAGCACTGTGTTAAGAGACACTTTTAAAGTGCTTTCCCGAGTTCTGTGAAAAAAATCCACAGGCATATTCCTCCGATGGGATTCGAACCCGATGCAAAAACTAATATCTATTATAAATAATTGCTGTGTACTGTAGAACCTCAATAACTGTGTTGAAGACACACGTTTGCAAAATTGTGTATTTTAATGTTCTATCCATCTTATTATTGGCGCTTGCACTGGATGTGGCTGAAATTGGATGTGGCTGAAATAAAATAGAATAAAACTAAAAAATAGCTTTCGTGCCTTGACTTCCGGTAGGCACAATGTATACACAGCTCAATGGGTGAAAACATCTTACATTTTACGCAAATTACACTGATACAAGCATCTTGCCTTCCAAGAAAATGACCTGTAATATACAACATTGCTCCTTTTGTAAACAATGGTCAAAAGTTAACGAAGTGTGTCATATACTTTATTACAAACCAATTGCAAAAGCGAAGTGAAAAATGCAATCTACAGTTTTAAATTGACCAGAAGTGTCCCCCTAGAAAAAATGGTGCACTCTTTTGTGCTCCCCTAAAATGTTACCCTAGTTTTCGCCGCTACAGTGCCTTAATAGATTTTTCTTGTAAAACAGGCCCATCAACCTTAACACACTTGTAGAAACCTACAGCATGTGCAGCACAACTGATAAAAAAAAAACCACTCTGGAATCTTTGCTTTCAATCAATTTAGAAAATATGAACATACTGTGTGTGTGTGTCGCACAAAAAAACAAACTTTCACAAATTTCAGCTTAGTGGTTTTGTCTATTAATGAGAAAATGAGATTTCAAATTTGCAATTTAAACAGCACATTCTTCTTTACGACAGCATTTCTCACAGCACCTTTCTAGAAATTCAGTTGCCAATTTAGGATGGTATACATGTTTTTATGAGTGAAGTTTCTTTCTTCCATTTCTCTATAGGCAAAGAGTTCTTACTCTTCTCGGGCAGTTTCTAAATTAGCGGCTGTGACTGCGGCTAGATCACCATGCTAACATGCCTTGAATCATAGGCTGCCCTTAGTAACAGCCTTAGCCAAAGCCGCAGATGCAGTCGCAGCTGTCACTTCAGACACTGCCTCATTCACTGTGATTTGAAAATGAAGCTGTAAATAACTCCCCCTCTGTAGCTAACGCACTGCATACATCAGTGAAATATTACTGGCAAGCACTGGAAGCCAAACATTGAGGCACTCACCCACCAAGTTAGTAGGCATAGGATCAAGAGCACATGATTTCTTTGCAGAGTTCACAACAAGCTGTTTTCCCTGTGACTCAGTTAATGGTATGAACTTATCAAAACGTCACTGGATATTTTTTTCAGGTGTAAAACAAAGTGTTTTGTCAACCGTGGCTGAAATGTTTAAGTCATCAAGTTTAGCCATGAATGTTTGAGATTTTCTTCACAAAAAAGCTACCCCATAACATCATTCGCAAGAGTCAACTTACAATGTATCTTTGAATGATGGAAAAGGGACATCATCACAATGCCCAAGCAGTTTTTTTATGCTCTAAATCATTTCCTCTGGTCGGAACTATTACTTTCAATGAAGTCTTTGTAAAAACTGCAGCGGGCTTTGTTTAAAAGAAAGATGACCCTATTTCTTGTGAGTACATGGATATGTACATCAGAAATTTACTGCACCATTCACAATGGCTGCACCCTCAAACTCTTCACGGCTCGGAATTACATCCCCCAATAAAACAGGGTTCCACACCTAACCTGTGCATTCAGGGAACAAGACTACATGTGCATCTAAGATGTAAGAGGAAAAAACTTGTCAATCAGGCCCATAGGATTCCAGTGGCAATTACCAAAAAGAAAATTACACAGTAACTTGGGGCGAGGGGGGGGGGTCATTTTTGAAATGCATTAATTTTCCATCTCTTAAAACCAGTTGGATTTTAATGACCTTCCCTTTATCCATAGTAAATCAGTATTTTAAGCCCAAAAACAAGAGTTGCCTGTAATAATCACTTTGGGGATAAAGTAAATTATTTCAGTTTTACCGTTACACTGATGTGTGAAGTTAGCACTACATATTTAGTGCTTTCCAGGTTCTGCAGAAGAAAAAAACTCAAGCACCTTATAACATTCCTACTGAACTAGAGAAAGAATACACTCTTTGACAAATCAGCGTGTTGTGTTTATCCCTTTAACTTCGTTTGTGAACCTTTGAAATCAACTCCAAATGAGTTTCAGTCCATAAGTGACAAAGATTGTTAGCCTAGTTCATATTTCACGTGAACAGTGAAAGCAAAGCAAATTTTCTTATATCACAATAGAAAACAGCTCGTGCTAAAGTTGTAAAAGGTTGATGCTGAAAACTTCGTTTCCTATGAAAAGAATGGGTTTAATGAAATTTACATGTATGTTCCTATACACAATTGGGGGAAAAAATAACATTGAAACTAAATGGAAAATTGAGAGTTTTTAATGGCTTTAAATATGAATCTATGGAAAGCAATGAATGAGCATCTTTAGTTTATGTCTATAAATGATCAATACATTACAATGAGGGAGCTTAGTCAACCAATATAGAGACGACTTTGAATTGTCCATGTAATTTTATTACGAATCCTAACAGAACCACTTCAGAAAAGAAAAGAAAAAAAAAATGCCCTCCATGCAAAAACTCTTCATACAAATGTTATCCGATGTACAATGTGCATTATCTATTTATTCTCTTTTTCCAGTCCGCCTCCTATTTCAATCCAGCCCAGTAACGGGCGCCGAAATAAGATTAGTGCCTGAGAATTGTATCCTAACAGCTCCCGCCAAGAGCTGATAAATTCCTCCATAATGAAATTGCTTTCTATTTGTGTGAAATGGCAGGAGATGTACATTCAGAGAGAGTTGTGTGCGGGATGAAGAAATTACACGACGAGTAGATCACAGGGATAAAGAAGAAATTCTGAAGGGTTTTATTGTTATTATTATCACTTTTTTTTTTTTTTTTTTTTTTTTTGCTTTCCCCATCTCCCCTCTCGCTTCATCGCGGGATGGATTTCAGGTCTTGCAGATGGCTGTTTTTTTTTTTTTTTGAGTTTTTTTTCCCCCAAGTTCAGCACGCTGAAGCCTTCCCGGTTCATGTACAAATATTTGAGCACTGGGGACAATTCTACATAGAGTATGCATTACCGTACAACCTTGGCATTTGAGAAGCAATTCTGATTGGGGGGGGGGGGGGGGGGGAGGGAGAACCAGATTTCATATGCACCCATGTAAACATTTGGAACTAATGGCCAAGGTGATTTTGGACGCTTTTTCTCAGAATCATGAGGTGACTTTATCTTTTCTTCCTCCTTCCTTTTCCTACTTAAAGGTAGAATCTAGAGTTGATGAAAACGTGCCACTGTACTGCTTATTAAGAGAATGTACACAAACTGTACAATATATGCATACTGGTGACATTAATTTGGAACTGAGTATTTTAATAATGGTTGTTATAAATTTTGTCAGTTATGTTTCATTACTACTTTTTTCATTACGAAAAAAAAAAAAAAAAAAAAAAGTCTGCAAATCAGTGACCTCATCATTTTCCTTCATGATTTGTTGGTTTTATGTGTCGTTATTGTTAGTGGGTGTTTTGGGGAAATTACATCAGTTTATTGATAAGCTTGGAGAGCACAACGACCACTTTTAGATCAATAGTTGGGAACTTAAAACCCCAAATGCCTATCGAGTATAATGTAATATCACTTGTTGCACATTTATATTATAAGTGCGTACACTGTACATGTACATGAATCAAATTGTAAAAGAACTTTGCCATGTTGTTGGAGTGCAACATTACCTTTCCGGACATAAAATATGTTTAAATGCCTTACATTTGAACCAACACGAATTGCATAAGGAATAATGTACCCAAAACCTACACAAGCTGTATTAATAATAATATAATAATAATAAAACACATTTAGATAGCGCCAAATCCATTAAAAGAAAATGCTCCCAGGCGCTTAACAATGAAAATGCAAATAATATAAAAAAAAAAAGTTCAGCTACATAAAAGGTGAATTATTTAAAAAATTAACACTGAAGTACACAAAATAAAACCATAAGCCCATCTAAAGGATAAAAGAAAAAGTAAATAAATGAACAATTTCTCATGGAGGGGTGGGGGATGAATAGTGAAAATGACATCAGTTAAATATATCATTTATTTCAGACCAAGCGAATTACAAGGAACAAACCTGATCACACTCTTGCTGTTCATGTGTTTAAAAAGAACACCACAGCACAGTGAAAGGTGCTGGAGCTTTTGATTCTACTTACCACAGGAAACAATCATGCTCTGCAATAAAATGGTATACCAACTCCTTCAAATGAAAACTGCTTGCAAATGCAGTTTTTGAACACATTTTTTAGGTCAACAGCTTTTTTTAATATGGGGTCCTGATCTGGGCTCAATGTCTTAGCGCTGCAGTTCTATGGCAGGGCTCCAAATTAACACTAGACCGCATGCCTGAGGCCAGTGATTTTAGCGCCGGGCCAGTAAACTCACGACCGGACATGTCCGGCTGTCTTGTGCTTTTTAATTGAATAATAATACCTGTTTTTATTTCTCAATGTTGATTCTGGGCTGGACTTCGCAAAGCACTTAGACTCATCTTAAGATGAGTCGTCAATATCACCATCGTGATTTGTATCTGTGACACCAAACTTTGCTCAGCAGTTTAGACCGATTCGCACTTTAAGATCAATCGTAGCTCTTTGTGAAATCGGCCCCTGGTCTTCATGGTCTTGCCAGATATTTTCTGGTCCAGTGAATAAATTGAGCTACAAGCCCTGTGGTCTAGTGGATTCCCCCCACAAATGCAAGCCCTGTGTGGAATGTAAGCACAGAATGTATTGCCGAGCAGCTTCATGAAAAAAGGGCCCCGATATATTTTGTGCTCCGATATTGTGCTGCAACACTACAGAAATCGGCTTTGTTGACTTAGGTCTTGATCTGGAGTCAATTTATTAATGTTGCTTGCCACAGAAATTGCGCTTACGTCTTTATGACGTAGGCGCATGAATTCAGTGGCAACCAGCTTCATGATTGAAATAGGGCCGTGATATTTTTAACGCTCCGATATTGTGCTGCAACAACACCACAGTAACAGTACCTGGCTCTCGATTAACCCGGCATAATGTCAAATGTGAGCGGATCCTCGATACAGTGTGCCTGGTTAATTAATACTTGCACCCTATGGAATGATGTCACACATGATCTTCATGAACTTGAGATGGGAGAGGCAGTCCTCTGTGAGACTGTTAATGTCACACTTCTAAGGCTGGGAATCCCGTTCCCCTTAGGGATACAGTGAGAAAGGTTCAGAGAGAAAAGCTGGACTGGTTAAATGCCAAGTTCTAAAAGTTTCCAAAGCTGCTACTCCTACTTTTTACACTGTAGTGTTGTGTAAGCATCCACGACAATAAACAAACTATTTTGCAACTGGAAAAAGCAAAGGTGGCACATGTACGTATTTGTGGGAACCTCCAAATGCTGAAAGTATTTCCTTGACTTTCAGATAGAAATGTTTCTGTGGAGGATTTGTAGTAATGATAATAATAACAAAAATAATAGTAACAATAACTGGGTTTACATAGCGGCAAATTGCCAAAGGATGCAAGGCGCTTCTCAGTATTTTTCCTGCAAGGTATTCGGAGTTACGATTTGATGAAACCCCGTTCCTTTATGTAGCACTATGCAACAGTTCACAAGGTGCTGTGGCACAATCTGCAGCCGATCAAACCAGGAACATCGGGGCGTACCCCTTCTCTTTGCGATAAGTGCACTGGATTCTTTCTGTGCATTACACAGCACATGGGACCTACGGCTTTACTTCCCATCAAAGGCTGCAGCAATAATGGTTAAGTGTCTTGCTTAAGGACACAAATGTCACGACCGGGATTCGAACCCACACTCTGCTGATCAGAAACACCAGAGCTTGAGTCCGGTTTTCTTATCCGCTCGGCCACGACACACCACGTATAAACTTAATAAATCAGTGAGTTTTCAGACAGAAACTAATCTATTTTTTTTTCATGTAGATGATTACCAGACCTATTGGTCCGATCCATTAGGCCGCGCCCACCTTAGCAACGAACAAGCAACCATACACAACGTGTTACGATCGCCGCATGATGGATGTACATGTACATGTACATTGTATGTGCGAAGCCTGGCATCATGGCATACACACGCCGTGTGTTGCATGTTCACCGAAAGCACTTCTGCCCGTTGGACTTTGGTTTTGGAAAAGGCCAAAAATGTACATTTCCTCTCTTGTCAGGGTATCGAGAGTCAGAGTTACAATTAAAATATAAATACCGCTTGACCAAGGTTAATGTTTGTAAAAGAATTGCCCTGTACATACAAAACAAAAGTAAAGTCAACGAAAAGTGTGTAGTAAACAATACACATAAGAAAAAGTTATGTCAGACAAAATGGCGGTAATTTGTCGGACCTTAAATCACGCATTGTGATTGGTCAATTTGTCAAGGGGCGTGGCCTACTGGATCGGTGTATTCTGCACCTGTATTTTGGCTTTTCAGAAATCCCTAAGAGTTGTGGTTTCCATCATGACAACACGTGTAGAATTTGGGGAAAAAGGCTTTACACGTTAAATTCTTGTATCATTGTGGGAGGGGGATCATACAACTGCCCCTCTATCACTTGGAAAGTTGTAAGACATACAGTTATCCTTCACCTCTCTGCAGATATGTTAGGAAAAAGTGCCCCATGGAGGACAAAGTTAAGGCCTGCATTGCAGTATTGTACATTAAGAAATTAGGAATTTTGTACATGTACTAGGTGCCTCTCACTCTTGGCAAATTTCCCAGGAAATACTTGATTGACCTTCCTTTTCACACTTGACTTGCTAACCCTAGCAAACTCCAACGAAAAAGCCATTTCCCGAGGAAATAGCTACCCCTGCTTGGGAGTAGGGCCAATCAGATTAACCATGAGGATTAGCACACAAACTGTTCGTTTTTACCTGGGAAAAAAATGTATCAAGGTGTGAAATGAACATGGGGTTCAAACTCCCAAGGACTTTACTCGAGTTTTATTTTCTGGGAATTGGCTCTGAAATGCGAAAATGACCGAGCAAGGACTTACTGACTGGCAGAAGCGGTGAAATGTCACACAGTAGGAAAAGTTAACCATGTGTGAAATAAATAAGTTCACATAAATGTATTCAAAGGTGAACTGTCAAAAATTTGGGTTCATTAAGTTTAAAATGGCAGGAATGGGGGCCGAGAAAGAGGGGCGGGTGTGGGGGGTGGTTGGTGATATCAGCAACTTTCACCTTTGTACAAAAGTACTTTCAGAAAAGTGAGCATTGTGCATGGACAGAACACACAAATGATGCTCAATGGGATGATGCATTTCCAACCATAACAGCAAATCATTTCCCACTAAAGCAGTTTGCCAGTAACCTTTACTTCTCCTCTCCATGCAATCACCCATTATTAATTTCTCAGTTATATTAGCGCGTAAAGAAAAACTCCTCCAGCAGGCCAAATATCAACTGCTTATTAGTACAGCTCTACAATTGGCCCCTGGGGATGTCTGGCTTCATTTGGCCCTACTCCAAGGAAATCCATCACGGGGGCCTTGTATGAGTTTGTGGAGAGGCAAACAAAATACTCTGGAGCACAGGCGGCAAAAAGGGCCAACATTTCATTAACAATTCATACAAATTCATGTGGAAATGATTGCAATGTATTTCTGAGTTTATAAAGTCAATGAATAAAGAAAGCCGCCGTCCCTGAAGCCATGATGCAGAGACAAAGTAAGGGGAGCAGGTGTATTATGTCCCTCTACAGGGTCTCATCTAGGTTTGAAAAAAGTGGCAGTTAGTAATTTTCTTTTTCCAGAGGGGGTTTTGAGAGTTACTGTACATCGAGGAAGTCAAACTTGTGCCCCTCATAAATTCTTTTTAGTTTGCTTCCCTTCATGGTATTACAATTAAAGTACATGTCACAGGGCTTGAAATACCCACTGGACCACTGGCCAGAGTCTACTCCTTTTACTACTCACCATTGGGCCAGTAATTGACCACGCAGCTGAACAATTTGCAGTGTTAGTGTATTTCCAAACACATACAGTACACACTACATTGCCCTTTAAAGATTTACTAATGTAAAGCATTTTAATTCCAAACCTGAAAACCAAATATTGACCCCTTGCACGCACGCCATGCTCCCCAATTGGGGAGTCAATGGGTAAAAACCTGTAAACACAGAGCCGTCTAATATTTGCACCACATTGTATGACACACAGGGATATTGACTACCAAAATGGCGCAACCAAATTTTTTGCGATAATGACGTCAGGTGAATTGGATCATAATAAATATGTGTAAATAGAAATAAATATATTGGGCCTTTTAATTATAATATTTCTGTACCAGTGAAAGTCTTGAGCTACAAGTGAAGGTTTTGAAATTCAAGCCTTGTACTTGTAAATGTAATATAAATTCTGCTGCAATAAAACAGAAAGTAGACTGGTTCGCGGTCCCTACATCGTTCTCTTCTGACTTTATATAGGGACCAGTAGTTACTATCGATATGGCATTTTTGATTGGCCCTCGCGCGAGCGCGGTAATAATTTTCTAGTTTTAGAGATGACGTTGGCTATGCTCGTGACGTGTGCATGTTGTTGTTTGACACTAGCACACGTGTGTATCGTAACCCTTCACTGGGACATAGTGAACCAACCTTCACCATCCAAATTCAAGCTAAATTTAGAAGAACATCTTAACTAACATTAGTCTGCACGATGGGAGATTCTGAGATTCTGTATCCGTCATGTTTTGTGTAAAGGCCCCATTGTATTATGGGATTACGTAGACCTACATGTATGGTAATTCTAATTGGCGTATACCTGGCAGAAATCTGCCAGGTACAGTATATTCTAATTTTTATTACCCGCTACCGGTCCCTATATACAGTAAGAACCAAGACAATGTAGGGCCCGGGAACCAGTCTAAACAGAAAGCACAATCCAATCAACAGCATGTGTACATGCACAGGGTGTTCCCCATGCACAAACTAGCTTATCGGGCTGATACGCTCAAATTACAGGCCGATACAATTCTCTGTTTTTGTTCTTTTTCTTGTTTTAGACTTAAGATTAAATTAACAAAAAAACATCACATAAAACCATTTTAAATGCTCCAGAGTACACAGTAGAGCTTTTCAAACCATACATAAACATCAAATAAAAAACATTCCAAGCACCTGGTTTCAATTCAGCGTGCTTTAGCCACACTTGCAAAACTTGGTTCCAGAATGTCCCCCCAGTTTTTGAAGAAGAAAAAAAACTGACACAGTTTTGTACTGTTGGATGTACACTGTCAGGTTCACTTGTATTGTTAGGTTATGACTGCTGGGGAGACTGAACCAAAATTATCATGACTACAGTAATGGGGCATGCAGCCAATTCATGCGTGCATAATTGCGATTTATTTCAGAGTTTCATTAGAGAAATATATACGCGGATACAATGAAACCTTATGAGGCTCATTATAGCCACTGGCATAAACTGCTGGGAGATTGGATCGGAGAATTACGTGTTGCAATGTTGCCATTGTAAGGACAAGAAACACAAATCAAGTGTACCACTTTTCTACCATAACGCTAGCAGTTTCTCCAATGGATGTTACCTGACACCACCCAAAAGTGTTTCAACATATGCAGGTTTATACCCAAAATAATTTTAGATGATTAGAATGATGACTTTTTTTTATTTACTCTCAAAATTTCAATCAAAAAATGGACGGAAAAGGCAGACGACTGTTTCCGTCCATTTTTGATGGAAATATTAGGATGATTTAAACCAAAACTAAAATGACAACAACAAATGAATCAACTACAAATAATTGTTCAGTGTAGGCCTGCATGTCCATTCACATACTGCGACACTTTTTTGGAGTGGTTCGGAAAAAAACTGCAAACATGATGGATGCAGAGTATTACCCTTTTTTCATTTAGACAAACACAGTACACAATCCACAGGGTTTGATCTTAACCTTTACAGTGACTAGCTAGTGGAAACGGTTCTAATTTGTCACTTGACTAGTCTGCCAGCATTTTTTTTTTTTTTTTATCTTCAGCTTTTCTTGCATTTGTATGGGACTTTTATGTTTGTTTGAAACCATATAAACACTCAGCGCAGTAAGTGGTTTACACGCATAGCTTTTAGACGCAATTAACTACATGTAGCCAGCAGGACCACTTCGACAGAATTTTGATTGGTCCTCAGCAGACCACTGTCAGCAGACAATGCTGTTTTTTTTTTGTTTTTTTCCATAGTGTAGACAAATTTACCATCACTGACTGTGTTTCGAAAAATCCATTTCAACCAAAAGCGTTCATTTGATCCATGTGGCGTAGATCAGTAATTACAGTAAACACAGACAGATAGGTTGTGTAAAAATATCTGGTCAAAAAAATAACAGCCATTCGAGTCATGGCATACAGTTGTACCACAGATATTATTTGACATAATTTTCCCCTTGATCCTGACTTTTGGTATATTAGTAAATATTAATTATATAATGTCAAAGCAACAAACCTCTTTTGCAAAAACATTAAAGGAAAAATAGTAATTTTTGGTCAACAAAGTGAATGGATTGCCCTTAATTGTTCTATTTGATTTAGTGCTTTACTTGCCTATCATTAGCTCAAACTTCGGACTAAGAAAAATGACTGGGGAGGGCTGTCAGAACCCTACATCCCTGGTCCCTACATGTACATCCCCCAAGTCTCTACAGCCCCCTGGTCCCTACATCCCCCTGGTCCCCCAAATCTCTACAGCCCCCAAATATCTACATCCCCCTGGTCCCCCAAGTCCCTATATCCCCCTGGTCCCTACAGCCCGTGGCCCCTACACCCCCTCGTGGCTACACCCCTGCCTGCCTTTTCATTAATCTCTGCACTTCTGTGGAAAATTATGAACAGCCAAGAATCAACCCTATTTAAAAAGGTGTCTCACACAATGTCTTCAATATAAAAAAAACATACATCGTATCCCGAACAGATGGATACATGTGTACATCTTTAACACTTGTGCAACTGCAAGGATTTTCTTACAGTTTATTGGTGAAATTTGCCCTACCTAGTCAATGCTAATTAAGGGTGCCTCCGCGACAGAAGTGGGCCGGGACAAAATTCTAGTGTGCACGGAACGTGCCGGTTCGATATTTTCAATGATTATGTTTAGCTAGTAATCACTGAATTTGCCGCAAAATCTAATTCCGAAATCTAGGGGAGTCATTTATGCCTACTAATGAAGGAAGGGTTCGGAGGAAGGGGTGGGGAGGCCTAAAGAAGGAAAGACATTATATCATACCTCTGGCCAAGAAATTATTATTGATCATATTTACCCTAAATAAGGAAAGTAGGTCGGGACTGCAAAAATCATCTACAACATACAGAAATATTCTTGACTGTGCTGTATAAATGTAGGGCATAGGCCTACAGCATTGACATTGGCATACGGTTGGTTATGCCACAGACCCAGTCTATGGCTAGGCATTGACATTCTCTTAAAAGTTTCCCACAAAAATGACCAATGAAGGGGCCTTTTTTTTGAAAGGCCACAAGGTCATGTACACTACACACATCTATGTACAAACATTATTTTTAACACCGAGTTGTAGGGACTCCCTATTGTTGTTCTATTATTCCCTTTTCTATTGAATTACCTTGTTGGGACAGGGTTTGACAAATAAAAAAGTTGTGGGGACCTTTGTTCCATTGTATAAATGTCCCCAAAACGGTGTGTGTGTCCGTACCCATGTGTACTGTTCAATAAAGTGATACATAGAGCATTGCCCCAATCCCCCTGACCCCCCCCCCCCCCCCGATTTTTCTGAATCCAATTTTGGCCAAGCTGCATAAAACCCCAATCCTCCTCTATCCTTTTATGTCAAACACAGCCTGGTGACCCTGTATTTGTATTTGTATTTGTATTTTTCACATCGAGCAATGATGAATCCACTGACAGCTACTCTTTTTTAAACTACTGTACATAGAAACAGTGACGAAAAATCTGCAGTACAGTAGCAAAATACGATCTGCAGACTTGACGTTTTTTCTATACAAAGTATCACCACGACAGAATTGGCTCGCCCCAGAGAGCCCAGACAAGAAAGCTCACGTGAAACAAAATATCATTTTTCCCACCGGATTGTTTTGATAATCAACACTATCTGGTCACCCAGACAGAGAAGGGGGGGATAACGGCAACCGCAAATTGAGCCATTCGATCAGGATCAGTTTAGAACGAAGGAGACAAAAAAATGTGACACTTGAAATAACAGATATTGAAATATGATCTTGTCCCTGTGAAGTAGGGGTGTGGGGGTAACTATGGTAACAACGATGGACTACATGAGTTCTTCAGATGACAAATGTGCAGCTTTTTACGATGTAGGACATTTAACTTAAAAAGTAAATTCTGTGTGTGTTTGTTTGTATGCAATTGTCTTAATTGATTCTCTAAGGATTCCTTAAATGTGAAGTGCATACATACATATGGGTGTAGACGGTTGGGCCGGATTTAGTGTTCAGGGGTACAGTACACTAAATAGGGAGAAATTTGTGCACAGAGCCTCATTAATAAAATGTAAACCCACAACTTTTATCTGTAAATCAAAGGTTTTGAAGGTCCTTCCTTTTATGTATTGTTGAAAAATGGTCCAACATTGTGTCCCTGGGGTTGTTAACTTTCAACTTCAAGCATTTGGGGTACACTGGCCCTGTAAAAATGGCCTTATTTTGTTAAGCAGTGTAGGGTCATTTTTCCAAGATGAAGTCTGGCCAGTTTACTCGTTCAGGGGTGTTTTTATTTTGGATCAGCCTACCAAAACTTCTCAACGGCTAACCTACTAAAGATTGAAAAGAAAAAGGAAGTCCAGTTGTCAGTTGAGTACTTTTAAATATTTAGCATTTAGCATTGGTTGCTATGGGAGCCTATTTAGTGTGGTGCACCCCTGCTTCATCGCCCTAGGCCTAAAGATCGAGGGCCAACTTGGTAGTGCTTTTAAGTCCGGATTTGATTACACTGTATTACCTGTACTGTGGTTTGCAGCAAGCTATGTACTTTGCTGCTGTCTTGTAGTCCAGAGAAACACTGTTAAAATTACTTTTTCTTGTGTGTGGGTGTGTGTAAGCATAGAGCAAGGTGTCCTTGCTATATGGTTTGAGTGAGTACTTTCTGTGTTGTATTTTTGTACATGTGTGTCGTAGGTTTTCAATTTACAGGCCCTAGGCACAGTGCCTACTATGACAATCCGACCCTAAGAAATGAAATAAAAACCCATAGCTTGGGGAAAACCAACATACATGTACACTGATAAAAACGAAAGACGGGTACTGAAACCTGACATGTACATGTATACAGTAATAAAAGTTAACGCATTGGTCTTGCTTGTCCAAAGGGAGATTCAAACAGGGGTGAAAGGCGGACAATGTATCAATCAGCAATAGACTGATTGCGCGACCCGCATCATGTGACCTATTGTGGGTATTAAATGTAAACAGACTAATCCAGGCTTTCATTGTGCTACATGTACTTACGGCAGAGCTGTGCGCTCAGGCTACATGTACAGTATGGCCCATAGAATCACACACTTTACAGAGTACCGTAAGCACTAAGCATAGAAGTCTGTGCCATGAAATTTGGCACTCTAGATTCAGTTGCAAAGCTAAACAATCGACCTTCACTACAACATCAAAAACTGCACGCTGCCCCATGTTTTAACCACCAACAACAAACAAGGAAGTCATGCGCTTTATTCATTTCTATGAGAAAAACTAACTTGAAAGTTCTTTGAAATTCCACAAAAGAACATTGGTAAAAGTTCTGAATATACACACACATGATGCGTGATGTTGGTGCACTATCTCAAAACTGTATAGGCCTGTTTACATTTTTGAAAATGCTAATATGTAAATTGAAAGGTCAAGACTTTGAGCTAAAATACATAGTGTGCAGGCTCGCTCTATGCCTTCATGTTTGTGTCAACCTTTATACACTCATACAAACAGACTAACAAGATTTTCCAAACACGTTTGCAAATGTCAGTGCATAACTAATCTGATTGAAACCCTTAGCCCACTAATTAACACACTGTACAGGTATAGGCTACAGTGTGGGTTTTTTTTTTTTTTCCCGTTTCTCCTATCAGACAAAGGACTTAATTGTAATGAGTAGAGTACCTTGCACGACTTACATGTAGGCCTAGTATTGAATCAACGAAATAACAATCTTTAAAGTTAAAAGTAACTGAAGCTTTACTAGGTGAAAGTACAGTATGTATGAAATCACAGCAACATCACCATGTGAATTATATACTCTGCTTACATACACATCCTTATTTTGAGTATACAATGCAGTTATAAAGTTGTCTTTTAATGTCTGTATTTTCAACGGGCAAAAAGCCACGGGGCACAGGGACAAAAGGCTTTTTGTTTGACTACAAGATGGCAAAAGTTAGAGCAGACAGTTATACATACGTACTTGTAGGCCCCACACAATTAGACTTCAAGGAAGCCAATTAATTTAACAGATTTGTGATTCTGAGAAAGACTAATGTGGTAACATCATTTGCTTTAAATTAGTGCGTCTTATAAGATATATGCTGCATGGACTATGATCCCCACTCCCCAAACAAACAAACAAATTTTTTTTTTTTATAACATAAAGGCCAATTGCCTTAACTCTTTCCACTGAGGAAATCCACTAGTTTTTTTTTTGTCTGGCAATCCTCACATCTGATTTTGTATTCAGCTTAAGCCTCAGTATCTGAAAGCGGAAATTGCACAGAAACACAGAGAAGTTAAGCGTTTACATTTCAAGTTATCTCAAGGAATCGGCTGTATCTCCAGGGGGAACAGAGGCCAGCCATAGTCAATCAAGTACACTTAAGACACATGTCCAACCATGGAGGAAGGCCCTTCCTCCATGGTCCAACCCAGCCCGTAGGCTAAATATCATTGTCCAGAGACCCTTCAACCACTGACCATCAAGTGGTCACTTAAGTCCGTTTCAAAAGAAATCTTGTTTGCCAAAATTCCAACGAGATCCCCAACTAACTATTCTTATTTGCTTAACTTTGCTGAGAGCATCTTCCCTCCAAGACAAAAATGTAGTAGCTGAACAGACAAGTTGTCAGTTAAGATAACAATTCGAGACGATCTGAGATGTACACAAAGGGGATGAAAGAAGGTGGTAGACATAACCTAATGTAAACAGCTGACAATGTAGTACATTTACTTATATTGACCACACTTGTTAGCCTAGCTGTGCACACAATGGTTACCCATAGTGAATTATAGAGATACATGTACCTTAAAATATACAGACTGTATGCATTTTTGATATTGCAAAAAAAGAAAATGAAAAAAATGCCTGAATTATATTCCTACACTGTTTTTTCAGTTTTCAATGGCATTGAAATCAAAAGAGTAAACCAGCTGATCAGCTGAGAAGCTTCATGCCTGATCATAAGGTTTCAATGGTACGTAAGTAATCACGGAAGAATAGAGAGCAAATTTTCATTTGCGTCCAGCCATTGTGAGTCAAGATAATCTCCTCTCATTTCTTCTATACTAAGACATCTGCATTGATTTGTTGAGCACAATTCTCGCGGGATTTTGAGTGGTCAAAGAATAAAATCAAGGACGCATTACTTTAAAATCTGATATTTCCTTCAAATGTCACAATTATTGAACCAATAATTTAGTGAAGAAAGAAAATCACATTTATTTTTTAAACTCAGGGGAAAATCTAGCAGGGGAAAAAAAAACAGACGAACAAACTCCAACAAAACTTTTTAGGCTAAGCTGTCTGTAAAAGCAAATGTATGAAACTTGTGAATTTATGGTCATACATGTAGTCATATCGAAATTTTGTAAAACTGACAGTGTACAATACATGTAAGATAAAATGTCTCATGCACAAAAGTACCCATAGGACAAAGATAAAGTGATACACATAACATATTACTTTAAGTTCAGACAATAAAAAAAATGGGAGGTATAAATGTTGTTTAATGAATAAACTATGACAGATAAAATCTCCATAGACCATTTTTGTTAACATACTTATAACCACTTAGCGCCGGGGTTCCCAAAACTTTTCGAATTAATTTATCAGAATGGCCGGAATCATTTTTCTTTGAGAATACCATTGGCACAAAGAAACCCTGACTGAACAGAGCCAAGAGATCAAGATTCTCATTGAAGCATCGGGGTTTGTATTTTACTTTCGAGAAAATACCGGATTTGTTTAGCGTTGATTCGCAAAACCTCGGCCGTGGGCCAAGGGTAACAATTGCTCCTATGGCCAGAACCAAGGCTGGAATCTCTGTTCACTCGGACAACCTCCATTGAGCCAAAATACAATGGTGGAAGCCTCTCCATGTCTTGTAAGCCTCTTCTTATAACAAAAAGACAAATGTCTGGAAGCGGGGATTACACAATAATGGAAGAATTTCAGCACTATTTCCAGTACCATCTTCCAAGGCCTCTTTGTGCGGGTGAAACAAAGTGTTGCGCGGTGAGTGCATGCGCTGTGCACGCTCCAAAATGGAATGTCCGCGTGACTTTTGTTCCGGACTTCCAAATTTACACAAAAATACAAAGTTCACGTCACCTGATTTGTGGCAGAGAAAATACTGGTGTGTATTTACACGTCTTCCGATGTTAACTGGTTAATTAAGTTTCTCTGGAGCTGAAAAGGATGTTACATAACATATTGGTGTATGTTATGTAACATATTGGTGTATGTTACATAACATATTGGTGTATGTTACATAACATATTGGTGTATGTTACAGTCCATCCAAAGAAATCTTACTTGTATAATAGATGGTTCATATTTGATTTTGTTTCTTCTACAGGTACATGTACATGTATGTACTTGTCCTTCCAGATTATCTTTGATTAACTTTTGTTTCGTATTACGGGTACCTCCACCTCCCAGGTTGTATTTGATTTCCACTATGTTACACAAGCACCTTCCTAATGTTCAACGAGTCAGCTGCATTTATTTACTGTTATTAATTACCCAGGTTATGTCAAACTTGTTAAATAACATGCAATTAATTCTGCTTCGCTCTAGGGTTTTTTAACGAGATGACTTTAAGCTTCAAGTATACAAGTTTGAGCAAACTTGAGTGCATTGTTGCAGAATGTAATAACAAGGTGAAATCTGGACTGTTCTATTTCATGATGCAAAGCCGCAGGAAATGGAAAAGCCAGATTTCACCAATGATTATATTCTGCAACAATGCACGACCAAATTGCGTTCAATATTTGTTTTATATCTCACACAAAAATCCTTGTCATTTGAACGAATGGGCGGGAACGATTATTTTGGGAACGATGCTGCGAATTAAGTGTCAAAAATCAATGTACACTGTCCAAACAGTAATGATGTGGGATGCGCCAACGTCACATCAGTAAATACACGGCAAAATAAAGACTGACATGTGACGCGTGTTTCACCAATCAAATGACCAGGATCTGTGTGAGCAATATGTACTAAATAGGCCTACTAAACGTAGATTGATGTCTCTTTCTGGAATGATTTTGTTTCATAATATCAGATAATTATTACATTTATTAGATTGTGGTTTTACCCATGGCTAATTACAGGATTCAAACTGGTCTCATGTCACCGGGCACGCTCAGTGGAGTACATGTACTTGTAAGACTTGCTCTAGAATGGCGGGGGTTGTCGGTTCGAATCCAACCCATTGCTTTTGAATTTCTTTTCCGCATGACTTGGTAAAGCACTGAGTGTACAGTACTTGTATACAGTGCTAATCTCACATCAGTGTATGGTAAAATAAATAATATTCTATATCGCCGATTCAATTATTACATTTATTAAATTATCAGACAAGTTTTAAGGTAAGAAAAAAAACAAAAAAAAAAACTAAATCACTTATAAGATGTAGTCAGGTTTTTTCCCCCCTTTTTCTTTGTCTTGTGTGGAGGTAACAAGTTAACTTTTTATTAGGCCTTAGCAACCAGTCTGAAGTGTGTATAAGCACTTAAGAACTGTAAATATATTAAAAGTCAAACAGGTATTATGTGTACTCAATACTGCGAATCAGCAACTATCATTCAAGGTGTTAAGCTATTATTGTACAGAAGCTGTAGTTCCTATTCAATGCACAGTCTCTGTCGCCTTCTTTTTACAAGCATTGTCTAGAGAGGGTGTGATTGTGACACACTGAGTGTTGCTAGGCGCATTTCGAGTACATGTTACTGCCGGCCCAAGTCCACAGTGGTTGGGATGCACTGCCTGAGCCAGGCTTCAAATTAACTTATTGGTTCCCCCTTTGTTTTGAACTCGGTGTCCTTTGTAAAAAGTTCAAGTAGTAATGGAGGTGCCCTTTCAATCAAATTGCAGGGCCCTTCTAAACAAAACCAAAGCATTTCTTTGAGATGTACGCAAAAATGTTCACAAATTTTAGCTTTAGAATGTTTGTGAACACTTTGAGCATTTGAGCACAGTGTGCGTGACGCATTACAATTGGAAAGTTTGTGAAAACATAAATTTCACAATCGTGCAAAAGGTTGTCATGCGTAATTATCAGAATTGAATAAGTACAGCTCTTGAAACTTTGAAACTTCATGAAATAGGAGGCATTGGCGAAGAATGTAACATGTTAAAACCTAAGAACTCAACAACAAAAAAAGAGTTTTGTACACAATTTGCCAGTTCGTGGCATCTGTGCCGAAATGTTTTTACAACTCTCCAGGTCAAATTAACCTCATTTGATGTATTTTCATCAATGCCCGATACCATGGTATTTTCTCAGGTACCAAGCAACAAAATATAGTGGTCAAGAAGATCTCTCAACTTGTTTTCCCTTTTTTTTCATCATCTCACCCATTCCCTTCTCCATTCCCTTCTCCACTCCCTCTCAATACAACCAACAGTCAAGCTGTTGAATGTCTGTCAGTAGCTGATCTTCAATTTTTAAAATAATTCAACGCTTGAGTGGAGCGGAAGTTGAAGAGATGAGTGCCGTTCAAGGTCCACGATTGTTGGTCTGTTTGCTGAATGCCGATGCAAACCACTGCTGTTCAGTGCATATAAACCCACCCTGAACAAATGTACAGTATGTGTGTGTGGAGGGAGGGGAGAGGAAGAAATATTCTCAACTACACACAGCACAATCATCTCTAATAAGGGGATTGATGGAATATATAGGGGGTTTGGGGGTTGTTGTTTTTTTTACTCCTTAGTGAATGATGTAACTTATACACAGTTAATTTTCTTAAATTGAAATGAAGAATCCAGAAGGGGATGACAGAAAGAAAGGGCACTACATTAAATATATAAGAGTGGCATGATTCATGAACATGTACATTATGTATGTATACGTATGTACATGTGTTCCTGGTTCCGAGTTTTCCCCCAGATGAGTGACCCTTTAGTGCCTTTTTTGTTTTTCCCAGTCCCTTTTAGGCGGGTAATCTATAGACCATGTGACCCTTGTTTACAAAAGAGTGACCTTGTACATTCCAGGGCAATTACTGGCAGGCAAGATACTGCATGGGACATATGAGAAATTTTACATTTTGTATCATAATTTCCACATAAATTCAATGGCTATTAAAATGAAAGCTGAACTAGTTGTGAGATGTGCCCCTTTCCTTCATATCCAAAGTTGATGACAATCGGACAGTGAAATCTCCATAAAATGAAAGATTTAAAGTATTTTCCCATTGAGCCGTGTACAAATCCTGCCTGCAGGAAGTCCAGGTTCTGTGGCTCTTTTGTAAACATGTGATGTCACAGGTAACATGGTCTATTGGATTGTCTTTTTCCCTCAGTAACAACGTTAGTTTGTCTTGTGGCAAAGCAATAGCATTACGTAATTATTGTTATGATTGTAATAGTTATTGAAGATTCAATAAAACTCCTCTGATATATATATATGTACATTTGTGTTTAAACTCATCCAATGCTCTTTCAAGTACATGTACATCGAAGTGATGTCAAGGCCTGCATGCTTCGTTCTTGAAAGGGCAAGGGCGCCCAGGCATTTTTCTCCTTGGTAAAGGGCACCTCTCTTTGAGGAAATTGTAAACTTCTATTGAAAGATTTCAAGGGCACCAAGGCAATGACCAGGGTCAACGGAGACCTCCATTGCCTCCCTGAAGTATCAGGTCCGTACTACTCAATACATAGGCCTACTAAACATTCACATTATACATGTATGTTTCTTTATTGTACTGCAGGGTCTATATGATCTAGACTTGACTGATGCATCCTATTCCCACCGAGGAGGATACACTAAGGATGCAGTTCTCTGATGACAGGAACCAGCCTAAGGGGGATCACAGCTATTGGCTGTGCATTACCCATGACAATATCCTAGCAGGTGTTTTTTTTTTTTTTTTCCTTCTTCTTCATCTTCTTCTTCTTCTTCTTCTTCTTTCCCAATCCCAAGGTGTAATCGCTTCAATTTGTAATGGCAATTTGGCGTCTTCTTTTGGGTTTCCCAAAAGACAAGACAGGGAAGAGAATGCTTCAGCTTCAGATAACAAAAACCCTTTGTTGATTTTTCTGTAGAACTGTAGTGATTTGCACATTTCCCACTAGGGGTTTGGATGGAAACTTATTTACATTTTGGTGTGATGTGAAATTTTGTTGGACTGTTGGGCACGTGTTCGAAGTTGGGCAATGCTAAATAGCTGTGGTAGTCTTTGGTTGTCAATTACATACCAATTTTCGTGACTATTTTTCCTGTTTGGTGATGTTGGATCGATACATGTGTAATGTGCATTTTAACTCCTCATGCCCTAACCAACCCCAACCATCAAAATCCAACTGCATGTTTTTGTTTGATTCTGTTTGACTGAGGACTACACTAGTAAAGTGATCATGCTTGATCATGAGTGATACATGGATCAGGCATCCCACCATAACCATGAGAACAACAGTTAAGCCCTACAGTAATATATTAAGTTAAATGTCTTGTAAGGGATTTATGTAACAGTGAAGAAAGATCCTATAGACTAACCCGAGCAGCTCGTTCGAGGGCTTTTCAACACCGCAGCTATGGCCGCCGCCGCACGCGCGCGTCGACACGCACTGCACTGTGAATCCTCCATGCTGATTGATGCATGCTGACGCCATATTGCTGTGTCGCGTGTGCTTGTGGCGGCCATAGCTGCGGTGGTGTAAAAACACCATAAACAAACGCTGCTCGGATTTGTGTAATTTATTATTATCACTCAAGGGATCCAGGGTGGCTGCCTTTCATAATTAAAAAAATAAAAAATAAAAATTAAAAAATTATTGCAGTATCCTTTTGTGAATTTAGAGTTTGGTTTTACAGTACATGAAAACTGGAGCGCCTGCTGTCATTAATGGTGAACGCATGCAAAATATGTACAGTACATTACAGTCCGTGTAGGAATGGTAGACCTGAAGGCCAATGCTGTTGCACAACACCAGTACTTTTGACCACAGATCAATTGGTGAATTAATCAATAAAAACACAGCCCTTGTTTCACATCATTCGTTTCCATTCTGACTTGTGATTTTACCTTGGTTTTTGCAGAGTAAATGTACATGCATGTATGCATACTGTTGAGTGTTACACAAGTGTTCAGATAAGATTGAGGACATCTACTGAATGACCTATTATCACTTCAAACAGCTGTTGCTTACTTTACAAACCAGGGTTAAATTTCATAGAGCTAATGTCGTCAGAATGTTATAAAAGTAGAAATATTGCCTAACAGATTTATTTGCTCAGAGAAAATGTAAGAAACCTTAGTGTTAAAACATAGAGCAAGGACACTGATTGAGTTTAATGACTAAGTTCTACTTTGAAGCAGTTTGGCAGTTTCTGTGCTAAAGGCATTATAAAAAACCTTTGTTTTGTTTATTGGCAATCTGTCATGAAATTGTCAACATAATTTTATAATTAGAGATAATATCCCGTACATAATCAATAAAAATGAGCTCTGCATTTTCCTGACATGTGTATGTCTGCCAAGTACTCACACCAGTGAAGTTATTCACACGGGGAATCAATTAATGGTATTCATTTCAATCTTTCTAGTACATGTAATGAAACTAAGGGATTCCCATAAGTGACTGAGCGCTGTAACCCGTAGACCGGAAGATACTGTGCATAGTGTGTGGAGACGATGATGAAGAAATGCTCAGGTTTTTATATTGATGAGAGAGGAAACCTCCATAGTCAGGTAGGGACTGTAAACTGAAACTAAATGTGAGGCTCCAGTCTGAGGCGGGATTCGAACCGGGGGTCTACAGAGTTGAAAGGCAGGGCAAGATACCACTGAGCTAACCTGATCCACTAATGACTACAATGTACACAACAAGTATTGGTTACATGTGTACACAGAAATAAAATAAAATTACAAGAATTTAAATTTTTTTTAAAATAACTGTTTCTGCACCTGATCTTTAAGACACAGTCCGACTCAAATTAAAAGATTAAAACCAAAAACAGTTGCATTGTTAATACGTACATTGTGTACATGTAAGTAGGCCGAGGTTAGCCTAAATGCCAACAATGAAATTATAAACAAACATGATTGAATCTTGGAAAAGGGGAGGGTTTGATTTGATTATCCCTCCATTCCATCCAGAGTGTCTTCATTCAAGGGCGCCTCCTCCCGCTGAGTGTAAAGAACGTCAATACTCTCTATTGTGGTTCTTATATTGTTATCATTTACCGCTCTGCACTGTTGACGTGTGCCCGGTCTAGCATTCGTGTCTACCTGTTTACAATGCATCCAAAGTGGTCAATGATTCCTGTCAATTATGAGCACAGGTTTGTGTGCAGGATGGCAGGCAAGATTTTTTCAAGGTGTTGCCTTAACGATGGAGTCCTGCATTGATGAAATTGGCAAAATTGCGTCATGTACATGTACATGACATACACGTGTACATGTTTGTACCCTACATCGTGTAAAATGTACACACAGTGTGTTCTAACATAGCCCACGTTTTTAAAATTTATATGCTTTCTCTCAACAGATTGTGACAAAATACAATGTACATACATGTACTAGACCTACAGGCCTGCATGCTTCGGTCTTGAAAGGGCATAGGCACCATTAGGCATTTCTCCTTGGTAAAGGGCACCGGTATCAGAAAATTGTAAATTTCTATAGACCATGTTACCTGTGACATCACATGTTTACAAAAGAGCCACAGAACCTGGACTTCCTGCAGGCAGGATTTGTACACGGCTCAATGGGAAAATACTTTAAATCTTTCATTTTATGGAGATTGCACTGTCCGATTGTCATCAACTTTGGATATGAAGGAAAGGGGCACATCTCACAACTAGTTCAGCTCTCATTTTAATAGCCATTGAATTTATGTGGAAATTATGATACAAAATGTAAAATTTCTCATATGTCCCATGCAGTATCTTGCCTGCCAGTAATTGCCCTGGAATGTACAAGGTCACTCTTTTGTAAACAAGGGTCACATGGTCTATTGGAACATTTCAAGGGTACCAAGGCAATGATCAAGGAATTGCCTCCATTGCCTCCGTAGTAAAGTATTGGGCCTGCCTGGGCCTGGGTCTATGCAGGGCTCAAATTTGGGATAAAATTCCACAAGACAGCAGGGCTTGTAGCTCAAATTTGTTACTTGACCAGAATTTGTTTTACAAGACCAGAATCTTAATGAGAAAGAACTTTCTACAAAGTTTAAAATGAAAACTGTTTTTATTTGAACAAGCACTTAAAAGAAGATTTGTTTCATTTGTCTTGTGGGTATATTTTGTATTGAAAGATATTGATCAGATTCAAAGTCAACATTTCGAACATCATTTCTTGTGTTTCTTTTTGTTACAGATACTACACAGTGAGGTACATTGTACGTATATTATTCAGTTGAAGAACACAAGACCACTGCACTTGTCCAGTCTTGAGTCTACTGGCCCGACACTAAAATCACTGGCCTCAGGCCTGTGGTCCAGTGTAAAAAATTGGAGCCCTGCTATGTACTATACCAGCATGGGGTGTGTGTACATGCAATTTCCTTCCTCCATGGTGCATGTAGATCCAGCATTGGTATCTTGGACTTGACATACAGTTCAGATTTGTACAATTAGGCCTAAGTAGATCAAATTGGTGCTACACGTAAACTAATGTCTAACAGCTGTACATGTACTGTGTACATGTACAGTACAGGAATACATAGTAATGTACAGTGTACTGTGTATTGTGTATTATCTTCCAGTACGCGCTAATCCTCCAATCAGATTGCTCAACAGGAGTGTGATAATAAACCATATCATACTCCCAGTAGTTTGTAATGCACCCTGCGTATTGTGAGTATCATGCGCCACGCTCCATATACAGACAGCGCAAGAAAGTTCTAAACTTTACCCATTGGAAGTGCTGCTCGTTACTAAATAGGCCTAACACTTTAAATTGTATTTTAATAAAAATGATAAACTTGTTATCACACGCAGGCTAGTGGAACACAGAAAAATACAGTGCGTCTGAGTCTCCATCCCTATATTCCTTTTGGCCTCGTGGGATATGGGGCACAGAAGAAGCGCTATATTTATCTGTATTCCCATCGCGCTTGTGTGATAACTAATATTACTACATGCAAATGTATGCTAATATACTTTCTTTGAATCAAGATAAGGAGCAGCACTTGATTTGCATGACCCTCTTGGAATAACCACTGCACTAAAATCAATACATGTCTGATTGCTTTACATCTGAAAACAAACGATAAAAACACTCATAATGAATTTCAAATTTGAACCATTTCCAATAAGATAGGCCTACGTGTCATCGTAAGGTCAAAAGTTCACATACACTGCAGAATGAAATTGTATATTTTGTAAGACACTTCAACTACGTGTAGCTCCAAACTACGGTTCAACTCTTCAGCTACGCTCATGTGGACAAGACACACACTGAAAAATTCACCCCTGCTCTGAATTTGACCACAAATCCCTCTAGACGGATTTGGCCAGACCAGCTTCTTACAGCTGAAAAGGTTAAAGCCACAGCATGGGATAACATTTGGCAAAAATTACAATGTTAACAATCTGAAAACATTCCACTATCAATGTCGCATGTTATAAATGACCACAACAGCAGTAATATGCACAGACATAACCCACGTAATTTGCACATGTCATGTTTTTTACCTCGGGGCATATAATGTACAAAGTCTCTATTCAATCTCTAAAAGGTAGTATATTAAAATTAATAAAAAGTATAATTGAATTTGCCTCAAAGCCAAATACATCTACATGCATCGGTAGTCTGTACTTCCAAGTGTTCATGTTGTCCGCTAATTTCTCTTGCATTCACAGACTGCCTTTTTAGAATATCAAGTAAGTACAATTTCCAATTCAAAGTAGTCTGGACGGGAGTAATCAGAGCCGAGTCGGCAGGGAAGGGAAAGTCATCCGATTACAACTAAACGCTCGATTGAAAAAAAAAATGCAACACCCGATTAGTACTTTTTATTGGTCGGGCAGGGGTTGATAAAAAAATTGGTGAACATAGTGTAGGAAATAAAAGTCTCTCTGGAAGTAAAAATGCTGCCCAACAGTGCACATGGTGGGGTTGTGTAAACGCAACCGGGTCTTTGATACAATAAGTTTTTTGTATTGTATTGTACACTGTATTGTCAGAGGATGTGTGCGTATTTGAGCTTCACAAATTTTCAGTAAATAATACCCCCCAAAATCCCTGGGGGAATCGAATTTCGGCAGCCATCCCCTGTTGTTCTATCTATCCGGGGTTACAACATCGACTACAGCAGGAGTACTGTACATCTACAATGTATACTGCACTAATTGTATGTGCACTGTGCTCACTGTGTAGACCTACATGTACATGTATATTGTACACAAGGGCTACAACAAATACTTTCTGGGAGTTAGAACATTAAAGGGCCTATGAAATAGGATTTTATTTTACTGGAAACAACTCTACATTCATTCTGATACAATAATTTCACATTTTGATTGCCAAATTTTTGGTGTTTGGAAACTTTTTTTCTGGATTTTGTGTTTTATGCAAATTGAATTTTGCATATTTATGAGCAAATGTGTGATGTCATCGAAGGCAAAGCTGCAACACCATTGTTGGTTTGTGCACAAAAAATTACAGGTTTTTTTCTGTTTTTCAAATGGCAACTCCATCTTATGGATGAGTGTTTAAACATTTTTGGGTGACCGCTGTTTTCTTGCAAAATTTGGGATTTTGGTTTTATACATTTTTAATGCTGCTGTGAGACTTTGTTCCTATTATGAGTCACACAACAGAGCCCTCATGTGTCCAGTTTAAGACAGGTCATTTTTGAAAATTCAATTAGTACATTAAACCTTAATTTTAGTACAAAAAAAACTATTTTTCATTTTCCTTAAACTGTCCTTAAGCATGGATATTTGATAAAAAATGTATTTGAACAAAATTGCTCTTCAAGGCCAAGACAAATTTTCAGGGAATTTCTGAGCAAGGGTCTTACAAATGTAAGACATGATCAAACATGGTGTTTACAACATCTTAAGATCCTTGTGTTGAGGATCTGTGTTGACACATTAATTATACACAGTGTACTTAACTTCACAATTTATCTTAGATGATTTAAGGAACATAAATTCGTTCTCTCCATTGGGAAAAAAAATCTCCAAGCAAATCAAAAAACAAAAACAGACACTTGGAAGAACCCTGATTTTTCTTGCGTGTCTGGCGGGCATTGTGCATCTCAAGTAACTTCTCCATTTATGTCGCCTAACTGTGCGTTTTGTTGGTGAACACAAAGAGAACATTTACCCTGGAGCCTCGCTTCCCTGCTGGCATTAATTCCTAACAAAACAGCGTACATGTTTGTACTGTGAGTACAAGCTATCTCATTAAGTGATATTAATGATGTTGCCCAAAGTCGCTTCTTCAGGAGCTAAACTAAACACACACAGGCATGATACTTCTTTTACTATAGGGGTAGGGCTGTTTTTCCTTACATCTGTACATAAAGCCACCTCTGTGAAGGAAATTTAAAATTCTGCTGGAACATTCTGAGGGGCACCAAGGCAATGACTGAGGGGATGGAGGCAATCTCCTCCATTATTGCCTCCTCGAAGTGTCAGGCCTGAACACATTCCAAGCATCAAAAAAATGTCAATATTCCTAAAGTATGTTCAAATTCAACACAAAATGGTAGAATTTTTTCTCAAAAAAAAGAATTTACTGTGAGCTTCTCTCAAATTGTTAGGCTAAATGTTCAAATCCTGGATTTAAATTTCCGACATGTTCGTTTGAGAAAAACAATTAAATTTTGAACTTACATGGTATCTCTCGAAAAGTATTTAATTTAGCACGTTCAATTGTCTAACATAGCCAGGCATACTCTATCTGACTGCAGGAAAAGTATAATGTACTTCAGGGTAGGGTATCCCTACATGTTATGTACTACAGTATGTAATCTTGTTCAATTATTAATTGCAACTGGCGAGTCTGTGCTCAAGAAACTGTTGCTCCAGCTCAGTTTTCTCCTCTTTTTTTTTTTACCCCCAAATGGAGGAGGGCAATGACAGTGTCATATACACCAAGGAGGGAGATAGACCTCTGCATCGAGCAGAAATTGTTAAAGCTGGACTCATCGTTTGCCTTGAGCGATGATACAGTCTCTAGATTGGATGGTGAGGGTCTGCTGTGTCGTCTTAATCGGCTGGCACCAGAATGAGATTTCAAAGCCTCTGAGATCTCTCTTAATGCCTTTCAATATGCAGGGGGGGGGGGGGGGCTTGAGAAAGTAGCGTTGCCATTTGCTTGGAAAAGCAAGTTGCCTGCAAAAGAAACTGCTGTAATTTGTCTACGAGGGCTGCAAAAAGGGAATGATTGCAATACATATTGCAACTTGGCATAGCTGAGAAGCCCAAAACAAACAAATCAGCTGAAAAGGTTACTTGTCTGATCTAGAGAGGGCTTAGTAAAAATGTCTTTAAATATGCATGGGCCTTGAGAAAATAGCGTTGTGATTTGCTTGAAAAGCAAGTTGTATGCAAAAGAAACTGCTGTATTCTGTCTCTGGGGGCTGCAAAAAGGGAACGATTGCAATACATTTGCAATGGCATAGCTGAGAAGCCCAAAACAAACACATCAGCTGAAAAGGTTGCTTGCCTGATTTAGAGAGGGCTTAGTAAATGTCTCTAAATATGCATGGGCCTTGAGAAAATAATGTTGTGATTTGCTTGAAAAGTAAGTTGTATGCAAAAGAAACCTATCTATGAAAGCTTTCTTTGATGGCGCAAAAAGGGAATTATTTCAATATGCACGGAAATGTTTACAGTAGGCTTAACTGTCCCAGTGCATGGTTTCAAAAAAATAGAGAGGGCCAATATATGTCTTCCCTCAGTAGAACGAAATATGACTTTTGTTTTGCAGGATCTGACACAATGGAAGTTTCGGTCGACTGCGAACAATTACTTTAATGACCGTTATCTTTCATTCCCTTTTCTTCATCATCTCCTATCAACTGTGAAACTAAATTGTGCAGTGGAGTACACGATATATACACTGTTTGTATACACTGTACATGACTTTAATTTAGACCCTTTTCACACTTCAAAGCCAATTCCCAGGAAATAAAAAAAAACCCAGGAAATTCCTGGGGATTTTTAACCCCACCGCCAACCCAGGTTTGTTTCACACTTGATGAGATTTTTCCTGGGGAAATGTGCACACTCAAGCTACTAACCATGGGGTTATCAAGCTTAACCCTACCATGACTCCCAAGCAGGGGTAGCTACATGTATGTATTTCCCAGGGAAATGGCTTCTTCAAGGGTTAAGCAACTCAAGTGTGAAAAGGTCAAATAAATTTTCCCAGGACTTTCCCAGGAAGTTTGCGTAGTGTGACAGGGGCTTTAGAAAAAATCTTGATACACTGAAATTATTAATGTGGACCTTCAAAGACTGCTTCATGCGTAGGCATATTACTATTAATTTACAAACTGCATGTTTATAGTACAAAGTACAATGATGCATGTACTGTGTATTACGGAATGAGAGTTGTATCAAATGAGAAAAACAGATACATGATAATAATCAACAAAAATAATGAACAAAACTAGGCCTACATGTATACGTACATGTTACACTGAAGGTTACACACGTCATACAATGTTCTTAAAATAGTAGACTTAGCACTCAAATATTTATGGAGTTTATAAATACTTACAGTTCAATGACAAGATAAACGTGTGTTTTGTTTTCAAATATCTCAAACAGCTGCACAATGTTTGAATGCTTGATCCTGCAAAAAGAGAGAGAGGAAGAAGAAAAAAAAGGTGAAAATGAGAAGATTAGGTGTTGATTAGGGGGGCCTATTGTATTGCTGTTGTCCTTATGGTTGTTGATTTGGTTGCTGTTGTTGCTGATTGCAATCCCCTCCAAGCCTCTGGTCATTGCCTTGGTGCGTCTTGAAATGTTCCTCTATAAATTTATATTTACCCTATCCAGGTGCCTTTACAATGAAAAAAGGGGGGAACCTTGCCCTTCCCAAAACAAAGAAGATGGCCTGTTGTTGCTTTTGTTGTTGTTAGTATTAATATTTCTGGGGAAATCTTTTAAATATGTATTATTTCTGACTAACTCATTTATAGCACACACGTAGAATACTAAGATTTTCTTTTAAAAAGCATTGCTTTGTTTTTCATGTGTGCACTACTGATATTGTCCACCTCGATGATCATGGTTTCACTTGAATTTGGATGAACCATTCTTCTTGTAAACAAACTGTCCACTGTTTGTATTTACATGATGAGGACCAATCACAGTCCAATCATTTGGGCAAGGAGGTGTACGTACATGTAACACAGTACATGTACAATGTAGGTGTTGAGTTTTAGAGTTGAGTATGTTGATTTGGTGAAATGTGAGAAGTGAGACCCTACTCTTGACAGGCCTCCTCAGGCCTCGATCTTAAGAAAAACGGGGGCACGCCTTTGCTGGCCACATCAGAGAAATTGTACAAGGGCATGCTGGCTAAGTTGGTAGTGACAGTGACAGGGCACGCTGGCCAACTCGACAGGGCATGAGGCCAATGGCCTCAGTGGCCTTGATTAAGATCAAAGCCTGCCTCCTACACTTTTGTAGCCATAAATTGAAAATACTAACGGTTAGTATTTTTTAATGTAAACTTTTGAGAAAATTTGGACAACCCAACATCTTAAAATTATGAAGCCCCTACTTCAACTGTTGGCCCGAAACGTGTACAGAATTAGAAAAACTACAGGCACTGGCAGTGACATGTCTCCTTGTGCATTATTAAATGGAATGTCTCGAACAACAATACATGAAGAGATTCGGCTTTGCAATGACATTAGAAATGGGTCAAGTGTATAACACGGTCTCCACTGTTACCCTACATACATTCATACTGGGACTACAAATGCCACACGTTTTTCTACTCAACGTGCATATACACACATTTCCACGGTCGTTATGTTATCGTATGATGTATTAAAGGGATATCAACGTATTTTGTACTTGACTCAAAGGGTTATGCCTTTCCAAAAATTAAGGTGAAGCATCAACGATAAAATCAATTTTCTTTCAAATAAATTTGTTTTAATGAACTTGGTTGATCCTATTGTACACTTGAGTGTATTGTACGGGGCTATACAATAAACCTGGTACTACATCGTACACAGTGTTGTATGACTTCACAATTTTGCAAGATTTAGTAATGGCCGCCAGAAACATAGTACGCATTAAGAAGCTTAGTCCTTGAAGGGGCAAGGGTACCATGAGGCATTTTTTTCTTGACAAAGGGCACACTCCAGATGCTAAATTGTAAATTTCTTTTGGAACATTTCAGTGGGCAGTAAGCCTGTGCCGATTACACGGTTAACCAATCGATCATCTGGTTACGCGTTTATATTTTTACAGTTTGGATAACCGTCAAAAAGTTCACTTGAAAGTGCTGCGAAATGCAGACCACACTGCGGCCACAGTGTATACAAGCAGTCACATCGTTTCCAATCATTTACAGGCTGGTAGTCTTCATTATCTTACTACTGTGCGTGCTACATTAAATACTGGAAACACTGAACTCTAGCGGGTGCTTTCAGAACAAAGCGATAGAATGAGAGAATGCGCCCTCTGTTGATTACCAGCACATTATGACAAAATGCCTTCACTTAAGACTAGACCGGTCTGCGCATGCTCAGGACTTGCTGGTGCACCAACTACCAGCTACTTATACACATTGTCGTCGTCACTGGTGCACATGCAAAGGCGGTCGAAAGCATGGTTGGTGGAGCACAGTTCCTCAGAAATTGTAGTTTGTTTGACGAAAAACTATGCATTGTGCATGCAATTTGAGGGGAAAATCCACATACAGATGCAATGCATGAACACATGAATATACTGCTGATGGTGAAAAAGAAACCATGAAGATACTACATGTATACTGTACATGTACAATAGCGTCCTACAAAACTACTTGATCTTTATTACACAAAACGTTAACATCATCCAAGCCTGAATGCATGATTCGCATTCCTAGTTACCAGGACTTTTACATCCTCCAGGCTTATCTGTTTGCATAGCTTGAGATTTAAAGTTTTGTCCACTGTTCATGCTGTTGGTGTTTAGTACTGTGAATTTGAATTGTACAAAAGTACATCTCTCCAAGAGAATTGGATGCCAGAGTGGCTTTCTTAACCGTTGAATTGGGCACTCTGATAAGATTATCACATAAGACTTCTGAACGTACTTGTTGCTTGTCTGTTTGACTGGTACTCACAATAGGGCTGTTTAAAGTCTCACTGTTTACCAGTGCACATCATTCATTCTGCCTGTCAGCCAATAATGACAACTGCAATGCATGTAGTCAACAAAGTACATGTAAGAGGTCATCTTCTTTGTACAATTTGAAATGATGAAATGATCTGTTTTCTAGAGCAAATGTCTTAGCCACTGCCACCATCAAGCGTGCCTTGTGACCAGAAGGCCGGTTCATATTCTGCTAGTCACCAAAGATTTTCCAGAGTTGACATGTGCATCACTTTTAAAGTTTCATTATGGTCTATTGTGTCCTATTAAGCCAATTGATTGGCTGGAGTTATATTGTGGATTGATTACGGTTCCCTATTTAAATGTCATGTTTTACATTAGGGATAAAGGAATTCAAATTAAAACTGATTAAATTCTATATCCTCTACTCAATAGGTTATATGACAATCTTACTTCTTCAAGACTAAGACTTCGTTCTCCAGGGTGTCCTCTTTGCCCTTCAGTGCTCTTCTGTCGATGCATTTTATGGCAACACATTCCCTCGTTATCCGGTCCTCGGCGATCTTCACCTCTGAGAAGGCACCCCTGAAACCAACAACAGAAAGTGTAGTAGTAAATGTGTATGACCACAGAGTATGTCTGTCTACAATGCGTGAGGTATTGTGTATCTAGGAGGATTCAGGAGGATGAATGCAGGTTTCATTTTAGGGACCGACTACACATGTGAGATCTGTTCAGTGACTCCAGGCGAAAAAATAGTTGTGGGCTACACCCTACCGAAACCCAAGCTGTCTGTGCCTACAAACAATACATCTACACAGTAGCAATCCATTATGGGTTTGAGTTTTTGACAGACTCTCTCTACATGTACGTGTATGTAAAGGGCCCTCTTACCTTGTGGGCTTCATGAAATTTGAGTATGCAGGCTTGATACTTACATGTAGCTGTTGTAAGGGCAAGGCAGTTTTTCCATTCAAAAGGGCTACTACATGTTTGACTACATGTTTGACTACATGTAAAGGAAATTTTAGTTTGTACTTTTAAAGGGGCACAAGGGTAATGACCATGGCCATGGAGACATTCACATACATAACTCCATATTGTTTACTTACTGTAAATTATCAGGCCCAGAGAAAATTTTAAAAAATCAAAGACGTCACAAGGTAAAATTCTTGTTAGCTTGAGGTGGTCTATTCCTAAACTTCATGTCACACATCGTACCCCAATGGTTTCGTAACAAGAATGTTTTTGGTCTGGTAGATCCAGGCCTGATTGCTTTGTTCTTGAAAGGGCAAGAGCACCAAGGCATTTTGTTCTTGATAAAGGACACCTCTATGAGAAAATTGTAAATTTCTATTGGAACATTTCAAGGGCACCAAGGCAATGACCAGGGGCAACTGAGGCAATTGCCTCCGTTGCCTCCGTGAAGTATCTGGCCTGTATATCACTGTAGGCAACACTTTCAAACCATCTGGTATTGAAGCCTGATTGAAGCATGTTTCAGAAATAATGTTACATGCTTTGTGTCAATGAGTTGACATCATCGTCTCTTGGCTTAGAGCATTATTTTGTATTTTCATGACCCACATTCATCTTGTTACAAATAGAAAGCATAATGTACTTCATTAGTTCACCAGACATTTTTGTCACTGAATGACAATCTGAAACATTTCCGCTGAAATCATTGTTTCATACACTGTACAAAACAATGTACCAGGGTTTGATTTTCATACTCGTCACTAGTTAATGATGCAATGCAAAAACTAGTGGCCGACATGCTGCGAGCTTGATTCTTAGATGAGGGGGGAGGGCCTACAGAAGACAGTACTTTAGTTAAAAATTAATAACCTATATTGTGCACACATTGTACTTTTAAGCACATAAACCTGTACAATACAGGATGATTCAAGATGTGAATATAACTTTTGTACAAAATAAATAAATAAATAAATTAATAAGAATCCTGCATTGACTGTTTAATTTACATACAGTAGGCCTAATGTCAGAGACATGTTTTTTTTTCTTACATAATGTCAGAGTTAGGCTATGTGATCTTTTACTTATGTACATAATAGCTTCTTTACAACTTTAACTTCTTCTGGTAATGACCACAATACATGTATTCTATCAACTTTTTACATAATTATATGTCAGGCCTACGGCACCACGGCAACGTCAAGGGCATAGGTCAAGGGCACATCAATTTTCCAGTGATTAGGGGCACGCCTATTTACCCCTTGCACACACGTCACACGCGCCGACTGTACCACGCTCACCATTTTGGCGGTCAATAGGTTTATGTGTAAACGCCGCGTTGCCTATAAAATGCGCAGTTCTCTGAACAACACAGTAAACATTGCCCACCAAAATGGCGCAACCAAGATTATTGTGATGATGACGTCAGGTGAATTGGGTCAATAAGGAAAATGTAAATTTGTATTGAAACTTTGCAAATGGCACCACAGCAATTGCTGTGGGTGCTGTTGGTTAATTCATAGAGCAAGGACCAGATCTTTGCTCTATGGTTAATTCGAGACCTCAACATTACATGTACATTACAAAACATTCGCACTCATAAAAGTCATACTAACCCTAACTCCCTGGAGTGATTTACTAATACTAGGATCTTTCCACACTCTAACAAATTCCAACACCATATGGGTAACTCAACACCCAAACTGTGGTACTCTGATTATGGTGGTATGCCTGAACCCATGTAAAGCATGATCAGTTTACTCATGCAGTCCCCAGTCCAACAAAATCCAACATAACCTGCTGTCAGAGTTTGATGGAATAGGGACTGTAAGGGTTAAGGAATACTAGCATTTGAGAAGTATTGACCCAATTGATCCACCTGATTCCTGAAGTCATCATCACAACAATCTTTGTTGAGCCATTTTAGGAGTCAATGTCCCTATGTGTTATACAGTGTAGAGCGCATTTTAGGCGATGCGCATTACACATCTGAGTTGACTCCCACAATGGCGATCGTGGCAGCAGTACCCGCAATGTGTGACATTGGTGCAAGCACGGTGCAATGGGTCAATGATAGTATTTATATGTACAAAATCCCTGATGTATAACATTCATTATAATACAAACTGCGGAAACTGTTATTTTCCCAATTTCTCCTAATAAAAGTGAAACATTACCATCAAGTTTGATGTCAAAATCCCTCACATCTCTATGCACAGGTGTACAAATAGGCCTAAAACATTAGAAATACAAACAATGACAATGTAAACTTTTATTTTCCCCATTTCACATTACCAAGTTTTATGAAATGTTCAAATTTGGTTGGTTGTATCAGAGTTGTATCACCTCCTTGTACGCGTCAACATTTTTAAATAAAAAGCTAGAAATAAACGTTTGGGCCATGCCGCACAATTTACAGACCACTACTTCCAGGTATTCTCCATAACATGTCAATTTCCACATAATTGTCTTGGGAACGATAAGATTAAGAAGATAGCCTGCTGTGCAGGAAGAAAAATGCATCCGATCCGGTGTGTTCCTTTTGCGTTTATAAATGCAGTTGGTTGCCTCCAAGTTGCCTTTAAAAATTACCCCGTGTGACAAGGCCTCTACTCTTTAGGTAGCGGATAAATTAACTTTATCCACCCCATTTAATACAAAAATAGATGCAAACAGAACAGTGAGTCACGTTAAATTTACTTACGTTCCTATCACCTCTTTGACTTCATATTTATCCTCCAAACGTGGCCTTTGGCTTTCCCTGCCACGTTTTTCTCGGTGAAACAGCGGCATGTCAACGTCTTGTAATGAGTAGTAAGTGACCGGCAGTATAAGAATCCACAAAGAGGTGTACCAAGTAAAAGAGTGGGGGTACAGTTGCCCCAGCAAATGTTGGGCTTAACCTACCTAAAGCTAGCTGTGACTGACACAGTGACAGTTAATTTACCGTACGAGAGTCAATGCCATGTGTCCAGTGTGTGTGTGTTGTTGATAATGATGACAACTCAAATGCTAAACAATATTCCAGCACCCGACTAGTAGTAGTACTGAGAACAAGTGCAATGCGCAAGTAACCTAAATTTACCAATTGTAGCCCAATTATTCTAAATAGCTTTACAAGACGTAACTCGTTTACGCGCCTAATTGGGCTTGGAAGTAGAACGTTATTTTTAGAAAAGGGTCACTCAAAAAAAATGATAACAGATTCGTTCATAAGTTTTGTAGGGGTGCAAACGTTATTATGTACATATTTTAAAGTAAACTTTTGGTCTGGAATTTGGTTTTAGTGTTGTTAAAACTAATTCTAAAAGTTCAAGTTACAATGAAAATCAATTTAAGTCGGAAACATATTTTCAGGATCATTAGATAAAACATGGATTAATTGAGGAATGGAAAAGTATATACCCAGACTTGAAATGATCCTGGCTGAATGTCAAAACTGTCCACAAGAGGTCGCTCTTCAATAAAAAGGCCAGATTGTCTAATCGCTCGTCCTGCTTATCCAGTTGTATGCTGCTTCAATGCAATTGAAATATCAATAGCTGTTATTGGTTGTTTGCAGAGATTGAGAGACCCAGAACCCACAACCACTACCACCACTATCATCACGTGAAGAATATAATTGTTTCCTAGTATCGCTCTAAATTGTTTAAAAAAAGAAAAAGTAAATAAACGAAAAATAACTGATGATACCACATTTGGGGGAATTAGTTTTGTAAAGGGTAAAATTGAAACTGGGGTATTAGCGTGATCAATAATTTACAAAATAAGAAACATTTATGAAAGTTTATTATTTGACCAATAATGCTATCAAATTAATATCCGTATTAGTTATAAATAATAATTAACTATCCAAAGAAAGGAAACTTACTTTATAAAAACAAGTTCATATTTTCTTTTGACTATAATACTGGAAGGTTTTTGCCAAGCCGGTTTATGCATGTTATTCTACTCAAGGCCCCTCCATCACAATGGTGGTCCATGTTTGTAAAAAAAAGAAAAGAAAAGAGGTCTATTGTGGGAATGAATTCCTCCATAAACAATAGAGCTCTCTCTCTCTCTATAGAATATAAAAAAAGTACGCACTTTTTGAAAAAAAAATCAAACATGCATCACTCTTTACACATTATCCTGGAAACGGTCCTGGGTTGCACTAATGTTTTAGGCCCATTATCTGGTGAATAATTCCCAAATTACATAAGGGTATTACCTGCAATATAATTGGAATTATCTAAGACAACGAAGGAGAGACTCACCCTGTAGATTGTCCTTGTGATGCAATCTGATCCACCCTTTGAAGCTAATGGAACTGTCCTCATTAGATATTCAAAGTTTTGAAAAAAGCCCGCTTTATACTGAATGTTCTTCCACTGAACCTCGTCTTTTTGAAGCTGGAGAGTAGTCTGGTGTAGGCGGCAACAACTTTCTCGGGAGGGAGATGACAAAGGAACCTGCAGTAATATAATAATATAAAAAATGTAGGGAGGGAACCCGAGTCTCTCCTTCATTGTCTTATATAATTCCAATTATTATTGCAGGTAATACCCTTATGTAATTGGGGAATTATATTTCGCCAATTCCGGAGAGACTCACCCTGTAGATTTCAAAGCGTCATGTTGCCGACGACAGCACTGCTTGACCAAAGGCCAGTTGGGTTGTTTGCCTGCTGTAAAAGTTAGCAAATGTGGTAACTGAAGACCAATCAGCTGTTCTCAATATATCGGCGGTTGAAACACCTGCTCGTACCGCCGCAGAGGTACTTGCGCTTCTCGTTGAATGGGCACTGAATTGAGATGTATCCAAACCCGCTTGGGTCATTATGTCTTTTAACCATCTTGAGACAGTTGAAGAAGCTATCGGATGAAAAGGTTTTAAATACGAAAGCAGTAGCTGAGTTTTCTTAGAGTTACCACTTCCTCTGTAATCGGAAGTTCTCTCAAGGTATTCGTCGAGAGTGCGTGCTGGGCAGAGCTTTCTGTTGGCTGGGAAGCGAGAAATCTCCATCTCGTGGAAAGACTTACTGACAGAAGCATGCTTTGAAGGTTTAACGAGCCATAAAACAAATTTTCCGTCTGAACTTCTATTTATGTGGTTTATATCGACGGCTGTTAATGATGAACATCTGCTAGCTGTCACCAGTGCCATCAGCATAGTTAACTTAAGAGTCAACTGTTTAATTGTTAATCGTCGGTTGTCTGGCAAAGACTTGAAGAAGTTCAAAACAGTTGCGACATAAATTCATATCGGGGACGAGGAGGTCTAAGATTTAGTACTCCCCTGATAAACCGTTTGACTAAATGATGCTGTCCAATAGGAAGACCCCCAACAACAACATGAGCTGAGGAAATGGCGGAACGATAAACGTTAATTGTTCTGTAAAGCAAACGTTTGTCCATGAGTTCTTGCAAAAAATCCAAAAGAGCTGCTACAGTGGCTCGAATTGGATTAATCTGCCTCTGAAGACACCAGCGGGCCCATATTTCCCAAGCTGAGTTATACTGCTTGTTGGTCTGAAGTCGCCATGAGGCGAGGATTGTGTCGGACACTGTTTGTGAAATTCCCTTTGATTGTAAGTTTCTCCGGACAACTTTCATGCGCTTAGTTGCATGTAATCTATTAGAGGATGTATCTGATGACAATCGTGAGGTAGTTGAAGGAGATTGGGCCTCATTGGAAGGAGAATCGGCTTGTGTATAGTCAGTTCCAACAACCTTGGATACCAGATTTGTGTCCGCCAGACCGGAACAATGATGACCACTGTAGCCCGTTCCTTGCTGATTTTGTTGAGGCATTTGGAGAGTAGTGAGAACGGAGGAAATGCATAGCCTGCTATCTGCTTCCAATTCTGAAGAAATGCATCCACTTTCCATGCCATGGGGTCTGGCTGCCATGAGATGAAAGTTCTGAGCTGGGTGTTCAGACGCGTGGCAAATAGATCTACTTGAGGGGTAAACCTTAGTTTTCTCATGACTTCCTGAAAAATCTGGGGGCTGAGTTGCCATTCCGCCCGGTCGTTGAAAACCCGTGACAGGTTGTCTGCTGTCACATTCCTTGTGCCTGGCAAGTGTTCCGCTGAAAGTACAATGTTTCTCTTGAGGCACCAAGACCAAATTGTCACAGACAGTTGGACCAACTGTTTCGATTGTGTCCCTCCTTTGTGGTTGATGTAAGCGACTGCCGCAGAGCTGTCCATCTGAAGTCGTATGTGAAGACTGGGACGGTTCGGTAACCGTGTTTTCAGTGCATACCATGCTGGTAACAGTTCTAAATAATTTATGTGGTGCGTTTTCTCTGTGGACGTCCAACGACCCCCGACATGGGACTGTCCGAGACACGCACCCCAGCCTTGCATCGAGGCGTCCGTTTGAACCACTAGGTCTGGAGGCTGGAGGAGAATTCGCCGTCCGTTCCACGCTTGAAGGTAAGGTATCCATGTCCGGAGTTCTTCCTTCGATTTCTCGGAAATTGGCACTTCCGACTCGTAGCTGTTTAGTTTGTGTAGAGTCGAAATTTTGTCCAATTGAAGATTGCGATAAAATATTGGGGCTGGTAGGACTGCTTCTATAGTGGCTGACATTTTCCCAATCAAACTTGCAAGTTCCCGTACAGTTGTTCTTTTCCCAAGTAAAACATGTTGGCAGTGATTGACGATGTTGTCCAGCTTCCGCTGATTCAGTGATAGTGTCATGTTGGTTGAATCTATGACGAAACCCAAGTACTCGACGAGTTGCGAAGGTACCAGATTTGATTTGTCCGTGTTTACAGTGAACCCGAGGCTCTGAAGGAGACTGACTGTTTGTTGTGTGCTGATAGAGCACTCTTGAGCTGAAGTCCCGAGTATACTAGTATGTCGTCCAGATAGAAGACGCAGCGGATGCCTTGTTCTCTGAGACGTGATGCCACAGGTTTCATGATTTTTGTGAATGTGCGGGGTGCACTGCTTAGCCCAAATGGAAGACGTGTGAATTGGTAAATAAGGCCTTTCCAGCTGAAACGCAGAAATTTCCGATGATTTGTATGAACGGGAACTGTGAAATATGCGTCTTTTAGGTCGATCGTTGGCATCCAATCTCTCTGGATTAGAAGATGTTTGACAGATGAAATGTTTTCCATCTTGAAGTGCTGGTAAGAGATGTATCTCTTGAGAGGACGGAGGTTGATAACAGGACGGAGTTCCCCAGATTTCTTTGGCACCATAAAAAGGGAAGAGAAAAAACTTACCGTTACAAGGCCGTTGAACTGTAACAGCTCCTTTCTCCAGCATTTTCCGCACCTCTTCGTCAAATATCTTGGAGTGACGAATAGATTGAGCACGAGTAGAAGGAGCAAAAATTTGACAAGGTTCTGACAAAAACTCTAGTTGGTAACCTGTGATTGCTTGGAGTATCCAAGGATCATGAGTAATGAGCTGTCACTGGTGCTTAAAAAATTGAACACGACCAGCTGGAGGTAGATGTGCAGGAAATGCTGGAGGAAAGCAACTTGACGGAGACACTTTAATTAGTTTTTTGAATTGTGGTTGTCGGGAGTAGAAAAACTCTGCTTAACAGTACCTCGTTTGCCTCTGTTGGAAAAATTCCTGTAAGAAGAATTTCGATCACCAAAACTCCTGAACGACGATTTGTTTCCAGGTTGGAAGCGTCGAGTTCTAGATGCTCTAGAAACTGTCTGATAGGGGTTGAAACGCTTATCCCTCACAGAGGAGGTCGTAGAATGTTTGGTGTAGGTCACCTTTGATGCAAGCTAGTTTGCCTTCTCAGTTTCCTCAATGTCCTTCATGATAGATGATCCGAAGAGTACCTCCATTGAAGGAGCATTTTTCTTCAAAGTCTCAAATTTCTTATCCACAACATCGTCAAATGCGTGTTCGCGGGCAAGAGCAAGGCCTTGGCTGGCCGAACCCAAAAGAATAAGTCCGGAAGATAGAAGATCTTGAACCATCTCTTTGTTTACTTCGCTTGGGCATTCCTGGGGTGGATTTCACAAAGCGCTAGGACTAGTCTTATCTTGAGTTAGGATGAGTAACTAGTCCTAACTTATAGGACTTGTCATAAGTAAGGACTAGTCCTAAGTTAGGACTTGTTTTGTGAAATCCACCCCTGGTCGGCGACAGCATCAAATAAATGTAGCAGGGGTATAGCGGCTCTCAGCACATTTTGGTGAGCAATTCTCAGTCTGTCATCTTCCAAGACCAGGGAAGAGTTAGCTTGTTTAAAAACTTTTTTGATACCTACAGGTAATTCCGGGGAGTTGAAAAACTTTTCCTGCTCTGGAGAAACGGAATGTGGAGATATTTCCTCTTTGAAATCCTCTGCAGACAACTTATGAGTACGAAGTTGCTCCCACCATTGTGTAACTTTATCAGATAAAAAAATACCTGTATTTTTTTGTGTGTGGGTTTCTAAATAGTTCCTTGGTAGTTGGAACTGAAGATGCGTTGGACAACACAGAGGTTTCGTCATCACTAATGGCGGTAAATGGGTCGTCTGGTTCCTGCTCACCGCTGTAGGTAGGAATTGGGTCCCTTGCTATTGGAGCTCGGGTACCAGACTGTTGTTGCGTGTAAGGCGCGGGAAACCACTGTTGAGGAATGCCCTAGGGATTGAAATAACAGGCCGGCATCGTACCTATCTGGCCGGGTCCGGCGTTTGGTGGCATCATCTGTGGGTTGGTCCAAGCCCATGGGGGCTGGCCCCATTGAGGCGCCGCTGGCGGAGCCTGCCTAGCATGGGTCCGGGTCCATGACGATGGAGTGGGTGGTGGGCGTGGCCCAATGGTGTCCCCGATGACTGTGCCGGATGGTTGAGATGAAGGAGGTGGTTTGTGTGAAGTAGGTTTCGAGCATGAAAACTCTCTACCGTAATCTATCTGGGTTTTTGGGCATGAAAGCCCTTGACCCAAGTTGCCGTCATCTGGGCGATCTAACCCTGCCCAATTAGGGCCCAAACCGCCTTCTGTACCAGTCCCCTGGATACTACCCTCTATTTCTCTGGTTGCCTCGGCCAAAATGTCTACCGGTTGGTCGTTCTGGTCCTCGTCCGTTGGTCGGGAAACGGTGGACGGCGCCGAAGAAAATCGAAGACAGTTTCTGGTAAAATCCTTAGGCTAGCGTTAAATAATTCCAAGCAATGGCGTGTACGAAAAAACTAAATGGTAAAGCACGTAGAGCGAGCGAGACGTGATCAGACTGCACACAAGTAACAAAAGACGAGGTTCAGTGGAAGAACATTCAGTATAAAGCGGGCTTTTTTCAAAACTTTGAATATCTAATGAGGACAGTTCCATTAGCTTCAAAGGGTGGATCAGATTGCATCACAAGGACAATCTACAGGGTGAGTCTCTCCGGAATTGGCGAAATATAATTGCCCGTTTGTAAACCTGGGCAGGCAAAGTAATCTAGTGAAAATACAAATGTATTAACCCTATCAGGACCGGGCTTTTTTGCCCCCCCCCCCTCCGTATTTTCGAAAGTGTTCGACCGATTTTGATGAAACTTGCCACGAATGTTCATTTCGCTGAGTTCTACATGATGACGTCAAAAATTTCCCAAAATCGTCATTAGAGGGCATTTTGACTGTTTTTTGCCCATTTTTGGTAAAAAATCGTGTTTTCCCCATAACTTCTGTATTTTTCGTCCGAATGTTTGAAACTTGGAAAACTTGTACATTTTTACAAGATCAATATAATTTGAGCCTTATTTGGTTACTGCAGTTACCTTTGGGTGTGTTATAATCCATTAGTGTATCCCATTTTTGAGAAAAAAAACGTGTTTTTTTTTGCGTTTTTTCACTTAAAAATCAAAATGGCCGCCGCCAAGGGCCCAGGGAGAAATAATAAGGCTTGGTTGACAAATCCAAATATTTTTTGGGTCTGAAAAGTAAGAAATTTGCATGTTGAAAACATTCTTTTGTTTCAAAAATTGATATAATTTGACCCCCCAATTACAGGCTGATAACACAAAATCCAAGATGGCTGCCAAATATGGCGGCCATTTTGAATTCCCAAAACCATTTCAGACTATCACGTGACTCATCACAGTCACTTTTTGGGGAAAAAAAAATCAAAATAAGTGGAAATTATGTTCAAAATTTTTTAAAAAGCACAAAAAACAGTAAAATCGTGTAACCCAAGGTCAAACAAATGGTTGCCATGGCAACAGCTTACCCCCGGTATAATTTTTTTTGCCACAACGATTGTTGATATATTTTTGGGAAAAGTCATAAAATTTCGCGGTGATCGGAGTAAGCGTTAAAAATATACGGGGAAAAAATAGGTAGGTGGAACATTGTGCCCCCCCCCCGGTCCTGATAGGGTTAAAACAACAATGTGAAAGTGGATAGAAACAAAATAAATGAAAAGAACAAAAGAAAAGAGAAATCATGCATGAACTGATTAGAAAGGGGAAAACATCTTTAAAAAAAAGAAGAAGAAAAAGTACGATCAGCAGAGCCTCAATTTCCTGTTGACAATTATTTCCACTAATAATATACAAGGAAATTAAATTAGTTTTTTTTTTGTAAACTTCGTCAACAAAAACAAAATAAATAAATAAAATTCAATAAACAACATTATTTTGTTTTTATTAAGTTCAACAAACCAAATGATGGTAGGACCACGATGCCAGTTACACCTAAAGGTAAATCTATACGGATTTCTGAACGACCTATTATTCAAAGTATCATTTCTATCTTTAACTTGAATTAACTTTAACTATATACAATTGTCAAAAAATAGTAAATACTTGCGGATTTGTGTAAACAATTTAGCAATTGATATCAAGTTGTAGTAGTTATAAGTTATAAAACTGTTCACGCAATACTTTGATACCTGTACATATAAAAGAAAGCACGAATGTGCTCATATTAGGCTACAGAAAAATTTCAAAAATTATGCTTATTATAAGTAAAAGTATTTTAAAATTGATCCTTTCTCAATATACAACCAAACTCGTTATATTTCTAAGATTAGGCCTATGTATTATTTCAGTGCCAAACAATATTGTTATCATCGGTGCTGTTGTTCCACAGATGACTCGGACTGGATTCAAACCATTGACCTCCCATGGGCTGGCTTCTCGTCACATTCAAACTTTGAGATATCTGTGGGGCGCTCACAACTTGATCTCTAGCCAAAGCAACTCACGGCATCACGGAAATCTTTGCTTACGGCTCACTGAATAGTTATGCTTAAAAGATCAGAAATTCACGATAAACAGTGCATTGAGATTGGGCGCTGTAAAACAGAAACTCTCGGTAACCGTAAAATTGGACCTCGCTCTGGACCACCTAAGGTCGTTGGTTTGACTCAAGTCGCCTATGGATTTTAATTACGAGGGTTTTAAACTATGTGTTGTTATTTGTGACAATCCAACATTAAAATGTTAAAAGTAATAAGTCGGTGTCCTGAAGTCCAGGCAAGAAAAAACTTCGATGACAATGAAATAAAACAGTATTGCAAAATCAATACGTTCGGAGATTATAAGTCAAACAGCAGTTGCTTAAGTTAAAGTAGTTGCTCTCTTGGTATTTTTATGTCAATGTGCTAAGCGTATTATACGCAATAACAGTTCACAAGGAACCATTACTGATAATAACAACAACAACAAAACAAATAATAATTAAACATCTATATAAAAAATAAATAAATAAATACAATTTATGTCACGGAACAAAATCTCAACAAAGTAATAATAGAACATTTTCTTATTCATTCTTCCATTGATGTGAATTGGTGTGTTGGCGGTCCAACTAGGGCCATTTTCGAATCTACGGCTTAGGATTGGGCTCTGGCTCAGGCTTCGTCTGCCCGTTCGAAGTACCATACAGGAAGTACACGTTTTCAATATTACTGACGGAGCCTAAGCCGGAGCCTACGACCAAGCCGTGATTTCGAAAAGGACCTGGGTATATGCAATGTATTTAGTAGAATATGGAGTCAACAAGTAACTTCAACAAGTCATTCCAACTTGTTTTGTAATATTGGGACATGATGGATTTCAATGTTTGCTGCACCTTAGCGTCTCTGAAAAGTATCCCCTTGAAGAGAGAAGACATCACGTGAGCTGGAACCAAAGCCAGAGCCGGTCTGTTGATCGGGTGTATATTGACTGTTACAGCCCAAGCGCGTTTGGATTATAATGTTTATATCCAATACATGTTCCAAGAACAGTTATTAATTAATTGCAGCCATTCGTAGATAATCAGAAAAATGTAATGCTTAATTTACCTTTAGATTTCATTAGCTGTTGAAAACATTTCTGAAAATTCACACAATCCACTTAAAATTAGCATTATAGAGTTTACCTTAAAAATGTATGGCACAATTCCGATTCTTCGACTGCCTTTTTAAGAAAAAGACGATTGTTTAGACACTCGATCTTTGTGCCGTTGAAGAGTCCTATATCGCTCTTCTTTTGAAGGCCATCAGAGTCCATGCCACAGACATTCACCTTTTGTCCCCAGCTCTTAGACACCAATCTTACATCTTCCTTGGATAGTCATAGTCTTCATCTGGAGGTGGAGCAGACGGGGGTCCTGCAACTCTCCTTGAAGGTGGTGGATACGCCACACTTGGATAATCTCGAGCGGATGAACTTTGCTTGTCTAACAGTGGTGGAGCCTGGTCGGAGGACATGGGTCTTGGTGTAGGTGGTGGGTAAGCGGGGCCAGGGAGCTCATCCACCGCAGGGCCGTGCTTGTCTTGCAGGGGAGGGGATGCGTGCTGGTGTTGCTCAGATGATGTTGCCGAGTAAGGTGGAGGAGGTGCCGAGAATGAAGGAACCATGGGCTCGCAATGAGGGTACGATTGGTTAACTGATCGGGGGACGGGGTGTGGATAGGGCTGAGGGGGGTAATTCGGAGGGTAATTGAGAGGGTAGTCCTGGTGTGGGTAGTGGTGTTGTGGGTACTGCCGGAGGGGGTATTGCTGGCGCTGGGGAGGGTATTGTTGGTTTGAGGGATAAGACTGTGGTGGATAACTTGCTCGGGGTGGGGACTGCGGTTGGGAAGATGACCCTGACCTCGAACTTGCATCTGATAAAATAAGATGAAATAAAACAAATGAAGTTAGTGACGTACTGTTTTTCTATACAATGAAGTAAAATTAAAATCATGACTGTACTTTACAGAACAATACCTGAGATTAAACCGAAACGTTTCAGCGAAGTTAGAAGTTAGCACTAATTTATTTACTTGCAATTCATATTTGCTGAAAAACTTCTGCTCCTCATTCAACAAAGAGCAGACAAAGTTCATATGAAGAGGGGTATGTTGAAGTGAATGTATTTGAAAGTAGTGCTTTTATTATTGATCTTATCAAACCGGAAAGGACCGACAGTATTGTTCGATCTTTTAAATTGTATCATGAAGAAAAAGTATCGAAGCCAACAGCCGAAGCTGTGTGTCAAAAAAAAAATGTGAAATAAACTTACAGGTATGGTTTGCAATAATTAGTTGTATTTTGTGCAAAAATATCAAAAGTTCTATTAATAATGGGGACTCGACTACAAAATATTTTCCATTTACAAATAAATGCTAGGTTTGTTTGTTTTTAAAACAAAACATTATACAGATTTGTTTTCGATGTGTTATTTAAAATTAAACCATTACTACCAACAAAAAGTAAGCAGGCTACATTGCTCGCCTAAATGGAAAAAACTTGCTTGATTATTCATTTTATTTGATGACATAATGTTTAAAATAAATTAAATACATGTTCACGTCACTATGACTAAAAATGTTCTCCCGCCAACTTTACCAACCTTCAGGCGTTGGTGGGGCTCGCCTTTTTCTTCTTACTCTCATTAACGTTGCTCTGAAACCATCCCTAGGTATTAACCTCGCAGCCCTCCGATGGGGGCGTCCTACATAAGTTCTGTCCCTCGTACATAGGCAGCAGGAGCAGAAACAACAACACAGGATAATGCACAGCGACACTGCAGCGAATACACCGACGAAGATCCCTACCAGTGCGCCGATGCTATAGATTGGAACAGATAAACAGTAGCTTTCAGGTCCATCAAAGAAAAGTTTGTGAAGCAGTATCCTTGCAAGAAAATTTGTCTAGCTCTTAGCATGAGCGTAATTTTAGACCAACGGACATACTACTAAGCCTTGTTTTTTTGGTTTACAAACGCTGACAACCATTTTGTATGGGCAGCCTTGAGTAGCACATGGATAAACACAAACTTGACCCAATAAAACATTTAATCACTTGGATGGATAGAATTAAAGTGATTTCGATTTGTAGGTGGCAACCATTGATTCATTAGTGATTTGACTAATTTGATGGAATTTGTAATAAATGATAAATTATTGTACTTTACAGACAGGCCGCCCATTATACTTGGTTGGCAAAACTTAATTCGAGTCTGCTGCCACCCCATGTTTTGTTTACAGCTGGTTGGCCTCGGAATGGCACTCCTGAAACAAACAGTTCAGCATAGACCTTTCTATTGTTGATAACCAAACCGCAGGTGTTGGCATGGACGGCCAAATGTAGCAAAACATTCGAGTTTTGCTGACACTTTTTTGGTTGTTGGTTGGTTTGTTTCCAACAAATTCCAACCATTTTTTTAACATTTGTTTAACATTTGTACAAACTGTGATTATCTGTTTTTGCTTTGCATTGATGGCTCTCGGTAGTTTCTCCATCTTGGTAGGCAAAAACTCGGGCTGTGACGTTGCAAAAGAAAGGTCTGTAGCCCATTAGTTGGTAGAGTATAGGGAGTTTCTGAGAGGCTTAAATCAACTTTCAATATTATCTGGGGTTTTTAACCGGTAGAGGAGATTCTGAGGTTACAAATTTAAATCAACTTTCAATATTACATGTTTTTGTTAATCTGTTGTTTACAAAGAATGCAACAAGTTCACTTCCCCACCTTTGCTTATAAAACAGTTCTTTAAAATAAAACAGCAGTTGGACAATTAATTTGTTCAGAAGTCACTAGTGGATTTGATATTGAAAAAGGAAATTCCAAAAAGCTACGTTTTAGTGGGCCCGGACCAAGGTAAAATTAAAACGGCTTGATGTACAAAAAAATCTTGAAGCGTATGAAGCTCCAAACTAACACCTAAATACAATTTTATGCAAATGTTTAGGTCTAAGCTGCACTCTAAGATTAAAAATCACAGCCGGTTGCTTTTTATTTACAGTCATGTTACGCAAAAGCAAATTATGATAACAAAGTCTGTTTTGTTTTAATATTGCTTTGAGAAAACATCCCCCAAGAAAAAGAAAAAGAAAAAAAATAATAATAATAGTAACATAAAAAAAATAATAAAAAATAAAAAATAAATAAATAAATAAATAAATAAAAAGCTTTCTTTAATGACTTAGCGTGTTCTTTAATACTTTGCAGTGTGAATGTGTTTTTCTGTTTTTTTTTCTATGGGAAGTGAACTCATTGCTTGGTTCCGCTGTGGACTTGGGATAATGAACGAATTTTTACTTATATCGAAAGCAAAATGTCGTTGCAATCACTACTATGATCGTTCCTACTGTCATGACTTGTTCTATCAGGATGCAACCTCTGATCATGTTCGCATAGTTCCATCACTTTCGGTACTGTCTAATTGCAACATTATCTCAGGCTGTAACATTTACAGTTTTGTTTGTTGACCTAACAGATCACACAAATTAGTTTAATTTCTTCTTCTAAAAACTCCCACTTCTGCAATTGTTTTCCTTCATGTTTCATACATGTACCACTATCTGGACCCCATAAGAATTGTTGCCCCTAAACTCCAACAGTAGGGGATTTGTCCCAAGTCCAAAGTATTCAAAGTTTGAATTTCAAAATTAAACGTCTATTTCGGCAACTTGATGATCATCCTTAGCCCTGAAAACATTTAAAACCGTAGAGCGTCCGGGGGCTTCGCCCCTTGAACCCCCACTGGAATTAGTGTCTATATATTCTAACAGGGGATTCGCAAAATTGTGGTTTTCAAAGCTTGCAATTTGAATATGAGTCGTCGAATGATCTGCATCTGAGGGCCATTTTAAACCTTCGAACCACTGAAAAACCTCATGAGCGCCCGGGAGCTATGCCCCCGATTCCCCCCATGTCGATGTGCTTTTACTTTCATTTGATAATGTCAGTCGGCAAATTTAGGCCTCCATCCCCCCCCCCCCCAAAGAAAGCGCATTCGCTACGCCGCTGGGTTTATAGATGGTTTCTATTAACTTGTAATAAAGATTAATTAAAGTTGAACACTCTAGCGCGCATTTGGTCAAAAGAACTCAAGGTAAACAAAAATCGCTTAGTCATAGGATGAAAGCCTATTTTTAACTTCAGCTAAGTTGAAAAAGAAGAAAAAAGCTTGAGGTGGTGTAACTAATAATAAACCAATATTTGGCCTATCAATGTACACAAACGTGTTAACGATTAAGTGAATCATCATCATTGATGACTTTATAGAGTGTCACCTGCAATGCCTGAAAGCAACTGTACTGTAAGCCAAATCTATAGTTGCCCCGCGGACGTGTATAAAACCTGTTATTTACAGCTCAATTACACAAGTTCATAGCAATAATCTCTGTACGAAGAAATTATTGTCATTTGATTATGAGAGGTTATATTTATTTAAATATTTGGGCGTTAAACGTGTTAGTAGGTACGCCATTTTACGATCTCAGATTGTGAACAATACGCACTGTTTATCATTTTACATTTTATCAAATCCAGCATTTTTGTTTGAAATTCTCACTGGCATAGATCATGAACTGTAAATATTACCGGCAATATTGTGCATTATGTGAACACTTGTCATGCATGTAGTTGATTTAGAGGGGGGTGGGGGGGACTTTATCTGTGTCAAAGAAAAACAATTTTCATTTGGATGTTTGCTGGTCCTTCAACAACGTAACTGACATAACACTGTCTTAAAAATGAAAAGGCAAACAAAGTCATTTTAGGGTATTACTCCCTGCAGGGTTAACTCTATAGAATCGCAGTAGGTGAACAAAATGCCTTCACAGGAAGAAGTAAACTTGTTATAGCTAGCTCCTAAATCGTTAAGTGCCCTGAATGTAGAAAACACGCGCGGACTTTGCCGAATTGAAACGGAAATAACAAAATAAACTGGGTCAAATTAAATTACCCTGTGTTTTTGTCAACGGGTGCCGCTCCTCCCATCGACACGACACAATACCTTTAATATCTGACTTCCACAAGAGTCCGGTGCATCCCTGACTTAATTCGGAAGTGGGGTGGGGGAGAGAGGGAGGGAGCGGGGAGAGCGGTCTGCCTAAGGAGAAGGGAAGATGGGCTGGGCCGTTTAAGTGCACCCTTCACATTATCAGTCCTAATGGGCAGTATTCCTTTAGCTATACTCACTTTGAATGGCCTTCTGGTCTTTTGTCAGTTGACATTCATTACGAAAATAATGATCAAAGTAAATAAATAAATTGAGTTATGTTATAGATAGGCCTAGTCCACCCTGTGCCTGTTTCATAATGATTATTTCCCTTCTCCAAGTGCACGCCTCGCAATTATTTGAAAATGTTTTGGAGTTCCACGTACATTCTTTTTAAGAAAGAAACAAAAATCTCGCAAATTAGCTGGCCCAAAACGTTCAAATACGCCCGAAATTTACCTGCTAAGGCCAAGAATGCATCGTCCATTGGTGGTTTTAAAAACATGTATAAACAAATCAAATTTTTATTATTTATTTTTCTAAAATGACTTTCACAAAGTTAAACCATGCTTATCTTCTTATTTTTAAAGTATGTTTTTGCTTTTCACTTTCATGAATTCTATGTTTCTTTTCTATTTTTATTGTTCTTACTTTTTTAAGTCACAGGACCATAATGTAAAACAGCTATTTAGCTGATATTTGTATCCTGTTTAAAGATTTTGAAATAAATAAATAAATAAACAAATAAATAAACTTGGTCACTGTCTTCTGTGTATCACCCGTTACATTTTTTGGGGAAAGTTCACGTACTTTAACGATCCGATGTAAGGTCCCTGGTCACAGCAGTACTTGTTAGTCGCTGAGCCACAGCAGTACGTGGCATCAGGATTCCTCTCGGTACTGGTGCACTGGAATCCGATATGGTAGTTATTGTTGTCGTCAAAGTATCCCTCACAAAACTCTCCCGCTTCTTTATCTAAAAAAAACAAAAAAAAAAACGGAACAAATGAAGCCAGATTACTTCCCTATTCGGCCACTTTTAACCAGTAGGCAACCCCAATTGAAATACAATATTGTACTTAGCTAGTTGCGATTATTCTGAGGATGTAATTTTGTTATAAAAGAAGAGCCAACAACCTCAATTAAGACCTCCCTTGAAAATCTCTGAAGAGCTGAAAATGTCTGAAGAGCTGAAAATGTCTGAAGAGCTGAAAATGTCTGAAGAGCTGAAAATGTCTGAAGAGCTGAATGGCCAGTTACGATACAAACAATACCAAACTACAATGTAACCAAACAAACGCTGTTTTCTAGCAGCTTTTTATTCAAGATTGTTTCCAAACTAAGACTCTAATGTTGCACAGTCTCTTCACAAGGTCAATTAGAAGCAGAAGAAACATGAATAAGAAGCCTAACAAATGACACAGATTGTTAAAAAAAGGAATAAAAAATAGTCTGGGCTAGAATGAAAATCTTCTGCATTAATTTTCGCAGACTTTATGACAATGTTATAGTAAAAGGCAATAATAAATAGAATTTGTAAATATTAATTAATCATAGGTTTTCATGATATTGATTTTGCAATTTCCGTTTTCAATTGAACGGCAAGTTTTGTGTGTCAACCAACCATTTATTATTTACCGTTTCTTACATAGACTTGAAAGTTGACTTTATACTCACTGGAATTTGCTGGTGCTAAGAATTCCGACTCTTCATCAGCAAGGCTTGTCGAAAATGCAGCAAACAGTGTCAGTAGCCCCGAAAGACCACAGATTCCTCTCCATTTGCCATCCATTTTACATTCCAGTGGCACAGAAAAGCCTTGCTTTTTCGTAGACTTAACAAATGTTACTAGAAAGATATATTCCAAATTAAGACCGCCATGAGTATGTCTGTGGCCGTATAGTTCATGGACTTCTACGTCTGTAAGAAGCTAGAAACAACACCTGCGGAGGAATACTCAACAATGTTTCCGCGACGTCAGTAGAAAAAGGGTAGCCTGGGTTAAGGTATGCCAAAGTGAAAACCTCCCTGGGGCGCAGGTAACTTGGAAAATGAGAGGGTATGGTCCAGGCAATGCATTTTGGGGTGAGTCTATAATTATAAGACAAGCCATGAGTAATATCCATGTGTCATAAATTTGCATTGCAGGGCTGGATTGTAAGGCCAGTAATATAGTAGTCTGTTGCTAATTGAACAGTTCCTTTAACGTCATCTCTTAGACACCAAGATATAAAAACGTTTAGCATGGTTATTGGTGATCTTCAATGCATATACGTGTCAGTGATTTATTTGATGGATTGAAAACAACTAAGTAATGAGGAAAGGAAGGGATAGGCCCATTTCCCCCAATAGACACAGCGAAAGCGTTAATGTAAATGTTTCTTTCCGATATACATTGCAACCCAATTAATTAGTGAGTGCCCATATCTCACTATTTTACTTTGCGCGAAAAGAAAGTTTATTTTGATTATTGCAACAGGCAGAAATGATATCGTTTTAACTACATAACGCCGATGTGTGATAAAGAATGTATATGCCTATCACAACCGTTAGACTATAACGATCGTGCCGTCGATTTTGTTCACATTTAAAACAAGAAAACGGGAGACTTTTGCGGACACTAGGTGGCAGCAGGCATACCAGGTAAATATCTTGATCTCGGAAATTCGCGCATGCTCAGAACCACGTAAAAAAAAGAAGAAATTTACACAGTAAGTCTGCTGCCACCTATCGTTCCAAAGTCTCACATTATTTGCGGTACCCGCTGCTAATTACATGATTCGACATGGCCTCCCCTCACCGGGCACGCTTGTGTAAGACTGGGACATCTGCTCAAGAAAGCGTGGTCAGGGGCTCGAATCCCACCCGAGTAGCCTAGGAATATGTTTTCTGCCGGACTCGAAAAGCAGTGAGTTAGTGTATACAGGACAATATCACACATCGTTATAGGGTAAAAAACATTAATAATAATGAGTACAATTAAGTATGCAATTTTTTTCTTGAGTATGAAAATAGCATTACACAACAATTGCAATTGTTAGTTATTTACTATTTTGTTTTACATCAAAACCTTTTAAGATTGCTCCGTTAGCCACGGGATGTAGAGAGTCAAGGTTAACCAAAGTCCTCTTGCAAAACATTTTGCTGGTGTTTGGAATGACCATACGCTGTCCCGTTTGCGTTAAACTGGAAAAAGAGAGGATGTTGAAAAGCAGAGAGCCCATTCTGTGCCAATTTCATGATTGGGACGGGCAAAAATAATGTCCCGTCCGACTTAAAAATAAACTTTTCTGTTGACTTTTTTGTAGGTGTGTTTATTTATTTATATAATGTCAATCTTTTTATACACGTTTTGTTTGCCAAGACAGCGACAATGTCACTTTTGATTGATTGAACTTTAGAGATTGGTTTCTTCTTGTTCAGCCGGTTCTATTCTCAAAGCATGAAGGGAGTTATTTAGTTGTTGCCAACATCTTTCCTCATCTTTCATGTCCCATTCTAGGCATGTGATCTTATCTCGGAGTGCTCTTAAGGTAGCCGGTAAAACCTCGACAGGTAGAGCGTCTATCAAGACGAGCAGAAGACACGTTTCACTGCCCGGTACGTTTGCACCATCTGGCCTGGCGACTCTGTCCACCGCCGATATCATCCGAGAACACGCCATGTTTAGCTCCAGCAAGCACTGGCCGTTTGTAATGAACTCTCGATCAAGAAGAATGATGACCGCCCGGGATTTTTCCATAGCTCTGGTCACGTTCGTCAGCTCGTCAGCACCGATTAGAAAGTCTCGGAAGGATACGCACAGGCGGAAGTTATTCGGTTCTCCTTCCATGCGTGGGATCATGCTATCGGCAACAAACCCATCCGTACTGTCATGGTGACAGATGAACGCATCGTAGTCGTATCTAACCCCCTCAGTTTGGTCAACGGCTTGGCGGTTATTAACGACCAACCCATCGTATCTTCTGAACAACCCTACCCATTTTATTTGTAGTTTCCGATGCATCAAAACCGCCACTGTGATCAAAGCAATACCTAGCACAATAACGGCCGAGGTGATAGAAATGGCCAGCCCTGTCACCGTGGAGCTTTTAGCAAAATCGTTGGTAATAGTAGTGTAATTCGTTGGTGCTGATGACGTTCTTTGCATACTGCAGTTAGATCGCAGGTACCCGACGAGACCAATGTCCAGTAGAGATGTGGCCCGTAATTGTTCCGGGGTGTTACAGCTGTACGTGTGCGTTTCTGTCGGGCCTATATCTAAATTGTAATCGTAGTCGAAGATAGGTTTTCTTAATTGTGTTAAGATCAGGTTGGACTCAATGAGCCATTCGACGAACGACAGTAAGTCACATGTACAGCTAAAAGGATTATTGGCCATGACGAGGACTTGTAAAGAAGCTGCTTCCCTCAGCGTATCCAACGCGCTATCCGCTACATTCCTAATGCTGTTCCCGGTAAGGTTTAAAGATTCTAAGTTCCGAACGTGAGACACTGACAAAGGAACCCTCTGCAAACCTGAATTTGATATCTCCAGTTGGACGAGTTTTGCGACTTTCTGGAAAGCGTTCGCCGAGACATTCAGCACCGTTGACCCTGTCACAATGAAGCTAGTAAGAGAGGGTAGATCATAGAGCGTGCGGTCAAGGAGTTGAGGAGGATCAAAGTCGATATTTTTGATGTAGATTTCCTTCAGGGCTCGGAAATATTGGAACTGCGGTGGTCGTATCGGGGTGCCGTCCCGACGTTTTCGCCTGATGGCGATGAATTTCAAGGACGGACTGTGTTCTAACAAACTGTCCATTGGTAGGCTTCTCATTTGAGTCTCGATAAACTGTATGCTTTGCAAGGCCATGCCAGAAAATGCTTCTTTCTCGATCGAGACTAAGTGAACGTTTTGGATGTACAGGGTTAGGTTGAGACGGGGTTTTGCCTCCATCAGCAACGGGAATGCATTTCTCGGTATGACTAGTGGAGTTTTCCAGGAGGGAAATGTTTCTTTAGATCTAAACAGAATTTTGAACGCATCAAGTGGTTCTTCGAAAGTCAATCTCCACGGTTCTGGAGGCACCTCACTCACATTTTGGAAGTTTGAAAAGTTGAATCTTGAGGACATACGACACTTTACGTTTACTTTATAAGAGCTGGGTAGGCATTCACATCCGGTGATTTGGGTGTCGCATATTGAGACAAGATTAGCTGGTTCCACAGTCATTAGAAGTATAAAGCATGCGCACAGAAGCCGACGTTTAACACACGGATTTGCCATACTGCCGATGATATACCTATGGATACATAAAAAACGGTGTGCTACAATGAATTACATAAAGCCACTTTTGCGTCTATTTCAGAGCAAAATCGTTGTATCTCGATTTTGTAATAACGTCGTATATCACTCAATGGATGCAAAACGTTGTACCTCGGCACCATTCGGTTTGTATGCGCATCCGGTAAGTTTGGTTAAGCATGGCTGCCACATTATTGCTGAACATGAAACATGGCGATTATGCCAGCCTGGTTAAGACAGGTTAAGTGTTCGTTAAGGGAAGAAAAACATTTCAATGGGAGACTTTTGAGACGTTAGTGGGCGCCCTAGTGAGCGGTCCTTTTCTTTTATGAAACCACTAGAAAAGGCCCGCTTTCTGGGGCGCCCGCTAACGTTTCAAAAGTCTCCCGTTTGTTTTAAAACGTATCTGCTCATGTACATGTGCAACTACTCCTGTATGACGTCACAAGCTCAAACAGCGCCCTCATTGAAGACCTATCATTGGCTGAGAGTTGTGCGTGGCAAGTTAGCATTGTTTGACCTTAACGATGGTGGCGTACACATAAGGTATGCCTACATTCTGCTGATATTTTCTACGGAAATAGTTAGGTTTTGCTGTTATATACACTCTTCAAGATCCAAATACATTGGTTCTGTCAGTAACAATACTTTGAAAGAGTTAAATGTAACTCAATTACAGAGTTTATTTTACACTAAAATAAAACTTGTATCTCAGCTTCTGAAACGCTAATTTGACACGTGTTGAATCTAACTTTATAAAAGTGTTGTCACTGACCGAACCCTTAAGTGTTGATTAAATTAACACTTTCGTTTTTAAAATGAATAGTAATCATAGGTTTTCCTGGCCAATTTCACCAAAAATTCATTCAATTTAAGAACTGGCTCATTCAATTTCGTTTGAAAATGAGTGCTCCGTCGCATCAGCATTCAACAGTCAAAAAGAGTAATCCAACTTCGACAGTTTAGCATTCACTGGTAAAATGAGATCATCAAATTCATCGAAATTATGTGTGCACGAAGACGAAATTAAATACAATTGTAACTAAAAAGCAGCGGCGAAACAAGGGTAAAATTTTAGAGGGGTACAAGGTGGTGCACCATTCTTTTCTAGGGGGCCACTTCTACCAACTTCTGGCCAATTAAAACCTATCAATTTTCCTTTGAAAAACCTTTTTGGCGCTCTTGTTATGCCGTTTACTGTTTTTAATAATATAACCTGACATGGAGGTAAATACAAATACACTGTCTGCGTGCAAATAGAAAAAGAGTTTACGAAAATTACCACACATTGAAAAACATGAAAGCTTACAAAATGTAACATTTTACTTGGGTAATTTTTAATCGCAAAAGTCCATATTTCAAATTGGGGGCACCCGGGGGACACAGACATCAATTGGGGGGGGGGGGGGGGGGGGCACGTGCCCCCCTCGCACCTTTATAGTTAACCTTTATAGGTTGATCGAAAATGCTGAAAGTGACCGGGAAACCTATGGCAGTAGACAGGCTCAAGTTTTCGACAGCACAACATTGGTTATTGAATTAGCTTTTATGGAGTTAAATATTTTTCTTCAGAAAACACGAACGGCATACATCTTGCTGTGTGTGTGTTTTGCACACATGTATTTGCCTTGCGGAGAAGCGGTATAGTTCAAATAGATACAATTTACGGGAACATTTTGACACTTTAATAATACAATTTTGAAGTAACTGCTTATGATATAAAAGCAGCAAAGTGGTAAATTACTGGATACTTACATGGGAAAAGAACAGTGCTCTTTGCGCGGCTTGGAAAGGCACAGACAAGACAATACACAGCAAAGAATACCAAACTGATAGTTGGATGTTTTCACAGCAGTAGCCTCCAATGGAAATGATGATACAACGCGGTGTATCACATTGTTCCTGTTTAGATTTTAATCGTTGGTGTCAATTTTCATCTGCTTTTTCTTTGGTCATTATAACATGAAGTCACCGTCCATTATCCTTTTTAAAGATATAGAGTTGCCATGAAGAGTTGATATAATTTGAGACTTATATGGTCCTAAACGTTTACCAGCATCATCCTAAACGTTTACCAGCATCAGTCGTCCCAATATATTTTTTTGCGCTGATATTTTTTGACAATGGGATCCGTGCTTGAACAGTTATTGACCATGCGATGACAGAAATAAATAAAAATATGAAAAAGGGACTAAAATTTGATCAAACATTTATAAGATCTACGCTGGTTACACAAAGGTTTGAACAGCAACCTGAAGTTACATGTGTTTAATGTTTATTTATTTCAATTTATTTATTTAAATGTTGTGATTCAACGACGTTTATCAAGAGTACGTGTTGAATAAAAACAAAACAGTCTTAGATTGAAGTATCATTGTTTGCTCCCTGTACCTGCTGGGAATGGGCTGAAGATGAACATTTCAGAACTAAGCGAGTGCTTCAATAATTAATTCTTTTAGCTCTGCGAAATTTAATGAGTATTTCACATTTTAGAAATATTTTTAGTGCAATTTCTTGTTTATTTGAGTAGATTCAAAACTATTCAGCATTTGTGCAAACAGTTATTTTTGTATTTTATAGATATGAGAAATGAATTAATGTAAAATCTTTACACTTTACAATTTTAGCTTGTTTGTGTAACTGAATTGATGAAAACCAAGGCTTCAGAATGAATATCATCATTCAGAGACCAATGATATAATATATCCATTTGAAATTAAATATCCATTTATAAATGTTTGTTGTGGCGAGCGGTCTAGCACACCGAACTCAAGTTCTGGTGGCTAAGTCACTGGAGTGTGGTTTGGAGTCCAGGTCGTGACACTTGTGTCCTTGAGCAAGACACTTCGCTATAATTGCTTTACAGTGTGTTATGCCCTCAATCACATGACGGCTTCACTGTATAAAGGAAGGAAGTTTAGGAAGTCAGACAGTCGTTTCATTGAAAGCAAGATACTCGTTTCACTTGTGTAAGTGTTAATTTAAAGGGAAAGAACACCGTTGTTTTTGGAAGAGTTAATCTCATCCTCTAGTTTGTAATTAACACACTATTCAACACACATGTTTGTCAACTTTGGTGTCTCCCAAAAAACCCTTTATTTTTGTGTTTCTGTCCATACTGGGCTCAATTCGATTGCGGACATCAAGATAAACAGTATTTCATTTGTAAATATTTCTCTGCAGGAGTTTTTTACTGCTACAGAGTTTATGTTTAGTGAATTTTCAGAATGCAACTGATCAACTTTTTATAAATATAATTATCCGTCCTGGACTAGTAATTTCCCCAACTTTCATAAGGGCTCTATTTATTGGAGAACGAGTGCATCACAAACTTATTTTGACTCTGGAGTCCGTCGTCAACATAATTATGAGTTCATAAAACCATCGATGTGTATGATCTACTTTCACTTTAGGCTGAAAACAAACAATAGTTCGAAAAGCAAAGGCGTCCCTAGTTTCCTGTGCCAATTCAACAAGAAGAATCCGTTCGTTTCATTTTCAATTGTGATTTGCCGACAACAATTTGAATGCATTGAAAATATTAAAGTTGGTGATTGGGATATACGAGAAAAAGAGTAGGCATGTCAATTTGGCATGTGAAGCAATAAGCGTCATGACACGTGTAAAATCAAAAAATTATTTTGTACTGGTACGAAATAATTACTGTGATAAATGCTGTCGAGGTATATTTCGTTTATTCACCACAAACTCTTGAAATAACACATTTTGCAGGTATTAGGTACTCGACTTCACCAGCGGTGTGGGTGTTTGTTATAAAAAAAAAAAAAAAAAACAATTTGTAACGTAATCAACTTGGTGTCTTATAGCAGCATTACAGAGGGATGCACAAATTGTTGCATCAGGCATAAAGGATATCATTTTAGCTCTATGACGCCGATGTGTGATAAAGAATGTATTATGACTGTCGAAACCGTTAGACTATAACGAGCGTGCCGTCGATTTTGTTCATATTTAAAACAAGTAAATGGGAGACCTCTGAGGACACTAGGTGGCAGCAAACATACGAGGTAAATAATATTGTTCTCGGAATTTGAGCATGCTCAGAACCATGTAAACAATTAAACTTACCTGGTTAAGTCTGCTGCCACCTATCGTTCCAAAGTCTCACATTATTTGCGGTTCACGCTGCTAATTACATGATTCGACATGGCCTCCCCTCACCGGGCAGCTTAATTATTTTCTGCAGCCCGAAATTGCCACTGTCGTCATTATTTTCAATGGGATTTGTTTTTCTTTGAATCAATTCCTAAAAGAGAATCCTTAAAAAACAGTTTTTTCTCCGAGGATGGCAATTGTGGACTGCAGAAAAAAGTCACCAGGCACGCTTGTGTAAGACTGGGGCATCTGCTCAAGAATGCGGGGTCGGGGGTTCGAATCCCATCCGAGTATAGCCTTGGGATTTTTCCCGCAGGACTCGAAAAGCGAGTTGGTGTGTACAGGACTATATCAGGAGTATGAAAATAGCATTACACAAATTACATTTGTTAATTTTTACTATTTTGACATACATCAAAACCTTTTAAGATTGCTTCGTAAGCCACGGGATGTAGAGAGTCAAGGTTAACCAAAGTCCTCTTGCAAAACATTTTGCCGGTGTTTGGAATGACCATACGCTGTCCCGTTTGCGTTAAACTGGAAAAAGAGAGGATGTTGAAAAGCAGAGAGCCCATTCTGTGCCCATTTCATGATATGAGACAGGCAAACATAATGTTCCGTCCGACTTAAAAATAAACTATACATTGACCTGTTTTATTTTTTGTGTTTATTTATTTATATTCAATCTTAGATTATACGCTTTGTTTGCCAAGACAGCGACAATGTCACTTTTGATTGATTGAACTTTAGAGATTGGTTTCTTCTTGTTCAGCCGGTTCTATTCTCAAAGCATGAAGGGAGTTATTTAGTTGTTGCCAACATCTTTCCTCATCTTTCATGTCCCATTCTAGGCATGTGATCTTATCTCGGAGTGCTCTTAAGGTAGCCGGTAAAACCTCGACAGGTAGAGCATCCATCAAGACGAGCAGAAGACACGTTTCACTGCCCGGCGGTACGTTTGCACCATCTGGCCTGGCGACTCTGTCCACCGCCGATATCATCCGAGAACACGCCATGTTTAGCTCCAGCAAGCACTGGCCGTTCGTAATGAACTCTCGATCAAGAAGAATGATGACCGCCCGGGATTTTTCCATAGCTCTGGTCACGTTCGTCAGCTCGTCAGCACCGACTAGAAAGTCTCGGAAGGATACGCACAGGCGGAAGTTATTCGGTTCTCCTTCCATGCGTGGGATCATGCTATCGGCAACAAACCCATCCGTACTGTCATGGTGACAGATGAACGCATCGTAGTCGTATCTAACCCCCTCAGTTTGGTCAACGGCTTGGCGGTTATTAACGACCAACCCACCGTATCTTCTGAACAAACCTACCCATTTTATTTGTAGTTTCCGATGCATCAAAACCGCTACTGTGATCAAAGCAATACCTAACACAATAACGGCCGAGGTGATAGAAATGGCCAGCCCTGTCACCGTGGAGCTTTTAGCAAAATCGTTGGTAATGGTAGTGTAATTCGTTGGTGCTGATGACGTTCTTTGCATACTGCAGTTAGATCGCAGGTACCCGACGAGACCAAGGTCCAGTAGAGATGTGGCCCGTAATTGTTCTGGGGTGTTACAGCTGTACGTGTGCGTTTCTGTCGGGCCTATTTCGAAATTGTAATCGTAGTCGAAGATAGGTTTTCTTAATTGTGTTAAGACCAGGCTTGACTCAATGAGCCATTCGACGAACGACAGTAAGTCACATGTACAGCTAAAAGGATTGTTGGCCATGATGAGGACTTGTAAAGAAGCTGCTTCCCTCAGCGTATCCAACGCGCTACCCGCTACATTCCTAATGCTGTTCCCGGTAAGATTTAAAGATTCTAAGTTCCGAATGTGAGACACTGACAAAGGAACCCTCTGCAAACCTGAATGTGTTATCTCCAGCTGGACGAGATTTGCGACTTTCTGGAAAGAGTTCGCCGAGACATTCAGCACCGTTGACCCAGTCACAATGAAGCTGGTTAGAGAGGGTAGATCGTAGAGCGTGCGGTCAAGGAGTTGAGGAGGATCAAAGTCGGTGTTTTGGATGTAGATTTCCTTCAGGGCTTGGAAATATTGGAACTGCGGTGGTCGTATCGGGGTGCCGTTCCTACGTTTTCGCCTTATGGCAATGAATTTCAAGGACGGACTGTGTTCTAGCAAACTGTCCATTGGTAGGCTTCTCATTTGAGTATCGATAAATTGTATGCTTTGCAAGGCCATGCCAGAAAATGCTTCTTTCTCGATCGAGACTAAGTGAACGTTTTGGATGTGCAGGGTTAGGTTGAGACGGGGTTTTGCCTCCATCAGCAACGGGAATGCATTTCTCGGTATGACTAGTGGAGTTTTCCAGGAGGGAAATGTTTCTTTAAATCTTAACAGAATTCTGGACGCATCAAATGGTTCTCCGAAAGTCAATCTCCACGGTTCTGGAGGCACCTCACTCACATTTTGGAAGTTTGAAAAGTTGAATCCTGAGGACATAATGCACCAAACGTTTGTTTTATAGTGGCTTCCTTTACAACAACATTCACATCCGGTGATTTGGGTGTCGCATATTGAGACAAGATTAGCTGGTTCCACAGTCATTAGAAGTATGAAGCATGCACACAGAAGCCGACGGTTAACACACGGATTTGCCATACTGCCGATGATATACCTATGGATCATGAAAAATGGTGTCCTACAATGAATTACATAAAGCCACTTTTGCGTCTATTTCAGAGCAAAATCGTTGTATCTCGATTTTGTAATAACGTCGTATATCACTCAATGGATGCAAAACGTTGTACCTCGGCACCATTGTGCACATCCGGTAAGTTTTGTTAAGGTATCATTTTATAAAGCATGGCCGCCACATTGTTGCTGAACATGAAACATGGCGATTATGCCAGCCTGATTAAGAAAGGTTAAGTGTTCATTTAGGGAAGATAAACATTTCAATGGAAGACTTTTGAGACGTTAGCGGGCGCCCTATAGCGAGCAGTCCTTTTCTTGAAACCACAAGAAAAGGCCCGCTTTCTGGGGCGCCCGCTAAAGTTTCAAATGTCTCTCGTTTGTTTTTAAACGTATGTGCTCATGTACATGTGCAACTACGCCTTCTGTATGACGTCACAAGCTCAAACAGCGCCCTCATTGAAGACCTATCATTGGCTGAGAGTTGTGCGTGGCAAGTTGGCATTGTTTGACCTCAGCGATGGTGGCGTACACATAAGGTAGGCCTACATTCTGCTGATATTTTCTACGGAAATCGTCAAGTTTTGCTGTTATATACACTCTTCAAGATCCAAATACATTGGTTCTGTCAGTAACAATGCTTTGAAAGAGTTAAATGTAACTCAATTACAGAGTTTATTTTACACTAAAATAAAACTTGTATCTCAGCTTCTGAAACGCTAATTTGACACTTGTGTTGAATCTAACTTTATAAAAGTGTTGTCACTGACCGAACCCTTTAAGTGTTCATTTAACACTTTCGTTTTTTAGAATGAATAGTAATCATAGGTTTTCCTGGCCAATTTCATCAAAAATTCATTCAATTTAAGAACTGGCTCATTCAATTTCGTTTGAAAATGAGTGCGCTGTCGCATCAGCATTCAACAGTCAAAAGGAGTAATTAAACTTCAACAGTTTAGCATTCACAGGTAAAATGAGATCATTCAAATTCATCAGGTGGCAAAGGTAATTCCAGTTTGTAAAAGCCAGCAACATGAGGCTGGTCAACATATCGATTTCATCAATTGTAACTAGCTAGTAGAAATTTAACCGAAGAATGGTGAAAATGTAGTAATGAACGCCAATAAAATATGAAACAAAATGACAAAAACGAGCATGTATTAGATCGAAATCATGTGTGCACGAAGACGAAATTGAATGTAGTCGTAACTAAAAAGCAGCGGCGAAACAAGGGTAAAATTTTAGAGGGGCACAAGGGGGTGCACCATTCTTTTCTAGGGGGGCACTTCTACCAACTTCTGGCCAATTAGAACCTATCAATGTTCCTTTGAAAAACCTTTTCGGCGCTCTTGTTATGCCGTTTACTATTTTATAATATAATCTGACATGGAGGTAAAACAAATACACTGTCTGCGTATAAATAGAAAAACAGTTTACAAAAAACATTGATATTACCACACATTGAACAACATTGAAAATGTAACATTTTACTCGGGTAATTTTTAATTGCAAAGGTCCATATTTCAAATTGGGGGCACCCGCGGGACACAGACATCAATTGGGGGGGGGGGAGAGCACGTGACCCCCTCGCCCCTTTATAGTTACGCCACTGCTAAATAAAATGAAGCCCCAGGTTGATCGAAAATGCTGAAAGTGACCGGGAACCCTATGGCAGTAGACAGGCTCAAGTTTTCGACAGCATAACATTGGTTATTGAATTAGCTTTTGTGGAGTTAAATATTTTTTATTCAGAAAACACGAACGGCATACATCTTGCTGTGTGTGGGTTTTGCACACATGTTTTTGCCTTGCGGAGAAGCGGTAGTTCAAATAGATACAATTTACGGGAACATTTTGACAACTTAATAATACAATCTTGAAGTAACTGCTTATGATATAAAATCAGCAAAGTGGTAAATTACTGGATACTTACATGGGAAAAGAACAGTGCTCTTTGCGCGGCTTGGAAAGGCACAGACAAGACAATACACAGCAAAGAATGCCAAACTGATAGTTGGATGTTTTCACAGCAGTAGCCTTCAATGGAAATGATGATACTACGCGGTGTATCACATTGTTCCTGTTTAGATTTTAATCGTTGGTGTCAATTTTCATCTGCTTTTTCTTTGGTCATTATAACATGAAGTCACCGTCCATTATCCTTTTTAAAGATATAGAGTTGCCATGAAGAGTTGATATAATTTGAGACTTATATGGTCCTAAACGTTTACCAGCATCATCCTAAACGTTTACCAGCATCAGTCGTCCCAAGATTTTTTTTTGCGCTGATATTTTTTGACAATGGGATCCGTGCTTGAACAGTTATTGACCATGCGATGACAGAAATAAATAAAAATATGAAAAGGGACTAAAATTTGATCAAACATTTATAAGATCTACGCTGGTTACACAAAGGTGTGAACATCAACCTGAAATGAAATTACATGTGTTTAATCTTTATTCATTTCAATTTATTTATTTTAATGTTGTGATTCAACGACGTTTATCAAGAGTACGTGTTGAATAAAAACAAAACAGTCTTAGATTGAAGTATCATTGTTTGCTCCCTGTACCTGCTGGGAATGGGCTGAAGATGAACATTTCAGAACTAAGCGAGTGCTTCAATAATTAATTCTTTTAGCTCTGCGAAATTTAATGAGTATTTCACATTTTAGAAATATTTTTAGTGCAATTTCTTGTTTATTTGAGTAGATTCCAAACTATTCAGCATTTGTGCAAACAGTTATTTTTGTATTTTATAGATATGAGAAATGAATTAATGTAAAATCTTTACACTTTACAATTTTAGCTTGTTTGTGTAACTGAATTGATGAAAACCAAGGCTTCAGAATGAATATCATCATTCAGAGACCAATGATATATATCCATTTGAAATTAAATATCCATTTATAAATGTTTGTTGTGGCGAGCGGTCTAGCACACCGAACTCAAGTTCTGGTGGCTAAGTCACTGGAGTGTGGTTTGGAGTCCAGGTCGTGACACTTGTGTCCTTGAGCAAGACACTTCGCTATAATTGCTTTACAGTGTGTTATGCCCTCAATCACATGACGGCTTCACTGTATAAAGGAAGGAAGTTTAGTAAGTCAGACAGTCGTTTCATTGAAAGCAAGATACTCGTTTCACTTGTGTAAGTGTTAATTTAAAGGGAAAGAACACCGTTGTTTTTGGAAGAGTTAATCTCATCCTCTAGTTTGTAATTAACACACTATTCAACACACATGTTTGTCAACTTTGGTGTCTCCCAAAAAACCCTTTATTTTTGTGTTTCTGTCCATACTGGGCTCAATTCGATTGCGGACATCAAGATAAACAGTATTTCATTTGTAAATATTTCTCTGCAGGATTTTTTTTACTGCTACAGAGTTTATGTTTAGTGAATTTTCAGAATGCAACTGATCAACTTTTTATAAATATAATTATCCGTCCTGGACTAGTAATTTCCCCAACTTTCATAAGGGCTCTATTTATTGGAGAACGAGTGCATCACAAACTTATTTTGACTCTGGAGTCCGTCGTCAACATAATTATGAGTTCATAAAACCATCGATGTGTATGATCTACTTTCACTTTAGGCTGAAAACAAACAATAGTTCGAAAAGCAAAGGCGTCCCTAGTTTCCTGTGCCAATTCAACAAGAAGAATCCGTTCGTTTCATTTTCAATTGTGATTTGCCGACAACAATTTGAATGCATTGAAAATATTAAAGTTGGTGATTGGGATATACGAGAAAAAGAGTAGGCATGTCAATTTGGCATGTGAAGCAATAAGCGTCATGACACGTGTAAAATCAAAAAATTATTTTGTACTGGTACGAAATAATTACTGTGATAAATGCTGTCGAGGTATATTTCGTTTATTCACCACAAACTCTTGAAATAACACATTTTGCAGGTATTAGGTACTCGACTTCACCAGCGGTGTGGGTGTTTGTTATATAAAAAAAAAAAAAACAATTTGTAACGTAATCAACTTGGTGTCTTATAGCAGCATTACAGAGGGATGCACAAATTGTTGCATCAGGCATAAAGGATATCATTTTAGCTCTATGACGCCGATGTGTGATAAAGAATGTATTATGACTGTCGAAACCGTTAGACTATAACGAGCGTGCCGTCGATTTTGTTCATATTTAAAACAAGTAAATGGGAGACCTCTGAGGACACTAGGTGGCAGCAAACATACGAGGTAAATAATATTGTTCTCGGAATTTGAGCATGCTCAGAACCATGTAAACAATTAAACTTACCTGGTTAAGTCTGCTGCCACCTATCGTTCCAAAGTCTCACATTATTTGCGGTTCACGCTGCTAATTACATGATTCGACATGGCCTCCCCTCACCGGGCAGCTTAATTATTTTCTGCAGCCCGAAATTGCCACTGTCGTCATTATTTTCAATGGGATTTGTTTTTCTTTGAATCAATTCCTAAAAGAGAATCCTTAAAAAACAGTTTTTTTCTCCGAGGATGGCAATTGTGGACTGCAGAAAAAAGTCACCAGGCACGCTTGTGTAAGACTGGGGCATCTGCTCAAGAATGCGGGGTCGGGGGTTCGAATCCCATCCGAGTATAGCCTTGGGATTTTTCCCGCAGGACTCGAAAAGCGAGTTGGTGTGTACAGGACTATATCAGGAGTATGAAAATAGCATTACACAAATTACATTTGTTAGTTTTTACTATTTTGACATACATCAAAACCTTTTAAGATTGCTTCGTAAGCCACGGGATGTAGAGAGTCAAGGTTAACCAAAGTCCTCTTGCAAAACATTTTGCCGGTGTTTGGAATGACCATACGCTGTCCCGTTTGCGTTAAACTGGAAAAAGAGAGGATGTTGAAAAGCAGAGAGCCCATTCTGTGCCCATTTCATGATATGAGACAGGCAAACATAATGTTCCGTCCGACTTAAAAATAAACTATACATTGACCTGTTTTATTTTTTGTGTTTATTTATTTATATTCAATCTTAGATTATACGCTTTGTTTGCCAAGACAGCGACAATGTCACTTTTGATTGATTGAACTTTAGAGATTGGTTTCTTCTTGTTCAGCCGGTTCTATTCTCAAAGCATGAAGGGAGTTATTTAGTTGTTGCCAACATCTTTCCTCATCTTTCATGTCCCATTCTAGGCATGTGATCTTATCTCGGAGTGCTCTTAAGGTAGCCGGTAAAACCTCGACAGGTAGAGCATCCATCAAGACGAGCAGAAGACACGTTTCACTGCCCGGCGGTACGTTTGCACCATCTGGCCTGGCGACTCTGTCCACCGCCGATATCATCCGAGAACACGCCATGTTTAGCTCCAGCAAGCACTGGCCGTTCGTAATGAACTCTCGATCAAGAAGAATGATGACCGCCCGGGATTTTTCCATAGCTCTGGTCACGTTCGTCAGCTCGTCAGCACCGACTAGAAAGTCTCGGAAGGATACGCACAGGCGGAAGTTATTCGGTTCTCCTTCCATGCGTGGGATCATGCTATCGGCAACAAACCCATCCGTACTGTCATGGTGACAGATGAACGCATCGTAGTCGTATCTAACCCCCTCAGTTTGGTCAACGGCTTGGCGGTTATTAACGACCAACCCACCGTATCTTCTGAACAAACCTACCCATTTTATTTGTAGTTTCCGATGCATCAAAACCGCTACTGTGATCAAAGCAATACCTAACACAATAACGGCCGAGGTGATAGAAATGGCCAGCCCTGTCACCGTGGAGCTTTTAGCAAAATCGTTGGTAATGGTAGTGTAATTCGTTGGTGCTGATGACGTTCTTTGCATACTGCAGTTAGATCGCAGGTACCCGACGAGACCAAGGTCCAGTAGAGATGTGGCCCGTAATTGTTCTGGGGTGTTACAGCTGTACGTGTGCGTTTCTGTCGGGCCTATTTCGAAATTGTAATCGTAGTCGAAGATAGGTTTTCTTAATTGTGTTAAGACCAGGCTTGACTCAATGAGCCATTCGACGAACGACAGTAAGTCACATGTACAGCTAAAAGGATTGTTGGCCATGATGAGGACTTGTAAAGAAGCTGCTTCCCTCAGCGTATCCAACGCGCTACCCGCTACATTCCTAATGCTGTTCCCGGTAAGATTTAAAGATTCTAAGTTCCGAATGTGAGACACTGACAAAGGAACCCTTTGCAAACCTGAATGTGATATCTCCAGCTGGACGAGATTTGCGACTTTCTGGAAAGAGTTCGCCGAGACATTCAGCACCGTTGACCCAGTCACAATGAAGCTAGTTAGAGAGGGTAGATCGTAGAGCGTGCGGTCAAGGAGTTGAGGAGGATCAAAGTCGGTGTTTTGGATGTAGATTTCCTTCAGGGCTTGGAAATATTGGAACTGCGGTGGTCGTATCGGGGTGCCGTTCCTACGTTTTCGCCTTATGGCAATGAATTTCAAGGACGGACTGTGTTCTAGCAAACTGTCCATTGGTAGGCTTCTCATTTGAGTATCGATAAACTGTATGCTTTGCAAGGCCATGCCAGAAAATGCTTCTTTCTCGATCGAGACTAAGTGAACGTTTTGGATGTGCAGGGTTAGGTTGAGACGGGGTTTTGCCTCCATCAGCAACGGGAATGCATTTCTCGGTATGACTAGTGGAGTTTTCCAGGAGGGAAATGTTTCTTTAATTCTTAACAGAATTTTGGACGCATCAAATGGTTCTCCGAAAGTCAATATCCACGGTTCTGGAGGCACCTCACTCACATTTTGGAAGTTTGAAAAGTTGAATCCTGACGACATAATGCACCAAACGTTTGTTTTATAGTGGCTTCCTTTACAACAACATTCACATCCGGTGATTTGGGTGTCGCATATTGAGACAAGATTAGCTGGTTCCACAGTCATTAGAAGTATGAAGCATGCACACAGAAGCCGACGGTTAACACACGGATTTGCCATACTGCCGATGATATACCTATGGATCATGAAAAATGGTGTCCTACAATGAATTACATAAAGCCACTTTTGCGTCTATTTCAGAGCAAAATCGTTGTATCTCGATTTTGTAATAACGTCGTATATCACTCAATGCATGCAAAACGTTGTACCTCGGCACCATTGTGCACATCCGGTAAGTTTTGTTAAGGTATCATTTTATAAAGCATGGCCGCCACATTGTTGCTGAACATGAAACATGGCGATTATGCCAGCCTGATTAAGAAAGGTTAAGTGTTCATTTAGGGAAGATAAACATTCCAATGGAAGACTTTTGAGACGTTAGCGGGCGCCCTATAGCGAGCAGTCCTTTTCTTGAAACCACAAGAAAAGGCCCGCTTTCTGGGGCGCCCGCTAAAGTTTCAAATGTCTCTCGTTTGTTTTTAAACGTATGTGCTCATGTACATGTGAAACTACGCCTTCTGTATGACGTCACAAGCTCAAACAGCGCCCTCATTGAAGACCTATCATTGGCTGAGAATTGTGCGTGGCAAGTTGGCATTGTTTGACCTCAGCGATGGTGGCGTACACATAAGGTAGGCCTACATTCTGCTGATATTTTCTACGGAAATCGTCAAGTTTTGCTGTTATATACACTCTTCAAGATCCAAATACATTGGTTCTGTCATTAACAATGCTTTGAAAGAGTTAAATGTAACTCAATTACAGAGTTTATTTTACACTAAAATAAAACTTGTATCTCAGCTTCTGAAACGCTAATTTGACACTTGTGTTGAATCTAACTTTATAAAAGTGTTGTCACTGACCGAACCCTTTAAGTGTTGATTTAACACTTTCTTTTTTTAGAATGAATAGCAATCATAGGTTTTCCTGGCCAATTTCATCAAAAATTCATTCAATTTAAGAACTGGCTCATTCAATTTCGTTTGAAAATGAGTGCGCTGTCGCATCAGCATTCAACGGTCAAAAGGAGTAATTAAACTTCAACAGTTTAGCATTCACAGGTAAAATGAGATCATTCAAATTCATCAGGTGGCAAAGGTAATTCCAGTTTGTAAAAGCCAGCAACATGAGGCTGGTCAACATATCGATTTCATCAATTGTAACTAGCTAGTAGAAATTTAACCGAAGAATGGTGAAAATGTAGTAATGAACGCCAATAAAATATGAAACAAAATGACAAAAACGAGCATGTATTAGATCGAAATCATGTGTGTACGAAGACGAAATTGAATGTAGTCGTAACTAAAAAGCAGCGGCGAAACAAGGGTAAAATTTTAGAGGGGCACAAGGGGATGCACCATTCTTTTCTAGGGGGCCACTTCTACCAACTTCTGGCCAATTAAAACCTATCAATTTTCCTTTGAAAAACCTTTTCGGCGCTCTTGTTATGCCGTTTACTATTTTATAATATATTCTGACATGGAGGTAAAAACAAATACACTGTCTGCGTATAAATAGAAAAACAGTTTACAAAAAACATTGATATTACCACACATTGAACAACATTGAAAGCTTGCAAAATGTAACATTTTACTCGGGTAATTTTTAATTGCAAAGGTCCATATTTCAAATTGGGGGCACCCGCGGGACACAGACATCAATTGGGGGGGGGGAGCACGTGCCCCCCTCGCACCTTTATAGTTAACCTTTATAGGTTGATCGAAAATGCTGAAAGTGACCGGGAAACCTATGGCAGTAGACAGGCTCAAGTTTTCGACAGCATAACATTGGTTATTGAATTAGCTTTTGTGGAGTTAAATATTTTTTATTCAGAAAACACGAACGGCATACATCTTGCTGTGTGTGGGTTTTGCACACATGTTTTTGCCTTGCGGAGAAGCGGTAGTTCAAATAGATACAATTTACGGGAACATTTTGACAACTTAATAATACAATCTTGAAGTAACTGCTTATGATATAAAATCAGCAAAGTGGTAAATTACTGGATACTTACATGGGAAAAGAACAGTGCTCTTTGCGCGGCTTGGAAAGGCACAGACAAGACAATACACAGCAAAGAATGCCAAACTGATAGTTGGATGTTTTCACAGCAGTAGCCTTCAATGGAAATGATGATACTACGCGGTGTATCACATTGTTCCTGTTTAGATTTTAATCGTTGGTGTCAATTTTCATCTGCTTTTTCTTTTGTCATGATAACATGAAGTCACCGTCCATTATCCTTTTTAAAGATATAGAGTTGCCATGAAGAGTTGAAATAATTTGAGACTTATATGGTCCTAAACGTTTACCAGCATCATCCTAAACGTTTACCAGCATCAGTCGTCCCAAGATTTTTTTGCGCTGATATTTTTGACGATGGGATCCGTGTGCTTGAATGCAGTTATTGACCATGCAATGACAGAAATTAAATATAAATATGAAAAGGGACTAAAATTTGATCAAACATTTATAAGATCTACGCTGGTTACACAAAGGTGTGAACATCAACCTGAAATGAAATTACATGTGTTTAATCTTTATTCATTTCAATTTATTTATTTTAATGTTGTGATTCAACGACGTTTATCAAGAGTACGTGTTGAAGAAAAACAAAACAGTCTTAGATTGAAGTATCATTGTTTGCTCCCTGTACCTGCTGGGAATGGGCTGAAGATGAACATTTCAGAACTAAGCGAGTGCTTCAATAATTAATTCTTTTAGCTCTGCGAAATTTAATGAGTATTTCACATTTTAGAAATATTTTTAGTGCAATTTCTTGTTTATTTGAGTAGATTCAAAACTATTCAGCATTTGTGCAAACAGTTATTTTTGTATTTTATAGATATGAGAAATGAATTAATGTAAAATCTTTACACTTTACAATTTTAGCTTGTTTGTGTAACTGAATTGATGAAAACCAAGGCTTCAGAATGAATATCATCATTCAGAGACCAATGATATATATCCATTTGAAATTAAATATCCATTTATAAATGTTTGTTGTGGCGAGCGGTCTAGCACACCGAACTCAAGTTCTGGTGGCCAAGTCACTGGAGTGTGGTTTGGAGTCCAGGTCGTGACACTTGTGTCCTTGAGCAAGACACTTCGCTATAATTGCTTTACAGTGTGTTATTCCCTCAATCTTATGACGGCTTCACTGTATAAAGGAAGGAAGTTTAGTAAGTCAGACAGTCGTTTCATTGAAAGCAAGATACTCGTTTCACTTGTGTTAGTGTTAATTTAAAGGGAAAGAACACCGTTGTTTTTGGAAGAGTTAATCTCATCCTCTAGTTTGTAATTAACACACTATTCAACACACATGTTTGTCAACTTTGGTGTTCACGTCTCCCAAAAAACCCTTTATTTTTGTGTTTCTGTCCATACTGGGCTCAATGCGATTGCGGACATCAAGATAAACAGTATTTCATTTGTAAATATTTCTCTGCAGGATTTTTACTGCTACAGAGTTTATGTTTAGTGAATTTTCAGAATGCAACTGATCAACTTTTTATAAATATAATTATCCATCCTGGACTAGTAATTTTCCCAACTTTCATAAGGGCTCTATTTATTGGAGAATGAGTGCATCACTAACTTATTTTGACTCTGGAGTCCGTCGTCAACATATGAGTTCATAAAACCATCGATGTGTATGATCTACTTTCACTTTAGGCTGAAAACAAACAATAGTTCGAAAAGCAAAGGCGTCCCTAGTTTCCTGTGCCAATTCAACAAGAAGAATCCGTTCGTTTCATTTTCAATTGTGATTTGCCGACAACAATTTGAATGCATTGAAAATATTAAAGTTGGTGATTGGGATATACGAGAAAAGAGTAGGCATGTCAATTTGGCATGTGAAGCAAATAAGCGTCATGACACGTGTAAAATCAAAAAATTATTTTGTACTGGTACAAAATAATTACTGTGATAAATGCTGTCGAGGTATATTTCGTTTATTCACCACAAACTCTTGAAATAACACATTTTGCAGGTATTAGGTACTCGACTTCACCAGCGGTGTGGGTGTTTGTTATAAAAAAAAAAAAAAAAACAATTTGTAACGTAATCAACTTGGTGTCTTATAGCAGCATTACAGAGGGATGCACAAATTGTTGCATCAGGCATAAAGGATATCATTTTAGCTCTATGACGCCGATGTGTGATAAAGAATGTATTATGACTGTCGAAACCGTTAGACTATAACGAGCGTGCCGTCGATTTTGTTCATATTTAAAACAAGTAAATGGGAGACCTCTGAGGACACTAGGTGGCAGCAAACATACGAGGTAAATAATATTGTTCTCGGAATTTGAGCATGCTCAGAACCATGTAAACAATTAAACTTACCTGGTTAAGTCTGCTGCCACCTATCGTTCCAAAGTCTCACATTATTTGCGGTACCCGCTGCTAATTACATGATTCGACATGGCCTCCCCTCACCGGGCAGCTTAATTATTTTCTGCAGCCCGAAATTGCCACTGTCGTCATTATTTTCAATGGGATTTGTTTTTCTTTGAATCAATTCCTAAAAGAGAATCCTTAAAAAACAGTTTTTTCTCCGAGGATGGCAATTGTAGACTGCAGAAAAAAGTCACCAGGCACGCTTGTGTAAGACTGGGGCATCTGCTCAAGAATGCGGGGTCGGGGTTCGAATCCCATCCGAGTATAGCCTTGGGATTTTTCCCGCAGGACTCGAAAAGCGAGTTGGTGTGTACAGGACTATATCAGGAGTATGTAAATAGCATTAAAAAAAAATTACATTTGTTAGTTTTTACTATTTTGACATACATCAAAACCTTTTAAGATTGCTTCGTAAGCCACGGGATGTAGAGAGTCAAGGTTAACCAAAGTCCTCTTGCAAAACATTTTACCGGTGTTTGGAATGACCATACGCTGTCCCGTTTGCGTTAAACTGGAAAAAGAGAGGATGTTGAAAAGCAGAGAGCCCATTCTGTGCCCATTTCATGATATGAGACAGGCAAACATAATGTTCCGTCCGACTTAAAAATAAACTATACATTGACCTGTTTTATTTTTTGTGTTTATTTATTTATATTCAATCTTAGATTATACGCTTTGTTTGCCAAGACAGCGACAATGTCACTTTTGATTGATTGAACTTTAGAGATTGGTTTCTTCTTGTTCAGCCGGTTCTATTCTCAAAGCATGAAGGGAGTTATTTAGTTGTTGCCAACATCTTTCCTCATCTTTCATGTCCCATTCTAGACATGTGATCTTATCTCGGAGTGCTCTTAAGGTAGCCGGTAAAACCTCGACAGGTAGAGCATCCATCAAGACGAGCAGAAGACACGTTTCACTGCCCGGCGGTACGTTTGCACCATCTGGCCTGGCGACTCTGTCCACCGCCGATATCATCCGAGAACACGCCATGTTTAGCTCCAGCAAGCACTGGCCGTTCGTAATGAACTCTCGATCAAGAAGAATGATGACCGCCCGGGATTTTTCCATAGCTCTGGTCACGTTCGTCAGCTCGTCAGCACCGACTAGAAAGTCTCGGAAGGATACGCACAGGCGGAAGTTATTCGGTTCTCCTTCCATGTGTGGGATCATGCTATCGGCAACAAACCCATCCGTACTGTCATGGTGACAGATGAACGCATCGTAGTCGTATCTAACCCCCTCAGTTTGGTCAACGGCTTGGCGGTTATTAACGACCAACCCATCGTATCTTCTGAACAACCCTACCCATTTTATTTGTAGTTTCCGATGCATCAAAACCGCTACTGTGATCAAAGCAATACCCAACACAATAACGGCCGAGGTGATAGAAATGGCCAGCCCTGTCACCGTGGAGCTTTTAGCAAAATCGTTGGTAATGGTAGTGTAATTCGTTGGTGCTGATGACGTTCTTTGCATACTGCAGTTAGATCGCAGGTACCCGACGAGACCAAGGTCCAGTAGAGATGTGGCCCGTAATTGTTCTGGGGTGTTACAGCTGTACGTGTGCGTTTCTGTCGGGCCTATTTCGAAATTGTAATCGTAGTCGAAGATAGGTTTTCTTAATTGTGTTAAGACCAGGCTTGACTCAATGAGCCATTCGACGAACGACAGTAAGTCACATGTACAGCTAAAAGGATTGTTGGCCATGATGAGGACTTGTAAAGAAGCTGCTTCCCTCAGCGTATCCAACGCGCTACCCGCTACATTCCTAATGCTGTTCCCGGTAAGATTTAAAGATTCTAAGTTCCGAATGTGAGACACTGACAAAGGAACCCTCTGCAAACCTGAATGTGATATCTCCAGCTGGACGAGATTTGCGACTTTCTGGAAAGAGTTCGCCGAGACATTCAGCACCGTTGACCCAGTCACAATGAAGCTGGTTAGAGAGGGTAGATCGTACAGCGTGCGGTCAAGGAGTTGAGGAGGATCAAAGTCGGTGTTTTGGATGTAGATTTCCTTCAGGGCTTGGAAATATTGGAACTGCGGTGGTCGTATCGGGGTGCCGTTCCTACGTTTTCGCCTTATGGCAATGAATTTCAAGGCCGGACTGTGTTCTAGCAAACTGTCCATTGGTAGGCTTCTCATTTGAGTATCGATAAACTGTATGCTTTGCAAGGCCATGCCAGAAAATGCTTCTTTCTCGATCGAGACTAAGTGAACGTTTTGGATGTGCAGGGTTAGGTTGAGACGGGGTTTTGCCTCCATCAGCAACGGGAATGCATTTCTCGGTATGACTAGTGGAGTTTTCCAGGAGGGAAATGTTTCTTTAAATCTTAACAGAATTCTGGACGCATCAAATGGTTCTCCGAAAGTCAATCTCCACGGTTCTGGAGGCACCTCACTCACATTTTGGAAGTTTGAAAAGTTGAATCCTGAGGACATACGACACCTTACATTTGTTTTATAGGAGCTTCCTATAATATAAGATGTTTTGCATTTACATCCGCTGATTTGGGTGTCGCATATTGAGACAAGATTAGCTGGTTCCACAGTCATTAGAAGTATGAAGCATGCGCACAGAAGCCGACGGTTAACACATGGATTTGCCATACTGCCGATGATATACCTATGGATACATAAAAAACGGTGTGCTACAATGAATCACATAAAGCCACTTTTGCGTCTATTTCAGAGCAAAATCGTTGTATCTCGATTTTGTAATAACGTCGTATATCACTCAGTGGAGGCAAAACGTACCTCGGCACCATTGTGCACATCCGGTAAAGTTTTGTTAAGGTATCATTTTATATAGCATGGCCGCCACATTGTTGCTGAACATGAAACATGGCGATTATGCCAGCCTGGTTAAGAAAGGTTAAGTGTTCATTTAGGGAAGGTAAACATTTCAATGTGAGACTTTTGAGACGTTAGCGGGCGCCCTATAGTGAGCGGTCCTTTTCTTGAAACCACAAGAAAAGGCCCGCTTTCTGGGAGCCCGCTAACGTTTCAAAAGTCTCCCGTTTGTTTTAAAACGTATGTGCTCATGTACATGTGCAACTACTCCTTCTGTATGACGTCACAAGCTCAAACAGCGCCCTCATTGAAGACCTATCATTGGCTGAGAGTTGTGCGTGGCACGTTAACATTGTTTGACCTCAGCGATGGTGGCGTACACATAAGGTAGACCTACATTCTGCTGATATTTTCTACGGAAATAGTTAGGTTTTGCTGTTATATACACTCTTCAAGATCCAAATACATTGGTTCTGTCAGTAACAATGCTTTGAAAGAGTTAAATGTAACTCAATTACAGAGTTTATTTTACACTAAAATAAAACTTGTATCTCAGCTTCTGAAACGCTAATTTGACACTTGTGTTGAATCTAACTTTATAAAAGTGTTGTCACTGACCGAACCCTTTAAGTGTTCATTTAACACTTTCGTTTTTTAGAATGAATAATAATAAAAGGTTTTCCTGGCCAATTTCACCAATAATTCATTGAAATAAGAACTGGCTCATTCAATTTCGTTTGAAAATGAGTGCGCTGTCGCATCAGCATTCAACAGTCAAAAGGAGTAATTAAACTTCAACAGTTTAGCATTCACAGGTAAAATGAGATCATTCAAATTCATCAGGTGGCAAAGGTAATTCCAGTTTGTAAAAGCCAGCAACATGAGGCTGGTCAACATATCGATTTCATCAATTGTAACTAGCTAGTAGAAATTTAACCGAAGAATGGTGAAAATGTAGTAATGAACGCCAATAAAATATGAAACAAAATGACAAAAACGAGCATGTATTAGATCGAAATCATGTGTGCACGAAGACGAAATTGAATGTAGTCGTAACTAAAAAGCAGCGGCGAAACAAGGGTAAAATTTTAGAGGGGCACAAGGGGGTGCACCATTCTTTTCTAGGGGGGCACTTCTACCAACTTCTGGCCAATTAGAACCTATCAATGTTCCTTTGAAAAACCTTTTCGGCGCTCTTGTTATGCCGTTTACTATTTTATAATATAATCTGACATGGAGGTAAAACAAATACACTGTCTGCGTATAAATAGAAAAACAGTTTACAAAAAACATTGATATTACCACACATTGAACAACATTGAAAGCTTGCAAAATGTAACATTTTACTCGGGTAATTTTTAATTGCAAAGGTCCATATTTCAAATTGGGGGCACCCGCGGGACACAGACATCAATTGGGGGGGGGGAGCACGTGACCCCCTCGCCCCTTTATAGTTACGCCACTGCTAAAATGAAGCCCCAGGTTGATCGAAAATGCTGAAAGTGACCGGGAAACCTATGGCAGTAGACAGGCTCAAGTTTTCGACAGCATAACATTGGTTATTGAATTAGCTTTTGTGGACTTAAATATTTTTTATTCAGAAAACACGAACGGCATACATCTTGCTGTGTGTGGGTTTTGCACACATGTTTTTGCCTTGCGGAGAAGCGGTAGTTCAAATAGATACAATTTACGGGAACATTTTGACAACTTAATAATACAATCTTGAAGTAACTGCTTATGATATAAAATCAGCAAAGTGGTAAATTACTGGATACTTACATGGGAAAAGAACAGTGCTCTTTGCGCGGCTTGGAAAGGCACAGACAAGACAATACACAGCAAAGAATGCCAAACTGATAGTTGGATGTTTTCACAGCAGTAGCCTTCAATGGAAATGATGATACTACGCGGTGTATCACATTGTTCCTGTTTAGATTTTAATCGTTGGTGTCAATTTTCATCTGCTTTTTCTTTTGTCATGATAACATGAAGTCACCGTCCATTATCCTTTTTAAAGATATAGAGTTGCCATGAAGAGTTGAAATAATTTGAGACTTATATGGTCCTAAACGTTTACCAGCATCATCCTAAACGTTTACCAGCATCAGTCGTCCCAAGATTTTTTTGCGCTGATATTTTTGACGATGGGATCCGTGTGCTTGAATGCAGTTATTGACCATGCAATGACAGAAATTAAATATAAATATGAAAAGGGACTAAAATTTGATCAAACATTTATAAGATCTACGCTGGTTACACAAAGGTGTGAACATCAACCTGAAATGAAATTACATGTGTTTAATCTTTATTCATTTCAATTTATTTATTTTAATGTTGTGATTCAACGACGTTTATCAAGAGTACGTGTTGAAGAAAAACAAAACAGTCTTAGATTGAAGTATCATTGTTTGCTCCCTGTACCTGCTGGGAATGGGCTGAAGATGAACATTTCAGAACTAAGCGAGTGCTTCAATGATTAATTCTTTTAGCTCTGCGAAATTTAATGAGTATTTCACATTCTTTAGAAATATTTTTAGTGCAATTTCTTGTTTATTTCAGTAGATTCCAAACTATTCAGCATTTGTGCAAACAGTTATTTTTGTATTTTATAGATATGAGAAATGAGTTAAATGTAAAATCTCAACATTTTAACACTTGAAATTTTTAGCTTGTTTGTGTAACTGAATTGATAAAAACCAAGGCTTCAGAATGAATATCATCATTCAGAGACCAATGATATATATCCATTTAAAGTTAAATATCCATTTATAAATGTTTGTTGTTGGCGAGCGGTCTAGCACACCGAACTCAAGTTCTGGTGGCTAAGTCACTGGAATGTAAGTTCGAGTCCAGGTCGTGACACTTGTGTCCTTGAGCAAGAAACTTCACTATAATTGCTTTACAGTGTGTTATTCCCTCAATCACATGACAGCTACACTGTATAAAGGAAGGGAGTTTCGGAAGTCAGTCGTTTCATTGAAAGCAAGATACTCGTTTCACTTTTGTTAGTGTTAATTTAAAGGGAAAGCACACCGTTGTTTTTGGAAGAGTTAATCTCATCCTCTAGTTTGTAATTAACACACTATTCAACACACATGTTTGTCAACTTCGGTGTTCACGTCTCCCAAAAAAACTTTATTTTTGTGTTTCTGTCCATACTGGGCTCAATTCGATTGCGGACATCAAGATAAACAGTATTTCATTTGTAAATATTTCTCTGCAGTATTTTTACTGGTACAGAGTTTATGTAAAATGAATTTTCAGAATGCAACTGATAAACTTTCTTTTTCTATAACTATCCATCCTGGACTGGTAATCCCCCCCACGTTCATAAGGACTCTGTCTGCTGGAAAATGAGTGCATCACAAACTTAGTTTGACCTTGGAGACCGTCGTCAACATCTGAACTCATAAAAAACAATGTGTATGGCCTAATTTCACTTTGAGCCGAAAACAAAAGTTCAAAAAAGGAGGGCGTCCCTAGTTTCCTGAAAAATTCGTTCGTTTCGTGCATTGCCGACTTACAATAATTTGAATGCACTGAAAAGAATAAAGTGGATGACTGGAATATACGAGAAAAGAGTTCATCAATTCGGAATGTGAAGCAAATAAGCGTAATGACATGTATACAACCAAGAAATGAAACAAGAACAAAATAATTATTATGATAATGCTGTCGAGGTATATTTCGTTAATTCAATACAAACTCATGAAATAACACAATTTACAAGTAGTAAGTACTCGACTTGACTTCACTAGCGGTGTGGGTGTTTGTTATAGACAAAATCCATTTGGAACATAATCAACTTGGCCTCTTATAGCAGCATGGATGTACAATTCTTGATTTTTCCCGGTTTCCGGAGTCGAACTTCAAACCCTTTTCTATTCCATATACACCCCAAATCGCACGAACTGATACACGAATGGAGTAATTTGTTCAAATAATACGCGGTGCTTGCGTGGTGGATATTATTCACGCCAAAAGGATATAGGAATTTATTCACACCAAAATCCTATAGGAAAAATAGGTCGTGCAATTAGAGCTTAACTAAATCATAAGAACTGCTTAAACTTTACAACGCTGGTTACGCTCTTAAATAGTTTGTTTAAAAATCACTCTATAGATTGAAAATCACTCTTTTCGATTGTTAAACACATTTTTCGATTGAGGCCAGGGACAAATCTTTTGCAGTTTGTCCCTAGTTTCAATCAAATAGACTACATTTCAATTGAAAATTTTAAGAGAGTAGCGTATAATACATAATGTATTTTCTGGACAAAAATGCCAATATACAAGCAATGTTTAAAATTGGTTTAATGTTATAATTATTGTTTTTATATATATTTTTCTCTGGCATATCGAGGCAAAAACGTAGGCCAACACAGCATGTATTCCCAAGATCATGTGAAAACATGCAAATGCCCTAACCCTATGTAGGACTCTTTCTCTGTGCTGTACACTGTAGTATGTATACAAAAGTGAAATGATTCCGAGTCTTATTCAAGGTCACCCCTTACACACACTCCACTCCAAAGGCCCATACGCAATATGGATGGACAAAGTCAAGTCAATGAATATTCAGGTTCATGGTTTGGGGTATACGGGCACCACAGTACTCAACAAAAACCGCCATTTGAGAATAGTAATACACCCACTCCCTTCTAGAAGGGTGTTAATGTAATGCATATCTCATATTGTTAAAATACGAATGATGTGGTGCTCAGTGTCGTAAACGTCGCCCCGTTTGAGTTCAGATGTACTTCATATCCTTTTGGTAAGTGATGACGTTTTGGAGCCGGAAGTGCAACGTAAACGAATGGTCTACATACATGTACATTAACATTCGTTACACGGCTCCAAAACGTCATCACTTACCAACAAGATTATCCAGTACAACCCCATAACTTAGTTGTCTTTGCATCACGCACACGTCTTTCACATAAACACATTGCCTCACAAAGTATATAATTTTTGACAGATCCATGTGCCACTCACGCTCCTCGCCTCACCTAATAATAATATCAATAGTTAGCTGTCCCTATACATAACACAACACAATTACGATACTGTTTGTAACTCGATCTTCTAACTGTGCGAACAAAAGTCTCATTGAAATGTTGTATCCCACCAAATGTGGTAATTCTGAAACGTAGAAAGGCCACAACTATTTTTTCCCTTTTCAAATTGGTATCTCGCCGCGGCGACTTCATAGTTTCCAACTTTGAAAAGCTTAAATATACTGAATCTATTCCATTGGCCACGGTGAGATAGTAAGTCGCCACGGTGAGGTATCGTAATAAATCACCGCGGGGAGATGTCATCGCGTAGAGCTGGTTAACTCACTGAGGCGCGATAATTGAATTGCCTCTGGGAATAGTCAAATAAAGCCACCACGTCGATAGTAAATGGCGGCGCCGAGATAGTAAGTCGCCGAGGTGAGGTACCGTAATAAGTCGCCGCGGGGAGATAGTAAGTCATGGCGGCCAGATAACTCACTGAAGCGAGATCGCCTCTGGGGATAGTAAAATAAAGCCACCACGTCGAGATAGTAAATGGCCGCGGCGAACGAGTAATTATGGAACGTGTCTATAGTTGTGGCCCCTTAATTGCTTCCGTATAATTTGAGTCTTACATTGTGCATTATTTTTGTCTTTCATTCTACATTTGAAACATTCTTAGGCCATTATGAAGAACTGACAGTTTGGTGATAAGTTTGTGATAACAGATTTCCAATTCTATCACCACATGTGAAGAGGACATTTTTCTAAAAAATTAACTAGTTTTGTAATCATGAACTAATTGTTTTCATATGATTACTAAGAAAATGGCTGACCAATTTGACTTTGTGTGGTCTCCTGTTTTTTGTTTTGTGTTTTTTTTCCTTTTTTTCCCCCAATCTCTTATCGAAACCTTATTTTAATTTTTTTTAATTTTTCTTTTGCTTTGATACTTAAATCTTATTATTGTAAAGCATTAAAAAAATGTTTTATGTATTTTACATTAATTTATTTCGACCGTTTGCAAAGTCCTGATTAAATATTGCTGTAACTCATATTGCTGTTTTTATTACTATCGTAAACAATTATTATTACATATTATTTTTGGTAATGAAACCAAGGATGCCTCATTAGAGAACTTAATCAATGTAGCTCTCAATCCTGAGCAAACCTGTTGACAACGGTGCTTGCTATCTGAACCAGAAACACCGGGGTAATTCCCCTACTCTTCCACGATACTGAGTGTTCGGGTTCTTTTACGCGCACTACCAATCCTGGTACACGGGACCTACGGCTTAATGTCCCACCCGAAGGATGAACAACTAGGTATAGCATCTTACTCATCTTATTCATCTTACTCATCGAACACATTCTGCTGCCAACAACACCAGAACATGAGTCCGGTGAGCTAGATCGCTAGGTCAAGACACTCCACGGTTGTCCCAACTCCCTAACCTGGTTATCAACTTTGGACAAGATCCTCCTGGGCAAACGTTCGGAGAATCACAGTGTCTCCTCAACGGGTTGGTTACAACCAACGAACAGTGTTATGAAAACAAATTATAAACAGTTCTATCTCCTTTACCTTGCTTTAATATCTTTGTTTTTCTTAGTTTTCTATTTTATTAATTAGATTTATTTCTTGTTATTCTGGGGTAACGCAAACTGCCCTTGACCATCGCTTGCATCTTTGCACGAGTCTACATGTCAACTGTCACGTTGATGTAACTGTGTTTACTCCTGTTTGCCCTTTTAGGACGCCCCCTATTGGCATAAGAGTGAACAGGTTTATCAGCTGCCTTGGTCTCGAAGGGGATACCAGCACGGCCAGCGCAGTCCTTGGGTGAAAAACCTTCTACGTCTTGGCCAGTGGGAGCCATTTCCATGGTCTTCATTGGGATAAGATATTGGGCCCTCTGCGCCCAACGGTGATGAGTGCTGTAGTGCTCTTGTCTATCTCGTGGGGATAATTCTTCGTCGGGACTGGCCATCGTTTCTTTTATCCCCGCAACTATCTGTCGGAAAGACCAGCGTCTCTTGGCTAAAACATTCCAACAGTCCAGCATGATTTTAAATCTAAATGGAAGAGAAAATCGAAATAACATTTTGTTTACTACCCTAAATCGACCCATCCTCTTCGCCCATGGACTCACACTAGCATCAACAAAATAATAAGAATCTGTACCTTAACGGGCTCCGTAATTTAAAGTGGGTACAAAAACCATTTTTCGGTAACACTGCAACAAAAAGGTACTTGTGATTGCAAAGTTGAATTCGGTGTACAAAGCCGAAGAATACATGTTCCTAGGCCCAATTAGCCTTTCCCATGAAATATGCTAATTACATTCACACATGTGTACATACATTATCGGTAGGCAAACGCCATAAAGTTGTGCAACTAGGCACACGCACAAACGCGTGTGCGTCACGCCATCATTAGCCCCACACCAAAAGGTGCGATGTTCCCTCATTTTGCCCACTTGGGCCCAATTTCGTAGAGCTGCTCAAGCACCAAATAGTAACTAAGCACAAAACAATGTTGCTTACCAGAGTAAGGTTACCAGCCAAAATACCACGTCACATGCACCATTTGTGACAGGTATCCTGTTTGTTTTTGGTTAGCAGAAAATTGTTAATTAAGCAATTTTGTCTGCTTAAAAACCTGCGACTCCATTACACGCGAAAATAACGTCGCTTTCCTACCTTACTTTTCTGAACAGTCGGTTCAATAATCGCACATCCCTTTTTAAGCAGTTCTATGAAATTGGGCCCAGATAATGTTAGTGCGCACGCGTGATGTGCAATTTACATGTTTCACTCGTTTTGTCCACCGTGCCACTCTTCAAAAGAGCCGTATGGCAGACAAGTCTTTTTTAGAGTGAAAGACGGGTATTTTCAACTTGAATCAGAGTGAACTTCTCTCCAATTTCACTCAGAAAGGGTGATGCACAGTGAGTGTCACTCTCAAAACAGCCAAAAAGAGCCAAATGGCGACAGAGTGAAATTTTTACTCTTTTACATTTAGAGAGTATAGAACATGGAAGCAGAATAATCAAAGACCCTCAGTACGGAAACCAATGTTAAAAGAGGAACTAACTTAGATTATTTGTTTTGTGGTTGCTGTATAGAATAATTTATAGCAACGATTTTTCTTACATTTTCCATGGGGTGCGAGGTGGCGCCACCATACGCTCGCCTCGTTGGAGATAATCATACATATCTTCATTCTTGATGCCGGGATAGGGTGTACGTCCTCCTGAGAACAACTCCCATAATACAACACCGTACGACCACTGTGTGAGTGTGGAATAAAACAATATTAGTCAGACAACATAACAGAAAAATACACTTTAGCATCCCACCCACATACACACATAGTTTCTCGACCGGATAAATCGATGAATTATAATGTGTTCTTTGAGTGTTTGGACTTTTTTCAGTTTGTCAAACCACCGAAAGCCCTTTTTGTTGAAGTCAGCGGTATCAACGGATGGACATACTAATGCAATCTTCTATAATTAATGGGGGCGCTTCAGTTATCATTCTCTATTGTCTATACTTCATCATTAAATTTGTCTTTCATTGTAAAAGAAGATTAAGCCTTGTCTGGATGAACAGATCAGTTTGACTACGTCATGTACGTTGTTGGTATGGGAGACTTTTGAGACGCTGGCGGCAGCAGACACAACGGTCCTTTTTGACAGTTCTGAACGTGCGCGCACATGCTCAGTATTGCTCACGTAGTTTGGAGCATGCGTACTACATGGTGAGAACTTTGAAAACGGACCGTCCAAAAGTCTCCCATTGCACCAATATATTAACTGCATTGGTACATATTTGCCCTTAACAAAACATTTATACCCTTTAATACGAAGAATTTGAGTACTTTGGATTGTTTTGGGTGGCAAACATTACTTCAGTGTTTTGGCTAATTTGATGGAATGTGTAATAAAAATGACAAATTATTGTACTTTATTGCAGTGAAGGCCAGCCATACTCGCCAACCACTGTTTGGCAAAATTTTCGGCAGTGACACCTCCAAGTAAAGGCCTATATTATGTCCAACCCATTATGTCTGTAGGACATAATGGGCCGGACATAATGATTATCATTCGTCGGACACAGTGTGTCGGACATAAAGGTTCTAAATTGTCGTCGGACATAATGGTCCATGTCGGACATAATGGTGCGTATAAACATACGTGAAGGCCATACTCACAACATCTGTTCTGGTGTTGAACACTTGGCGTTCCATAGATTCTGGTGCCATCCATTTGATTGGTAGCTTGGCCTGTTTGTCATTACTGGTGTAGTAATCGTCTTCATACAGATCACGGCAGAGCCCGAAATCTGCGATCCTCACATTGAGCTCCTCGTCAACCCTTTGTCAAACAACATTTATAATGATTTTTTTTTAGAAACCCAGCGAAGCTTCAAAGTATTTCATTAAAACATTATTATGGCAAAAATTCTGAACATTAAAACATAGAAATTAATAAAGATATCCGTAGGCCTACTGTGAAGACATAAATCTAAAAGACATATCTATTATTTCAGAGCCACCACTCCTCCCAAAAGAGATTTATACATGCTTGTACCTGCAAATTTCCTAGTTTACCAGTTATATAGCCAATTGTTCTTCACACCATGCAAAAAGCTTCCAACATCACTCAAACATCACATATATATATTATTAAAAGAGACATCCCTAAGGCACTTTGAGGGGTCTACTTTCTTTATTAACGATTAATAATATATTTTTAATGCAATTCGCCCATCACAAGGCCCAAAGGCCACTCGAGGTGTGGGCTACTTTTTAAAGGGTTAGAAACCTGCCCCAATGCGCAGAAACAATACAAGACGTGGCGAGATATAAACGCAAGTCTCTTCACAGCACAGCTAAGAACATGGCGTTAACATGGTTACATTATTGATATTGTTACTGATAGAGAGTTGCATGATTTTCAACTGAGAAACAGTAGGCCTAGTTTAAATAGACCGTTTGTCAGCCCAACCAAGGAAAGAGTACTTTGCTAAAAATACGCCTTATACATGTTCACACATTTTGAAATCACGGAAGATTATTATATCATAAGCACGGGATTGTAAATGCCGGTGGGGTGGTGCTTCAGCCCTCAGAGCCCTTGCCACACCGTCCCCAAATCAGGTCAAACAAAAAGTTGTATTTTTTTGTTGTTGTAGCAATTAAAGTATATTTTGTGCATAACCTGTAATCGAATTAAGACTCAATAGAAAATGTCTAGGTTTCAGTACACCATCCAAAAATAATTTACAGTGTATATTGTAGGCCTATGGCTTGCACATTTTGCCGGGCTTGGTGACCATAATGGTTTATAGGCCTATGTGGGTTATAGGTAACTTCGGACACCGTTCCGAAATGCTAACACGGACCCGGGCTTCGCAGGGGATAAGGTGTTCACAGTCCCTCTCTAATAACTCCGGTTTCCCCAAAATGTGGTTTTCCAAATTGTGGTTTTCTACCACACAACTTGTATCAAGTTACCTTTTCTGAATTCCCATATGTTTACGGGTTACTTAAGGCTTGACATCATTTTGAATGGCACCTTGGTGTCAATACACTATTTCATTAAATAAAGATGAAAAACAAAAGTCAAATCATTTTCATAAATTCTTCTTCTTACATGCAATTTCTAGCAGCTAAATCTCGATGGACAAACTTCCTCTGAGCTAGGTACTCCATACCAAGAGCGATGTGTAAAGCAAATATCAGGAGACGCTCTGTAGTAAGCGCCTAGAAACCATAAAAAACTAAATTCTTACAACATCTCAAAATTCATCCAAAATAATATAATCTGTTCTCCCAACAAATTGTTGTAAATACATGTACTATGCGGTGCTACAAGGGTCTCACATGTCAAAAACTTCAAACACCTGTCTTAAAAACAATACTGAGTGTCTTGAGTACCTATTGGTAGATACGTTAGCTTTATGTAAATATATGTCATTATTATTATTTTTATTTCTTATTAAAACCCTTTTATGAATACGTAACTGATCATGGACGATATGGGTAATTTGGTAGCTATTTTATGAACTTAAAGGCCACAGGTACTTTTGCCAAGCACTGGTTAGAACACATCAAAAGAGAAAGGTATATTGTGCACAATAATTTGCTGTTAATAATTAATTTACCTGCCGTGGTTGATTCAAAAGGAAAGACTTAAGGTCACCATTTTCCATGAACGGAAGTACTACAAACGGTTGACCCTGTGGGTCAAAGGTCAACCCTAGGAGCCCAAGCACATTTGGGTGGTCAAAGTTCTTCATCATTAACCCTTCTTCAAGAAATTTGATGACGTTGCCAGGGTCGCTGTTATCACCTGAGACAGAAAACAGAACGGAGAATGATTTAGTTCTGTACATCCTGGTAAGGCTATACATCTCTGCAGACTGAAGAACACAAGGGTAAAAGTGTACTTTTTGGCACCTGAACCATACATGGTGCTGCTATGTAAATGAATGGGTCATAATTATATTGAACATAGCTAATCTAGTCTAATCTAATGTAATCATTTATTTTTTAAAGTGCACTACATAAAATCATCTCAGCACACAGTAAAAATGTGTTGGCATTAAAAACAATACAAGAACAATTAGAAGAACAAAATTTAAGAGCTAAAAAGTAAGCCATCAATAAAGAACTCCTAAACCAAGGAATGAAGAAATGATTAAAGCAAAATAAAGAAATGCTGCCGTGGGCTTGTAAATATTACTTAGCTCCGCATACTGCGAAGAAAAAAACCCCGTGAGCGCTATAAAAGACGCCCTCCCTCGGGTGTGATAAAGCGCTATTAAGAACTGCATATTATTATCATTAAGAAGATCCTAAAACAATAACTTGGCATGTTCGGTACCTTGAATTGTTTTTACTGCTACTGTCCTACGTGGCCCCGTGGTAGACTCGCTAAGTACTGCCTTATACACTTTGCCGAATTCACCTGGACGATGCCATAAGAATAAAATCATTGAATTGAATCATTGTGCTGACATTTAGTTACCAGGGTGTGAAATAACTTGGATTTGTTCTCCGCACGAAATTTGACAAAATGAATTATTTTTCAAACCGGAAAGAAGAAAAATAATAATAAACTAGAGGCTTGTCTGTCACACGGACAAAAAAAAATTGGCTTTACCATATTTAAAAACTGTACATTTCAGGTGATATAACATGAAATGAAATTTGATGACGTCATTATGACGCCATCTCGTTTCCTAAGCGTCTGTGACCTATCAGGCCGTTTCACGGACAATTTAGAAGTAGCCAAAGTGCCGTCTAGAAGAAAACATGTACAAGTCTATAGGAAACTATTTAGAATAGCTGGAAGAAAAATAGAAAGAATAAGAAAAGAAAAAAAATCAGAACCATTTCAAAGGCTTTTCGCGCCAAAAATCGTGTATACACACCCACACAATGCACTGCACCATGCAAACAATTATTTGGACATGTCTGCCGGATTCAACACGAGATATCGTCAGGTTCCGACAATAAAGTCATCTGTATCTTGTCAACTAACTACCAATCGTTAAGAGGGATTTGTTTCAGTCAGTGTCTCAAATGAAAATTCATAACTTCATCGACTAAAGGAAAATAGCTATATAATATTATTTAAACCAGTATTTTACAATCAGTTTGACAAAAAAAATGGCATAAGCTATACATCCTAGACTGGAAAAAGACAGTTGATTATTTACCACTATTTTGTTTTAAATGTATAATTTCCAAAGATAGTTGGTATAAAAGAGACTGAAGATGATTCTGACGCCGAACTATGGACAACTGTCTGGTCAAAGATTGTCAACACTTCTCGGGTCTCTTGACCCGGGAGAAAATTCCAAATTCGGGTGGATGGTGTGAAGGATCGCTGATGACTTGCAGTTCTGGATACTGCCTGTCTTGTAGTCAAGGGAACTGCGCGTTGATCTTATGGGTTGATGAAAGCTATGCTTGTGGATGGTGCTGCCGTTATAGCAAGGATGGTAGATTTTACATGAGCTCCATGGGACGGTTAGTAGATTGGGTCCAATTTTACATTTAACAAGCTGGAAAATAACATTGTTTACAGTGTATTCCAGAGGATTTCTCTCGCATTGAAAAGAACATTGACAAAGTAACTTCGAGTGACTTACCTTGTCCCAACACCCCTCCGATCTCCAACTGGTTAAACTTAATCTGCAAGTCCTCAAGAACTATGCTTATTTTGTTGTTGACATAAATAGACTTTTGATGACGCTTTGATTTCCTGGAATGCGATTTACGAACAGGTGTGGCTGCTTTGCGTTGGTTCTCAACAATCTCGAGGATCTCTTGGCGAGATAAAAAGAATCGGAACGATGTTCAAATAACCAAATACGTTTGAAAACAATTTTAAAGTGTGGTTCAAAATAACTTTATTTGTGAAAAAAAAACACTGTTAGAGAACAACAATTCCCGGGTCAGAGCAGTGACTCTAAGTTCCATAAGACTGATCTATTTCCGAGACAGTTGTCCTGAAATTCGTTTTAAACTGACCCAAATATGTGTCAAACTGACGCAGAATCTGAGTCAAAATTCAAATCTTAAATCAGTTACCGGGTCGCACAAATGGGTTAGGCCTACTGGGACCCGGAATCCGGGTTAATGGGAGACCTTTGAGACGCTGGCGGCAGCAGACACAATGGTTCTTTTTGACAGCTATGAGCATGCGTACTACTGGTGAGAACTGTGAAAAAGGACCTTCCAGAAGTCTCCCATTTTGACCCCGGGAGTTTTTAGAGTATTAGTGCTTCGGGAAATAGAGCCTCGCCATGTTTGGTTTTATTAGTCTTTTTGGGAGCTACACCTACCTTGATGGAAATCCCTGATGCGAGTTATAAGACGCTCGTTGTAATCCTTCAGCAATCGCCGCTGTTTGTAATACTTGACAGCGAAGACGACACAGAGAAAAATCAAGAAGGCTGCAGAAGCTGACGAGGCCGTTATGAGAAGCGTGGACAGGTACGTGACGGGAAACTTCACTGTCCCTGGACTTAATACAAAATGTCCATACCAAGTAACCTAAGATAAGAGAAAAAGTCTGCTTAGAGTGTGTGGAGAAGGGCGTTACTAAACAACTGACAAGAAAAGCACGACTAAGATCAGTTCAAAGGGAATGGGAAGAACTAGAGAAATAAGACAATGTGGAGTTGTAGAATAAAATTGATATAATAACATTAAATATACGATACCACCTGTTGCGTATATACTGTGATATCACCCTTCCTTGTGCTCCTACTAAGGGTTTTCTCTGCATAAGATTAGAGTGTCGTATCGAAGCGGTCCAGTAACACCGATAGCCATTTTGAGATAATGGTGGACACAATAAGACACTATTTGGTTTGGGTACAGTGTCTGTATACACCCAAACCACAGTGCACCCCTATCGTGTCCGCCATGCCTCAACAAGGCTATATTGGCGTTGTCAGAGTGTACGTGTGTTCGACTCCCAGTCATGACATTGTGTTGTGGAACAACCCGGATGGAACGTTTTGCAAATAGGACATCTGTGTTGAACAACACACGTTAAACCCAGATGTTTCTGGCATGGTTGGATACACATTGCTCCACATTAGCCAGTAAACCCTTAAAAGATAAATGGGTCACACAAATCAAACATATCTCTGCATAATGCCGTGAAACTATAAGAAGCCATGTAAGACACCCTGTGTGATATAGTGCTACATAATGAAACGTAGCAATTAGTCTACAACTCATCCAATGCAGATCTGGTTGTGACTCTCTGTATAATATTGCAAGGCTGGAGAATTAATACGACCTGAGTCGAGCACATCAGTTTTCCAAACAAGATTGTCAAGCGGAAATAATTCCTAGAACGCTAAGAAATTTGTACCCAGTGTTTAGGTTCTGATTTAAAACCGCCAAGTTGAAAAATGAAATCCGTATAAATGCTATTAAAATGACGAAGGTCCTTACACATCAGCCGTTCCCAATACCCGAACCCTGCCTGAAAGAACTATGGTTGTTTACGAAACCACGGCTTGTCTAAATAACTGACAGAGCCAAGGCCTAAGCCCAGAGCATAGGCCTAAGCCCAAGCCCAAGCCATGGTTTCGTAAAACGGCCTATGCTGGTTAAGCAACTTACCGTAGCTGTAGGTGTTTTGCCCGAGTCAACTCGTCCTTGCTCGTCAAGGCCTAACGGTAACTCATCTGGAAGTTTGCAGGTTATGTACGAATCAATCATGTTTACAACTAAGCAGTTCTTGTTCCCAACTGTTACTTTTACTTCCGATTTCGTGGCTGCTACTGCAAACCGTTCACCCTGAAAGAAATCAACTAAAAATTGTAAGGTTGTTTTCCCGTAGGACTTGAGTAATACAGTGCTTATCACGAAGGAGTAATGATATTCTTTATCCTAGATGCAATTAACGGAGTATTACATCTGTAGAATAGTTGCGGTAACCGCTGCTTATTACAGGATTCGAACCGGCCTCTTGGTCAAGTAGTTATTAGACATTTGCTGTAGAATGGCAGGGGTCGTGGGTTCGAATCTCAACAAAAATCGAATGGATTTTTGCCCCGCAGGACTCGAACCATGAGCAATAAACTATTTTATTTGCTCCATGCTCGAACAAAGCATGGACAGTGCTTATAACTCGTCGGTATAGGGTAAAAAGCAAAAATAATATTCCCTATTGCTAAAACGATTATTACTCATGTTAAAATATGACGTTATAATATCTAACGAGGACAAACTATCTTGAAATGCTTTAACCTTTTTATCCTTGGCAGATTTTGAATCAATGAGTTATCGACGCCAGGTCGAACTACCTACATACTTGATTGTTTTTAAGTGTCGAGTCATCGGTTTGCAAATGAAGTCATGGTTGCAGATCAGAATAAGTCCATCGTGATTCCGTTTAAAACAAAAATTTCCCGGCCATGAAACACACACATGTCATGAGCTTTTATTATACCATAAAGGTAGGAGACAAGACTATCTTCATGAGTTATACAAACAACTTGTTTTAAACCTAAACTTGGTTTGTCCAATTTCTTTGTAACAATGCATTTCTGTAAAGGAAAGGTTCAATCATAGTTTACTGCTCAAACTGTTGTCTCCTTTTTAAATTTTCGATTTAATCATTTGAAAACTGAGAACTGTATACAAAAACAACCATAAACATGGTTTCAGGGTGGACAGTCGATGTTCGCTCCCATCGGTATTGAAAATTGACAAACTAGTTTGTCAACTTCCAATACCGAGAGGGAGCTTATATCGAATGTCCACCCAAAATAAACCAAGCTATAATAAATTAATAACTTATCCACCAAAAATAAACCAAGTTATAATAAATTAATAACTTATCCACCCAAAATAAACCAAGTTATAATAAGTTAATAACTTATATTTGTTTTACTTTCCTCATACTTTTCTAGTTCGGCATCATTGTACCCAGGAAAACGCGGAATGACATTACGCGTGCCGTCATCTTTTCATGTGTATGTGTAGCTGGCTGTGGCGTGTGTGGTAAAGCGCATGCGTAATAGACTGTTGCACATGCGACAGTCTACTACGTACGCGTATTTACCATGTGCGGGATACTGGCGCGCTTGGTAAACAGCAAATAATAGCATCTGGCACGTAATGGTTAATGGACCAGTGAGAATTCGACTCTCGATCATGAAAATGTATGAGGTATATAGTAACATGAAATACAACACCTACTTTGATGTAAATCGTGAAGAAATTGCCAATAGCGTACTCGTTGTTCTCTCCTTCAAACTTGTGGACGACCGGATTAAAGCAATAGCTAAATTCAATACCAGTCGTATTCAAAAGCACTCTAAATCCATCCAACAAAAAACCTAGAGCAACGTCAGCACATGGTGGCGTCACTGTGTCTGGTAGCTCAATACCCGGCGAGACGCATATCATGGTTGAATTACTCTGTATCTGACACGACTGTCAAAGGAAAATATTATTATGCAATCAACAATATTTTGATCTAAATTAAGGGTAGTCCGAAGTGTTTACATTTTTTAAGGACGTACAGATTATCACTGCTTTTTAAGACTCTCTTCCTCCCTCTACCAAAGTACTATAATCTTCATGTTTTTTCTCAAACATTTATGGTTAGTGACTTCACGTTTCGACCCTAGCAAATGTTTTCTTAAAAGCTAAAACTTTGTACTTCATTTTTGTTTAATTATTAATATTTCCTCTTTAGTTTGCACGGTAGAAGTATCAACATTTTAAAACACATGTCCTATCCACAAACCTTTGACGTCGTACACCTTGTATGACCAATTGTTTTATGAGTGTTTTGGGCAGTTTCCTCACATGTTAGTCATTTAGACAGAAATTGTACTTTTTTAAAAGGAAATACAGCTCGGGGATTTCGACTCACCTCTCGATATTCGATGTTTCTCTGTCTATTTAGGACGAATACCGAAGCATTACTCACGGTTAAATGAGCTCCAGACACCACAAGAGTTCTCCCTCCTCTACGTCAATACAGTTGAAAAAACACATTATTGAGAACTACTTACATTTTGAATATTTGTCATTGCTGTCAATGATCGTAGGGAATGAAACTTTAAAAATACAATTGTTGTTTCTGGATTGGCTGCAAAATCCGCCAACTAATGAACATTTATGTTAATGTTATAGTTTATTTACACTGGCATTTTAACATTATTTCATATGGAATTTGCTCAAATTGTTATAACTATAATTATTTGTTATATAGTTCATTGATGTTAATTTGCAAGAACATTCTTAAGCCATTATTTTAGAGAATTTATAATTTAAATTTTGTAGAAAAAAACAACAACAACAAAGGATAGCTTTCTTTAACGGAAACTTCAAAAAATGGAAAAACCCACAAATTGGAAGAATAAACTAAAATTGACTTTAAAAAAACAATCCACATACAAGGCATGGGCCCGATGTAGGACTCGTGATCCGTGTAAAGCTCGGCTCGTCCTCGATCCTTCAAGGAAACGCGACTGAGTCAAAACTAAATTTCGGGAGGCCAAGGGCAACTAACGGGAAGCGAAAATTCACTATGCTTTCGCTGTCCGCGTGAAGTATGAACCGGGCCTTCCTGCGAGGGAATTCCAATGGCGAAATGAACTTACGCTTCTATGCTCTGTCTTGGTAGCACGTCGATAATTTCGGGATTAGGTTGGTAGGCGAATATCTCACTCGACTTTCTCACAGCTCCATCAAATGTAACTGATATAACACCAGTGTTCCCCACTGTGGAGGGCCCAGTGTAACATCGAAGAACAGGTGCACTATTGCTACATTTTGTGGGATTTGAGAGTTTTAAAAGTATTTTAAGCATTCTTAGAGTTCAAAGGAGATGTTTAAACACCAAGATCTAGCTTCATGCCGGCAAGCACGCATTTGCGTTAATGATATAATGGTCCGTGCTCGAGCCAATTTCTGCTCGAAAATGAATTGATTTCTGCGAGCGAAATTTATTAGAGCATGTTATTTTGTAACAAGTAAATTTGGTAAATCCCAATTTCAGCTTGTAGAAGTCTACAAAAATGTTGTTTTTGAATGACGGCTCACTTTCGGACATTGACAACGTTTTCACAAAGCGCAGCCTAACTGATATTCATATATGCATGGCGTACAACGCGACCCATGCATTGTTCACATCAAGTTCACAAAACGCGCGGATGTATTTACTGTTTTCCCAAAATAATTCATTTTCCTATTTTATTAGGTAAGCCCTACTCTTGTCATTATTCGCTGATGGATTTTTTCGGTCGATATGAAAGTTAATAACTTTGGTTATCCTACAAAAATGGCAATTTAACATTTAGATTCATTTTTCCAGGGCAAAATCGGCTTGAGCACGGACCATAATCTTCAAGCTAATAGCTTCCATCTAAAATTGCATTCACTTCCTCCACCTTTTTGCATCTCACAAAAAGCCAGAGGTCAAATGTTAATTCGTACAGACTAGTATGATCTTTTATTTTGGCCCATTAAACGGGAAATGAAACGAATGTAGTTGTCGTACCTTCATGTTATTTACCGTACCTTACTACAGCACAGGGTATGTTTGCATCAATCATAGCTTTGATATCACTGCCGCTGTTCAAGTTCATTCCGTAGATGCTGAGTAGAGTTCCACCAGCTGCTGGTCCAAACTTTGGACGGAAGCTCGTAATCATTGGATTCTAAAACAAAATCAATTTTTTCGAATTACCAATTCATAATGCCCACTACTTTTGTGCCCGTTATCATTAATATCGTTATATCTCTCTGGTAATGAAACCAGGGGGCGCCCTCAAACATCCGCTGGCACTGTGGCTCGCGGGTCAACTGAGCCAATCTGTAGTCGTAGCAGAGCATTTTGTAAACTGTACTCGAGTAAGAGTACCTGGGACATCGAGTTCGTGTACAGGTACAGGGCAGCGGAGAGTAGTATGACTACATTTTAAGTCGAGTAAGGATTGCAGATTTCAGTCCAAGTACTTTGCATACCTAGTAAAAGTACAAGTACCTATAAACCAGTATTCGAGTATAGTATTCCAGTATGATAGCCAAGTATACTATAATACAACATTACTCTCTGTTTTTTTAAGAGTAAATTTACCCCTCCTTTAGTTTTCAAAGCTGCAGATAACGTAAAGTGAAAAACTTTTTTATTTTTAATTGGTCATGATTTAGTGGAAACAACGTGATTGTAAATGTGCTTTTGTAAATTTTTTGAAGCTATTTTTCGAGCTATTTTGGGTTCTTCAAAATGTGTATTTTGTTCTCTTTCTCGATCATGACAGTATTTCAGCCTGAATTTCTCCTGTTAATTGGCATAAAATGTAAAATCAACGAGTGATTTTTCAGATTAAATCCAATAAATTTTGTTTTTAATGCCCAACCAATTTAATGAAGCTTGATATTAACTGAACATTGTACGGTTATTTGCACACCATGGAGTATGTGCATGTTGAATGTTGGTTTTGTTTTTGTGAGTATAAAGAGCTTTTGAAGATGTTTATTTACCGTGTAAGTGAATATCACCGACCCCGTGCTTTGAAGGTTCTTTGCCCCGTCCATACGTGCCACTAGGATGGTGATAGAGTGTATCGTGTCCGGACTCATCGGAGCTGTACGGCAGCTTACACTGGAATTGTTTTAAAACAATGTTTCTCAATGGTTGAAAACAGAAGAACAAACAAACATCAAAAAGAAAGAGCCAACGAACTTTAGAAAAGAAACGTTTTGATACGTTTTTAAGGGTAAACAATGTTTATGTGCATTACGTAACATAATTATGACATTAACACACAGGACGTGTTTGTTTCTGCAGGTTGATATGAATGGGGGGGGCAACACTTTAAAATGTTTCAGCTGTTATTTTCACAGTTGTTGATTCGACGTTAAAAGTGATCCAAAATTTACCGTAATTAGTAATTACTAATAGTTTGTGAGGCCAATCATCCTTACTGGCAGCTGATAAGCTGAATTGCGAAGGACGCGGCTGCACGTATTCGAGCTGCAGGCATTCACGGGCGCATTCGGCAACCGGGCGCATTCGGCAACCAGCCACATCAACCCACATAATGACCACGGAGCACAGCCCGGAATCGACAGTGTTTGGTTTTTCCGGAGGGAAGAAAACCGGATGGCCTGGAGAAAAACCCTCGTGACACAGGAGAGAACCAACGCACAACTCCACTCACATACGTTCCTAGCCCTAGCCAGGACTCGAACCAGGGACACATTGGTGAGAGGCGAGCGCTTTACGCACACGCCACCTACCCTTTACAGGATGTGGCATGGAAAGAAAAAGATTACTCTTTGTTTTTAAACAAAGTGACATACATGGTGGGTTCGATTGTAAAATACGACCGCTCAACTTAAAAACAAGTATATAATTGATATAAAAAAGCAGCACGGCGGTGTTTTACCACTCGTCGGGACTTTACCTTTGACCGATAACGTACTGTTCCTCCAGTCCAGTCAGGTCACATTGCTTGTTACCAATCCTCACCAGTTGGACATCTGTAAACTTCTGACCAATGTTGGTTCCTGTCACTGTAATGATTGTATTTCCTTCCAGTGGTCCCGTTGCAGGAATCACCTAAAATTACATCAGTATAGCATTATATCAATAATATATCCATAACCAAATTCAGTATATCGTGCAGATGAAACAAAATAGCACCGCTAGTTAAACTTTACAGGCAGAGAATATCTAAGAAAAGCCAACACTTGTGGAAATTTTATAAGCATTATCTCAAAATAATGCAAAGATTTCAAAAGACAAAGTGAGTGAAAAGTGCGCCATCATCTAACCTTGCAGGGTTTGTTGCGCCCGTGGGCAAGGTTAAATGACATAGTGCACTTTTCACTCACTTTGTCTTTTGAAATCTTTGCATTATTTTTGAGATAATGCTTATAAATGTTCGAAAATTGCTCACTTTTCTAACATGTTCTCTGAACTTAGTGTGAATATCAGGAACTTGTTGATTTTTTTTTTTTTTTTCGGGGGGGGGGGCGTTATAAGTCATGTCATATGAAGCCGAGGGAGGGTTTTGGCACTTTAGTCTGGTTAGTGGGGTTCTTTTGATTCCTGCTTTGGGTTTGATTCTAAGGGTGTCTAAAATGGTCGTAATTGCTTTTGTTTGAATGTTTTAATAATAATGATAATGATAAAGAACAATCACTATTGTTTATGTGTGTTTTTTAAGTTTTGTTATTGCAGACACGCAATTTTCTACTGGGCTACCTGTTCAAGATGAGGTGCTGGACACTGAGCACCAGGTTCCAAAACGCTGTTAAAACACAGAGGGTGTTCTATGTGTGCACACTGGGTACCACACCAACGACATTCAAGTTCTGGTCTGGCTGTCTCTGTCGACAAACAACGGCTGCAATCCCGCCGGCCTACATCACATTTGTACAGTATAACTACAAAAACAATTTAGACGTTGTGGGCTCAAAAGAGGTGTCTATTATATTAATATTAACAAATATCAAAATCAACATTCATTCCGGAAAGATTTATTCGACGGCAGTACGTATCAATCAGTTAGCCACTGCATACGGCAATCTAAAGCTGGCCCCTTTTATGGACAGGCTCTGTGGTCGAGTAAATATTAAAACAAATACGAGTCGTCTCAAGACAAAAAAAAGTCTCGTTTCAAGAGAGACAAGTCTCATTCAAAGATAGACAAGTCTCGTATAGAGACATGCAAATCTCGTTTAAGGACAGATAACTTTCGTCTCAAGCCAGAGGCTCTCTTCTCTTGGGACAGATGAGTCTCGTTTAAGGACAGAAATGTCTCGTTTTAAGGCCAGGGGAGTCTCGTTGCGAAATAAATAAGTCTCGTTGCAAAACAATTTTAATTTGTTTAATGTCGTGTCAAGTGAAAAAGTCTCGTTGCAAAACAAATTGAAAATCGTGTCAAGTGAAAAAGTCTCGTATCGCGACAAACAAATGTCATTTCAAAATAGAAAAGTCTTGCCTCAAGACAGATAAAATCTCGTCTGGAGAGACAGATGATTCTTGTTGCGAAGAAACTGCCCGTTTATTGCGAAGAAACTGCCCGTTTATTGAATTGTTAATAATTCTTCCATAGGTTGCGAGAGAGTGTCAGATGAGTTCCCGTTCCTTAGCTTTACTTTTTGCTCTCGGCAAAACCTGGAATGTAGTTTAATAATTGTTACACAATAATATATCAATAATGTGACACGACAGTTGTAAAGGAATATTCTTACCCCTGAAGTGATTCTCTAACTCTCTGTCACCATTCCAAATTATGAAGAGTTGCGCTATTACCTCATTTGTATCGTCTGCAGCATAAGTATACTTGATGATTGGGGGAAATGAAAATAAGAAGTGATGGTTTTGGACAGTGTTATATTGGGATTGGGATTTGGTTACGGTCAGAATATTTAAGCTTGCTTTTTCGGGGTCACATAATTATCTGTTTTTTTTTTCTTCAAAATCTCATTTTTATTTTATGGTATTTCAGGGATGATTTTGTTGTTCCTCCCCGGGACAGCATCAAGGAGGGTTATGCTGAAAAAAGTGAATTTCTCAAGTTTCTGTTGATTGATTTGTTATTTATTTATTTATTCATTTATTTTCTTGATAAATAATGAGCGCACTATTGGCAGTGTATTGTGCCTTCAATTTCATATTATACTGTACAAAATGAAAGTGAAAGTCCAAAACCATAAAAAAATGAAAATAAATAAATAAAAATACGAGCACGCTATTTTTTTCTCCGAGCCTTTAACAGATGCCTGATCTATAAAAGTTAACTACATTATTAAACATTAATCATGCATTCTACATTTTCTGTAGAGTGACTGGAGGGGGACTTGCGTATGAACTCGGCAACAGTATTACATTGTACTTTAGTGAATAGGCCGTATTTTTTAAAGCAAGAGGGCGCACAACTAATTCCATTTTGAAAGTACAAAAATATATATAAATAAAAAATTTCCAAGCAAATTGTAAAACTGTCATTAAAAAAAACCCCTTAAAAGTGGTATATTATCTGCTTTATTAGAAGTCTAACTGACCGATTGCGCAACCAATGTTTACATGTCATCACGTGAACTGTAGTGGATACTACGTCATCTCAGCTGATGGCAACTACATGCAAATACATGCCGTGACCCACAAAGTGACACCAACAGTCGGCTTTTGGAAACAATAACACTGTTACTAAGCCCTTTTATTAAAGTTGTGACATTGATTTTAATCACATTACTATTTCATAAACTATCAGAGTATTGAACTACAAAAAAGGTTTATTTTTTAGTTATGCATCGGCGTCGGACGACGATGTAGCCACGGCCTGTTGTTTTGTTTGTACTGTAGGCCTAAATCACTGTGAACGTTGGAAAAGTGGGCACTACCCAGCCTTGCGAAATTTCAAATAGACAAAGGAATCACAAAGTTTTGAAAAGCCTTTTCTTTGGATTATTTCAGCTTCAAAACTTCAGATTACTTCATTACTTTAGATTCTTGTGCTGAAAAGTATGTTATCGCGGTCGTCTGGCCCAAACGTTCCGTCGTGCAACTACCACATCGTGAACATAATTATACGTTCCTTGTAGAAATTCAAAGACTTCTGGAACTGTCCTTACTGGCTTAATTCAACCACTCGAAGGTCTCTGGTACAAACTTGAATATTTTTTTTTTTATAGATTTCGAGAAAGAAAAGCCTCTATCGAATAAACTAAATGTAACAATCGTCATGTATCGTCATGAAGGACGTCGTGTTTGCTTAAATTAATACCCACTACAGGTCACGTGCCGTGGGTTGCGCAATCGGTCTATTGCACCTGGTTTACCACATTATTGCTATGCTTTGGTCCCCAATCTACCCCAAAGGATGTCCTCTTGCAGTAAAAAAACATAAGGCATATCTGTACTTACCTTTCGACTATTACATTTGATGACATCATTTGCTATTTTAATTGCTTGGACTTGCTGCCTCTTATTTTCTATCATCAAGGAGCATGCGTAATTGACCTAAACAGGTAGGAATGAAGACGAAGTTGGTTTAAGTACAACGAGGATGTAAGAGTGGTCCCAAAGACGGGCATTCCAAACGGCTGGCTGTATTATTACTATTATTATTAATATTATTATTAATTATTCTGGTTGTGAAGCCAAGGATTATCAGAAAAGCGAACTAAATCACTATACTAGCCAAGAAACCCATGGAGAAAAGACAAGCAAGGAAGTTTCAGTTTAAGATGTGGGAGGAAAACCCCAGAGAAATATTCCAGGGGAAACCCACACAATCAGTAGGTACTGAAAAACCCACTCCATAGTGCCCCCGGTGGGATTCGAACCGGGGTCCCAGAGGTGGAAGGCGAGGAAAGATACCACTAAGTCAACCTGACCACCCTCTGTGTTTTATTACACAGAGAAAGCTTATCAAAATTTTAAGTAGCTTTGTCCCAAGTCAAACATTGTAGGCTACATAAAATACAATTCATACTAATTGTCAGACTTGTCTCTGGTCTGACAAATCATGTCTTAAATCACGCATCTTGTCAAATGACAGATAAATTCGGTCTTAAGACAGACAAGTCTTGTTTCTATAAGTCTCTTTTCAAGACAGATAAGTCTCGTCGCAAGACAAATAAATGTCGTCTCAAGACCGATAAATCTTATCTCAACAAAGATGAATGAGTCTTGTCTCAATATCAATACAGACATGTATTGTCTCAATATCAATACAGACATGTCTTGTCTCAATATCAATACAGACATGTCTTGTCTCAATATCAATATAGACATGTCTTGTCTCAATATCAATACAGACATGTCTTGTCCCCCCAAAAAGACAAATCTCTTCCCAACACAGGTGTGTCTCGTCTTGAGACGGATGAGTCTTGTCTCGTGTCAGATTGTTTCAGTCAAGCATGTGTTGTCTCTAAACGTGGAGAGGTTTTGCTCTTCGTTAACAACTACCCTCATGCCAAACAATGTCAAAGAGTCTGAATTCCAGTTCATAAAACCTTATATCTGGGGTTTTATTCACAAAAATAAATCAAATAATGATCTGCAGTTAACATTGTTCAACAAAAAACACATAATATACTTCACCCTAAGAAGCATATTATCGAGGTCATCCCATTCTTTTTAAACTCAAGAAAAAACAAGTTTTTGAAAGTTTAAATTCAAAGAAAATGGCAAACCGTGTCAGAGTCCGGCAAGTTGGAGACATTGACTAATACTTCTCTTGTAATGTCGACCGGAACGAGTACCTCTTCATCCTGTGGTTGTAGCTGAGGACAGAAACCTGGTCCTTGGTTCACGCCACCGTCGGGATTCTGTTACCAGTATGAAAAAGAATTAAATTCACGACAATAATAGTTATTTTTTATTTATTAGCAACCATAAAAAGGTGGATTTTACATAGAATTTTTTTAAGAAGTAAAAATTCATACAAAAAGGTTAAAAGTGAACCGGAGGTTCCAGTTTTGTTCTCGCAACAACTTGTTCATTCTAAAATGATAACACTTGGGATGAAACGAGTCTCATCACTGATTGTGAAAGATTTGGAAGGAAATAACAAATACATGAATATTTTGTACACCTTAAGGAATACTTTAAAGAATAGTAAAGCTGACTTTACGTTGAGTCCTGTGACGATGGTATCTTCAGTTGTGCAACCAGTACTGTTATGTACGCATGTGTTGTCAAATACACACCAGTCACAATCCCAAGCGCTTGTCACGCACTCTCCGCATCTGCGGATAAGATTAGTTCAAACTGCATGAAAACAAGAACGATTCTTGCAACTCAAGTTGTCAATTTACTTTTACTACAATGTGGCAATGAGAAAGGCTCATTCCACCATGATTGATTTCTGTTTATTTAAAAAAAAAATGTATAAGGTATTGCCCTTAAACTAGCTGACTGAACCGATGTGGCTGGGCAACATGAACGTATAAACACAGTTGCGTTTGAGAAGTACAAAAAACAAACAAACAAACAAACAAACAAACACACAAACAAACAAACAAACAAACACACAAACAAATAAACAAACAACCAACAAACCAACAACCAACCAGAATTTTATACATGGTGAATAATAAAGAGACTCCAACGTACTTGTCGTGTCGGTTACATTCATAGAAACTGAATCTTGTAGAGATAAATGGTGTCATAGATTCTGAAGAAATGAGACTCAGCTGCATTGTCACATGGTCCTCTGTGAAAAATATTGATAATAATAGTGTACATTTATAATGCGCCATGTCTGTCATAAATGACACTCCTGGCGCCGAATTATCAAATCTGGTGGAGATTGTTACAAAAGATTTTATGAGACCAAGCAACCGTAATACAACACCTAGAAAGGGATACAAGGTCAGGTGGCGCATATTGCTGCCAGAGCATGCCAGAAACACCGGGGCAAACCCCTTCGATCAGTGTACCGGGTTCTTTTACGTGTATCACACAACACATGGGACCAACGGCTTTACGTCCCATCCGAGGGAAGAAGCAATAATGGCTTAGTGTCTTGCTTAAGTACACAAGTGTCACGACCGGGATTCGAACCCACACTCTGCAGATCAGAAACACCAAAGCTTGAGTCCGGTGCATTTAACAGCTCGGCCACGCCACAAAGGAAAACAAAAAACTCCATAGTCGTCTATCCAGTCGTATATATGTAATTTTATGTGTTAGGCCAAGTGTTCTCCATTGACCAATTAGGCCGCATTGTTGGTCCTACTTTTTAAAGTTACCTGTCGCGGGGATTATTGGCCGGGCGCTTATTTCAAGAAAGTTACAAGTGACAGTATTTCCCAGTGTCGTCCCTCGACTCATCGGGAGGTTGTCGAACTGGCAGCTGTAGGTCTCGCCAACAGGAAGCTCAGGAAGCTGCTCCACAGTCAGTGTGATCTGAATTTTGGGGTGAAGTTATTATAAGAGTCATGATTTTCAACCTAACAGAATCACACAAAAATGGCTTACACTACAAAAACTGGGGTGTTAAAATTGATTCTCTCGGTATCTATATGTGAAAACACCGACATGGTGTTAGTTATCCCATAGCTTTATCGTTGGTAAAATTAACACCATGTTGGTGTTGTCATATTTAGATACCAAGGGAATCAACGTAACACCCCAGTTTTGCAGTGTATAGAGCTCCGGTTTACAACTTCACATTATTTTTGAGAGCCTTACATGCAGCCTGACCCCAGATGGAGCCCATAGCCCGTATCTAAATGAAGCCTGGGCCAATGTAACCCTAACTTGACCCCTTTGCACCAACGTCACACAGGCTACTGTCTGCGCTACTGTCTGATACGCTCGCAACCAAGATTATGATTATGACGTCAGATGAATTGGGTCAATACCTGTAAATGAACAGGGGTGGATTTCACAAAGCACCAGGATACTAGTGTTATCTTGAGTTAGGAAGAGTAACTAGTCCTAACTTATATGACTAGTCGTATGTTAGGACTAGTCCTAAGTTAGGACTAGTTTTGTGAAATCCACCCAGGCCTGTTGGGGCTACATTTAGGTACATGGTTGTGGATGTACTTGCGTTACAGGCTACAGCTAGGGCTGGGGCTATATTAAGGTACTACACAGACGCCAAGCAACGACTTTTTATTTGCTCTTTGATACGAGGTACCACTTTGTAGACGGTCTTTGTTTTATACTTTGTCAAAGACGTATAAAAACATCGATTTCTATAGTGTTTCGTATACCAACGCCGAGTCTCATAAATATACATAATATCCAACTAAATCTCATGTGCATATTCATTAAGTTAATTAATGAAGCTAACCATCCTTTGTGGTTCCTTTACAGCCTCACTGGTAGCAAAACATTGAACGTCATGAATATTCATAATAGCTTAATTAGGTTCTCTATAAGACTCACGAGTCTCTGTGGTTCTGTAACTGGTAAGCTTCTGAGCGGATCTATATCAATGACCGCTACACATTGAGTCACATCGTACGGGAGCCAGCGAGTGGATTCATTCGCCATCGGACATTCACTCCTTCGGGTGCACCTGCAGTTTCGGTACATATATAAATAACTATAAATACAAGATGTATATAAATTAAAGCAGGTGAAAACCAAATTTTAAACATGATTTTTATTTTATTTTATTTATTTATTTATTTATTTATTTATTTATTTATTTATTATAATCTCTACGGTGTGCACACTCAATCGCAAGGAGCTAAAGGGTAACTACAAAGTTAATCAAACATTCGCATTCTCTATTCGTTCCGTTTCTTGACATAAACTCTAGTATAATTCGTACTGCAACAAATATGTACAATTCAAATTGTCCTGGATTTTCCATTTGATACTGAAGGAGTTACATTTCAATGAAGGAGTCACAGATTTTTGAGTCTGGGTTTTGAAAGATTTGAGTGTACCAGACATTGCTTTTGTCCCTGTGGTTGGACGCCGCAATGGTGCAACGAACTAAATATTTTCCCGTTTTTGTTTTTTAATGTTCACACCTTTAAAAAAGAAAGAAAAAAAGGAGCATCTTCACTGATGTTAACAGAGTAACACATCTCTATTATATACAGTAGTGTAACGAGACATTATCATTTTGGGTTGGAAGTGGGAGGGGAGGGTCAGCAAGCAGAGAGAAAAAGACAGTTGTGGAGCTACTGTGTATATCGAACCAATTCGTTTGTGCAACATTTTCTCGCGGGATGGGGGGGGGGACGCCACTGGTTATAGCAAAATGTCTGATGATAATGGAGTATTTTAAGTTCATTACCCAAACACGTTTTACAAAATTGGCATTATTCTCAAAGACCAGGAGATGATTGACATGAAATTGTTACAATCACAAAAGAATAATGAGGATATTGGCAAGAAATGTTCAACTTTCCACTATAAAATGACTGACATATCGGTCCCAAGCCAAAAGTCAATTTGTAGTGGATACTGGTGGATTTTCCCCCCAATTTCCTCATTGTGATTATAACAGTTTCATATCAATCGTTTCCTTGTTTACGAGAATGATTGCTTTTGCTTATAAAGTTCCTGATTTTAATACCTCGATAATATTCATCATCATATTTTTTAAAGATTTTGGCCGACTATCAAGGTTACACCACATGCAAGAGAGTTTCTAAACGAAAATGCTGTTACTTCCTGCAAACTAGTACTTTCACTTCTCTGGAAAGAGAGAAAAAGTCTAGAATAAAAAATGACAGAAAACACACTCAAAAAACCCCACACGAAACCACACAGATAGTACTTTTAAAGACTCTTGCTGCTATTTGTAATTATGCAACTCGACAAGTTGTATATTATTTCTGCATTCTTGCTTGTTTTGTCTTTCCTGGTGGATGGCCATTTCTTACTCTATTCTGTGATCGTTTTGTCATAGTACACGCTTAAAACTGAAGAGTTGAATCCAACACTTACATGTGTGCGGTCAGTGACTACACTTTAAAAGTGTTGAATCCGACATTTTAAAATGTTAAATCCAGCATGTAAAACTTTTAGTTTAGCATTTAAATTGTTAATTCAACATTTAAAGTGCTGGTTCTATGAAGCAAACATTGAAAATGTTGAATTATCACTTGAATTGCCGGGTTCAACTCTTTGGCGTTTGGTTTGATATCTTAAAATGCTGGATTTAACATTTACAACGTTTGGTTCAACCCTTTTAAAGTGTAGTCATTGTCCGCACACACATGTAAGTGTTGGATTCAACGCTTCAATTTTAGCGTGTACACTCGACAAAATGAAAGTGTTAAATCAACACTTAAAAAGGGTTTGGTCAGTGACAACTCTTTTATAAAGTTTTATTCAACTAATACTAATAATACAAGTGTCAAACTAGCGTTTCAGAAGCTGAGATTTAACTTTTAATATTGTGTAAATTCAACTCTTCGATTGAGTTATATTTAACTCTGTCAAAGTGTTGTCACTGACAGAACTCTTTAAGTGTTGATTTAACACTTTGGTTTTTAGAGTGTTAATAAACAACATCCACGTCCCATTTACGGGTGTCAATCTCTTCGGGAGAGAAATTGTACCTGTATCTTCAATATTTGGGGTCGGGTTACCCACCTCCTCCCCTCACTTCCCCCACCACACCCATTCTTGAACTTTTCATGCATTAAAAAAAAATCGATTGAGCTTGAAAAGCCTGCAAAAGACAAGAACGTTGTATTATGCATTTACTTCATGTCTTGTGTCTAATTCCATAAAGTAGAACTTATGCTGGGTTGTAAAAGTGTGTAGGGCCTGGGTAATTATAGGCTTACGTACAACATTTACCCTGTATTGGCAAATGTGACATAGTTTTCAATATCATCCCTATTTTTAGAATAAACAACTTCGCTAATACTTTTTACGCGCGCGTTCTATAGCAGTGGAATGAGGAGCATGCTGGTCGAGTTAGTGACAAAATTTGTGGACATCTAGACCAGCATGTAGGCCTACCTCATTCCACTACTAACGCGCGTGTATTTTGAAGTCTATGGATCTTCAGTCCACAAAACGTATTTGACGCATGCTGTACAATAATTAAGCAAGCAATGTCCCGCTAATCATTTTTCTTACTTGTTGTCTAGAGTGCACCATCCACAGTACGGGTCCCTGCTCTGAGTGCTGTTCTCACCGATGCACGTGTCGCACTTCAAATACTGGCCGCAATTTTCAATTCGCAGTTTGAGAAGCTGGACAAAAAGTGGGCAGAAAATTACGAAACATTATGGAAATGCGATAGAATGGTTGCATATTGTATTTATCTCTTGAGCTTGTACCTTGAAGCGATGTCAGTGATTGCAATATTGTTCTAACCTTTAAAGGGAAAGAACATCGTCATTTTTTGGAAGAGTAGAATCATTTTAACCTAGTTTTAGGGGTGATATTGCATGAAAGTGAACAATCCTGATAATTAGTTAACAGTTTCCTTTTGGTCTTTGGGGATGAAGCCCCCTGAATTTACACAGGATGTTACATTTTTAGAGGTTTACAAAATCTCTACATCAGTTCAATTGAAATGATGTACAGAGTTTGTAAACCTCTAAAAAAAACTCACTGGTTGGTTAAATGATGCCTTTATTGGAAACTACGGGCTTTTGTTTTTTGTTGTCAGGTTTTTCCTTGTTTTTGGTTTCCTTGTTTTTCATGACCCCTGTAAAAAGGCGAAACTGCCGTTAGAGAAAGGAAAGACTCCGCCCTTGTAATGGCCATCAGGTATATATGATGGCCAGTTATTGTTTCAACTGGAAAATACTTAGGAGTGCGATTGGGTTTTGAGCAAGACCTTACCTTTTGTTCGGTGAGTACAGTGACCTGTTGTTTTGTGTCGTCGAGTGACATATCTCTTAGAACTGGGGCGTCTCCGAGCTCAATTGTCTGATAATGCCGAGCCGATGTTCCACTTTCAATATGCACCTGTTACATTAAGCGGACTGAGATTAAGTAAACTTCTCTGTTGTACCACAGTGCTATATAAGTTCATCCGAATTTTTTGAGGTCATGAAAATTACCTTAACAAATAAAACGTGCGTTTTTTTCATTACTTTTAGGCTGTTTCTCCCACATCTAAAATTTAACTTCTGTTACTCACCATTATGTCCGACATGGACTATTATGTCAGGCGACAATTTTGAACTACTATGTCCGACCCAATGTGTTCGACGAACTAATACTTCCGACCCATTGTGTCCGACGGACATAATGGGTCGGACGCATGGTTTGTCGAACACAATGGGTCGGACATAATGGTTTGTCGGACACATAGGGTCGGACATAATGGTTCAACATTTTCTAGTCAGACATGATGGTCCATGTCGTGACAGCAAAGTAACACTTATTATCCAATCGTTATTTTACTTAATTAATTCATTAATTAAATTAAGAAAAAAAATACAACCGGATAAATTGAAATAACTACCCAATCGGTGTCAGATAATTCCCTGACGAACTTACAGCAAGAATTGCGATTAAAAACATAGTCTGGTCTCTCTACAAAATGAGACTTAAATTTAGGCTCTTTTAGGCAATTTTATGGGCAACCAACTGCGCTACAAGCCAAGGGAACACTTCTGGAGCTCAAGTAAAATACTTTGTGCACTATGTTTTTAAAATATTTTTTTAATAGAAATTGCAGTGTTTTTCTACTTTATTGTCCCTTGTGACAAAAACTATGGGCCTAATATTTAAGTTTGATGTACAGTCTATCCCTACACTCAACAACCTTTAACAATGATCCACTTGAAGTTCCAATGAAAGCAACCGTATGCTTCATCTCAATGCTTGTGACTATCGATGACATCCTAGTATTAGGTCGCTCAAGCAATGGCGTAGATTCAACTGCATTAGGATTGTTGGCGTATTTGTAGAGATAGCTTGTTTCACAGAGATAGGGGCCATGAGACTGTAAGAAAGAAAAAAGGGTTCAATTCTACTAGTTCAACCTTTAACTTATAACGATGATACTTAATTCGGTTTGTCATATCTTCCTTCAGATAGTTAGCAGTGAGTGGATACATTGTAAGCTGTACGCCTACTGAAATTTGTACCTAGGCTTACTGTTTAGTGTGATGAAATGAAGATCGAGTGGACATTATTTTGTTAAAACGGTCCTCCCATAATGACAACGCTTAGGAAAGGGATTTGCATCAATATGAATTGGTGACTGTTGCTATGTCGGAAATTCTTCACTAAGACTTACAATGTTTATTGTATTACACCTAGATCCCTCTAGATAGCTGACACTGTCTCCCCCATTCCCTCTAATGCAGTTAGCAACAGCAGTAACAAATGCATCTTCAATGTCCTGCATACTGAACATACAAAGAGCTGAGCTGGTGTCATCCTTGGTGAAGACGGCGTACAACATCAAGTCACTTGAATCGATTCCCAGTGAGGCAGCAATGCCGGGTCCTGCTGGTCCAACATGAGCTGCTTGGGCGTAGGGATACACACTCGATCCTCGGCCACATTGTATGGTAATCTCTGTGTAAGCATCCAAGTCTGGAGGGGCTGATTCTAGCACATTAGCCTGATGACAAACCCGTACCACCTTGGAGACTCCTGTGTTAATGTTGGTAGCAATTTGTTGAGAAGTGACATAATACACGTAGTCAGTTGATGAAAAACCATAAAGGTAGTTAATGTCAAAAGGATTACCCTCATAGACACTATTAAAATCAACTCGAGAATTTGACCTTGCTAACAGTAGATTTTGATTTGGTACAATCAGATCCAAAAGTCTCCTTGATACTGGACGAATTTGATTTCTTGGAAAAGAACTCGTGAATGTAGCAGCAACATACAGCCAGTCTTTATTCCCTGGACCAGGCGCTATGATGCTGACGGTCGTCTTATCTTCATCTGATGCTACGAGAGTCTCAATCTCAGCAGTAACTGTTAGCTCCTCTGCATGTCTCAGCTGACATTGCCCAGTGTAACTCCCACAAGTTATAAGTGCATTCCTAAGCGGCTCAACAAAGAGAACTTTATTGTTATTGACACAATCCCGTTCATCACCGCATTCATTGGCTGTACTGACGTTCCTCTGATGTTCCAAATTGTTGTTGAGTCGATAGATTGAATTAGCCGCCCCTACGTACACATTACCCGAGGGGCTATGCAGGAGAACATGATTCAGTTTGGCGTTGCTACCCGGGTTATTGAAGGATGATATCTCATAAGCAGAGAGACTTCCAGCGCGTTGTGTTGATGCAGTCTCCAGACAGAAACAAAGAACCAATGCATGGAGTACGAGTGTTAATGCCAATCTTTGATCCATGGCTCCCATGTGTCGCGTAGTGCTCTTCCCCAAATAGCTCCTCTGCCAAAAAGCTCTGAAGTGGCAACCAAACAATGGGATACTTTTGGACGGTCTTTTTTCACAGTTCTCACCAGCAGTACGCATGCTCAGAACTGCGCGCGCAATACTGAGCCTGTCTGCGCATGCACAGAACTGTCCAAAAGTCCCATTGTGTCTGCTGCCGCCATTAAAGTAATTTGTTGCAGCATAATGCTTTCGTGTAACCAAAATAGTTGTATTAAACAATAACATTTTTTTTTCTGGCAAGCGCTTTGTGACGGGAACGGAAGTATGGTATTTTGTTTGGCGCACTACCAAGTGCTCTTCACATTAACTTTCGCTTCGATAAGGTCTCTGAATTTGTGCAAAGTAACCTAGTGCTGTCTAAAGAGTGTTCATGGGCAATTTGTTTAAAATGAAAATGTGTTATTTATTTCCTGAATTGGAAGTAAAGTGCCTGAGTTTTCAAAAATATATCTATTAACTATTGCACTTCTGGTAACTCCGAAAATAAAAGGAAAGCATACAAATGTATCAACTCAAAAACAAAATAAATAAATAATAAAAGAAACAAAAACGGAAAAACCAAAAAACAACAAATGAACACTTTATTAATTTCATTATTTATTCATTGTACGTCCAGCAACAGGCCAATTCGCCAATAACAGGATGAACAGGAAACGAAAAGAAAATGTTCAGTTTTAGATGTGAGAGGAAAACCCCAATGGGGAAAACCCTAGCAAACTAGGTAGGGACTGAGAGTCCAATCCACATGCAAGGCTCCGGTCTGAGGATGGGATTCGAACCGGGGTCCACAATGGTGAAAGGCAGGGAAAGAAACCTCAGAGCCCACCTGATCCACAAATTTCAATTCAAAAGTACGGTACATGAAGATATGTTGTCAAATTTAGATCTTAAATTGCGTGTAATTTGATATGTTGTGACGTCATTGTTGATGTCGATTAATACAGTTTAAAAAATCATTGGAATCAACTCCTCTATTTTCGTGTGAAAAAGTTATGTTTTTAGATTATAACAAGAGGGTTACACTTATGAACTTGATTATGATGTATAATCCATTAAACAAAGGTATACTGAATCTTCCCCGGGCCACGATTGTGTAGACGTCCCCGGCTGTAGTTCCACTTGGCAACATGAACATACTTGTTTGATTCGTTGAGAATGAAGCGTGTTTTTGCCATGAACTTTCAACCGGTATAAATTTTGTCAAAGCACTGCGTGATCCAACCGTTGAATGCTTTATGCAACCAAAAGTAAAGCAACCGTGCTTCACTTCCGTTTGTGTGAGACTGAAAATTGAACAACTTTTCTTTAAAGGTAGAGTACATGATTGGTATTCATCGGTACGGTCTGACAGCTGATTATGAAGTTCATACCAGTGTCAATCTTCCATAAAAACATTTCTGTCTGAAATTCTGTCAAAGCCGAGAAAATAGAATTTAAAGACCCCGATTTTAATTTCGATGGTAACAATCGAAATTATGGACAATGTGTTTACATGCTGAAAAATGTGCACGGCTTTTCACTCTTTTCTCCTGAGTCAGACAACGGTTTGGTCCCAAATTTTCACATTTAAAAAAAAACTATTTATTCATGTATATATTGAATCAAACAAATTAAAACATTGCACTATCAGCTTTACCAATCATATATTTTACATTTAAATAACAAGGTGGTTGAAGCGGCTGATTGATCAATGTGTTCAGTTTGTTTTGCTACTTTGTTTGTATAATCATATCGAGTATACTTATGCTTATAGATTTTTTTTTAATTAACTATTGTACTAGTTTTTACAGCACACAACCGTTGTTTGATTGCACAAATACCAGGAAGTATGTTCTCCACTTCCTAATCACATTGCTGGTTGATTGACCTTGAGTTCTGGTTTGCTAAAAAGTGCATTGGATCAGTTAATGTAGTTTGTAATATTGTAGACCAAGTATACTGTTCAAACTGTTTTTGAAACTGCGTTAGTTTGGTTCCTATACTTCCTATTCTATGGACCATGTAAACTTTGTTTACAAAAAAGAGCAACCATGTACATTCCAGGGCTTTCCTGACAGGCAAGACTGGTCATTGGGAAATTTGACATTTTGTGTCATAATTTCTGCATTAATTCATGGGTTATTCAAGTATAACAGCTGAACAAGTTATAAGATGTGCCCCTTTCTTCAATCAAAAGTAACAATCAAGACACGAAATAATATTTGATGTGTTCTTCCATTGAGCTGTGTACAAATTGTGCCTGCAGGGAAAGTCTAGGCTCTGTGGCTCTTTTCTAAACATGTGACGTCACGGGTTACATGATCTATTTGGGTAATTTCAGAGTTCGTGTCCTCTTGAAAGTCTTTCCAATGATGAGGGCCGGAATGCTGTTTTCTAGTACAGTAAAGAAAAAAAATAGGAACAGTACTAACGTTGCTAACAACTAGTTTTATTGACCTTGCCAGGAGTGAAAGGAAGAATATTTTATAATTTGTGTGCGCTTGTTTGAGTAATTTTTCTCTCAAATTACTCCTTTGTAATGTGTGCTTTGTATTTCTGATTTTTCCTCTTTTTTATTTTCATTTTTTTATTTTTTTTATTTTATTTTGTTATTATTATTATTATTATTATATGTTTTCCCGGCCAAATTCAGCAAAATATCATTCAATTTCATTATTGCGTTTTCAAATTCACGCAATTTCTCTAATTCAGTCAAACTAGGGTTTCTCTTTCAGTATTATTGCATTCAATTTCGTTTTCGTGCACTCAGGATCCCTTTCTTTTCATTCTATTTCGTTTATAGACATTCAAGACTACAAGATCGCCATTCTTATGTTGAATATCTACCACCTTTTCCCAATAGGTGCAATCAAATTCAGAGTCATCGAAGCGCTCTGCGATTTTGCACCTAATGTTCGTTTCTTTTTCGTTTATGGGTAACGGATTTCAACATTTTGAGCATTCAAATTCAACATGAGTTTGATACGGCTTATGCTTGCGTTTAAAGTTAGCGATAATGTTCTTTTTCCGGCAGTTGCGTGAATAATCTGTTTTATGAGTTTTTAACTTAATTCTTATATTTGATCTTAATTGCAATTGTTTTTCTTTTACTTTGTTACACACTAAAAAATTAGATTGAAATCCACTCTAATTAGATTGAAAATAACTTTTTTCGATTGAGGCCATGTAAAACATTCTGCATTTTGTCCCTAGTTTCAATCGAATAGAGTACATTTTAATCAAAAACTTTAAGAGAGTACCCCATGATTAAAATTTTAAAATGTGTCCTCGAACAGTTAAATAAAGTTTTATGGCATACAAGTATACAAAAACAATAAACAATACAAAAAACAATAAAAAATATTTTGCTTGCATTTGCTTGCAATGTAAATGTTTGCTTTGGTTTTAAATTCACTTGTTGTCATCTTCTTTGTTCGTTAATGTTTAGACCTTGCAAATTAACTCTCGAATACTTTAATCAGCCTTCCTGTATCTACAGTGCTCAATCTTCATAATGACCATGGGCAGCCATTATTTTTTGCTTCAAAATCGTATATTTAGTGAGAGGTATAACTCGGCAACAGTGTAGAAATGAATTACCCTCATAATATCCTAAACTTTATATTATAGGCAAATACGAACCAAAAAGGGCATACCGAAGAAACGAATTTGAATGCAAACATTTCTAAAATGTTTGCCAGTTGACGAAAATGAATAGTCAACCAGCCCGTTCCTGCTGTCTTTGGCGAAATTGAATGAACTAAGTGACCATTTTAAATTGAATGATTTTATTTGTCAAATGAATGCTCACGTGTCGAAATTGAATGACTCTTTTTAACTGTTGAATGTTGATGTACCCGAGGATTTATTTTCAAGCGAAATTGAATGACCCGGGTATTAACTTGAATGGATTTTTTGTTGAAATTGGCCGGGAAAACCTATATTATCATTATTATTATTTATTTATTTATTTATTTATTATTATTATTATTATTTTTTTTTTTTTAATTTTTTTTTTTTGGGGGGGCCTGTTTCGTCCATTTTCCTGCATTTTTCTTCCCTTTCTTTTTGAAAAAACCTTTGTTACGTTGGTGATTCAAAACTAAACCTAGTAAAGACAACAAACGTTCTAATAACATGCTTTGGGATTTTTCTGTTCTATTTCAAGAAAAATAACATGGAATGCGTTCACCGTGAATTTGATTGGCCAACCCTTGTATTACGGGGGTGGTCCAAAGTTGTCTTTATTGTTTTCGAACTCAACTGTCTCTAAGAATAAACCATTGCCAGTAAACTTGCGGGTACAACCATGTGTTTGAATCTCTTTTGTGAGGAGTGTTCGCTCTGAAAAGAGCCGGAGTGGTCAATGAGGAGTGTTGGCTCTGAAAAGAGCCGGAGTGGTCTCGGAGCCAACACTCCTCACAAAAGAGATTTAAACACATGGTTGTTCTTATTCTCCTACACCATGCAAAGCTTCAAACAACACTCAACTGTCTCTCTTGTAGGCCCCTTTATAGCTATTTCTAATGTAACTGTCCTGGTTTACTGTAACCATCTTGTCTGAATAGTTCAAAGGCAGCCTTTTTAAAAGCATTAAAGATGTTTGAACATTTTCTGTGAATTTTTTGACAATAAAAGCAAGCTGCTTAGAGTTAAGACTGTTCATGTGTTCATTCTCACAAGAATAGCATGCGACCATTTCCCGTCGAAGCTGCTGAAAACTTAATTGTTTCGTGTTGAACTTTACATGAAGCCTCCTGACAATTTAAATCAAGTAAATTAAATGGTGAAATGTGATATTGCGATAAATATTCCGTATTAAAGCCACACAACCAATTGACACCACTGAACGCTTGCCGAAAAGCGTACCGTACCGAAAGAGCTACAGGCCTACAATGGGTGATTCATTGATGCATCAGTCGATAGGACTGTTTTGACGTCTAGCTAACACAGCGTGCTGTAATTGCCCCCAGCATCTTTCCTCATCCTCCATGTCCCACTGTAGACATGTAATCTTATCTAGAAGTGCTCTTAAGGTAGCCGGTAAAACCTCGACAGGAAGGACGTCCATCAAGACGAGCAGAAGACGCGTCCCACTGCCCGGTATTCCATCGGGCCTGGCGAAGCTGTCTGCTGACGCCGCCATCATCTGAGAACACGCCATGTTAAGTTCTAGCAAGCACTGACCGCTGTTGATAAACTCTCTGTTTAACAGGACAATGATAGCTCGACTTTTATCCATGGCGCTAGACACATTGTCAAGGTGGTCGACACCAACCAGAAAGTCTCTAAAAGACAAGCACAGACGTAAATTGTGCGGTGCCTGCTCTAGTTGTGGTACCATATTTAATGCGACAAATTCTGCCATACCATCATGGTGGCAAACGTACGCATCATATCTGCTGTTAATTTCTATAAAATTATTATTACAGGCAGGAATTGACTGTCGGCGGGAATCAGACGAAGTACTGCTGTAGCCTCTGAATAAACCTACCCCCCTTCTCTTCAGTTTCTTACGCAACATCAAACTACTTACTATGCCCGCTACAATCACCACCACTGAAACTACTGTTATGGGAACAATAACGTGATACTGAACAAAGTCAATCCCAGGTTTCACATTATCATCCTTCTTCTTCGTGGTTTGGAGTATTGAATCTGGTAACGTCACTGTAGTGGTACCTGACGGATTCTCCGTAACAACCTCGCTGCAGGTTGTCTCCAAGGCGGAAACCAAATCAGGTGCTGTCAGATCGATCTTGGAAAACTTCACAGGATATTTGCAAGAGACGCTTCCTCGACCGATATCCAGAGAAGCCTCCTGCAACCACCGTAAAAACGGCAGCGTATCACACCTACAGTCGAAGGGATTACCTTCGAGTGTAAGCGTCCTTAAGTTAGTTAAATCTGTCAGAACGTCAAGGACCGATCGATCGACAGTCGCTATCTCATTCCCATGCACGTCAATCTCGGTCAGTTCATGTAGCTTACTCAGTAGGTTGGCATCAAGGGACTGAATGTTGTTATAAGATAGGTCCAAGTGCTTCAAGGTTTGCAACCCGCTCAGTGTGGATGGCATCGCCATCAAGTTATTATTGGGGAGTTCCAATGATCTCAAGTTTGGTAGATTCATGAGAAGTAACGGGGTGGTAATTGTGCCGCTACTAGACGCCATAAAATTCCCGTTTGCGATTTTCAGCTGACGCAGGGAAGGTAAATTGCTGAAGATAAAGGATGTCGTTGAAGCTACCCGTGTTTCTTCGATGGTGACTCTCTCTAGAACTTCAAAGGAGTGAACAGGGGGAAATATTACTGCTGTGCCGTCGACAGATACCGGTACAACATTCCAGACAGTGATACTCAGCAAAGAATGACTGACATCTTGGAGGGCGTCCGAGGGGAATGCATCCATTGCTAATCCAGAAAATGTTACGTGCTTTACGTCAAGTCCCCTTAATGAACCTCTGCTGATTGGAGCGAAGTTGTCAATGAGATAAAACCCGAGATAACTGGGCGAGTTGTTGACGAAATCGGCAAATGCATTTTGTGGGATGACGAAAGGCTCTCTGGAAAGCGCATAATTCTTAAGTTCGAGCTCGTAAGGTTCGGCTGATGGAAACTCGGTCACGATACTGAACTGAGCAAAGTTGAAGTCAGGACTGCTGACGTCACATGAGACGTAGAAATAAACCGGGCCGAAGGTGTTGTACCCGCAGGTGCAAGTCGGCACATCGCAGAGCTGCAAAGACATCGCAATGGGAATTATGAAGATCGAGAGAATGAACAGGAGTGGCTGTTGCCTACCAAAATACATCATGACTCCACAAAACGACCAAAGGATGGAATACACTTTGTGGATTTCCCACTGAAGAGTTTACACGGGGCCTCAGTCACGTCCAATTGCATTGGTTACAAGGAGTGATTTTTTGCTCTGGGGCGAGCATGACAAGCTTTCTGTACCAATATACCAAATCCAAGAGTTTTAATTAGCACAACGTTGTGGTCACGGTGTGTGTAATATTTTCCCTGAATGGCTTCTGCGTAATCCACATACGGTGTACGGAAGCAGTGTGAGCTGTCTTCTTTTATTTTCTATACCTCAGACTTTGTTATTCAATGTGTTTTTTCTGGTGAAAACAGGAAACCACTTTCAGTTTAGCTGACTTGATTATTACTAGTTACACAAAGGCCATTTAGAAATGTATTCTCAACCACAGACTAAAGGATTAAGGTTTCACTTTCAATTTTCAACCTTTCACTATTAGTACACTATAGTTTACCCATGACAGATAGGCCTGTTGAGTAAAAATAAAAAGATTGTTGACAGCATTTCGACAAGGCCTTTGAGGCTTAGACGGCTGTAAAGTATGGAATTCTATCTCTGCCATTTCAACGGTGCATGTATAGTGGTGATTGTAGTGTCCCTCGCCGCTTGCGCCGTCAACACCGCATTGTCGCGTCGTGCCTTCCCATAGTCGCGTCAAGCCGTCGCATAGTCACGTCGTGCTGCCGCATTGTCGCGTCGTGCTGTCGCCTACGTTTGTACACGTTGCATAGTACCGTCGCATTGTCACGTCGTGCCGTCGCAATGTCGCGTTGTGCCGTCGCATTGTTGCGTCGTGCTGTCGCATTGTTGCGTCGTGCCGTCGCATTGTCACGTCGTGCCGTCGCCTACTTTTGTACACGTTGCATAGTACCGGTGCATTGTCACGTGCCGTAGCATTGTTGCGTCGTGCCGATGCATTGTCGCGTCGTGCCGACGCATTGTCGCGTCGTGCCGTCACATACTCGCATCGTGCCGTCGCATAGTCCCGTCGTGCTGTCGCATCGTGCTGTTACATTGTCGCGTCACGCTGTCGCATTGTCGCATTGTTGCCTGTAAGTTTTTGGTCTTTGTAGCCACTTACCAAGTACACAATTAAAGAAATAGTGTGGTACCTTTCTAATGATAGGTGCATTGGTGCTGTCTTTTCAGATCGGTAAAACTGGTGACCAGACGACGCTGATTAATACAGTAAAACTGCTTCCGGGCAACAATGTGATGGCACGACATGACAATGCGACGGCACGATGCGACTATGCAACAGCACAACTCGACAATGTGTCGGCACGGCATGACAATGCGACGGCACTATGCAACATGTACAAAAGTAGGCGACGGCATGACGCGACAATGCGACGGCGCGACGCGACGGCACAACGCGACTATGCAACAGCACGACTCGACAATGTGTCGGCACGGCATGACAATGCGACGGCACTATGCAACATGTACAAAAGTAGGCGACGGCATGACGCGACAATGCGACGGCGCGACGCGACGGCACAACGCGACTATGCAACAGCACGACTCGACAATGTGTCGGCACGGCATGACAATGCGACGGCACTATGCAACATGTACAAAAGTAGGCGACGGCATGACGCGACAATGCGACAGCGCGACGCGACGGCACAACGCGACTATGCGACGGCACGACGCGACAATGCGCCGTTGACGGCGCAAGCGGCGAGGGACACTACAATCATTACCATACATGCACCGTTAATGGCAGAGATAGATTTCCATAGTATAGTATGGTGTTCCAAGTGGCCAAATGTGCGTCGTCTGTGCCGTCTTGCCGTCGCGTCGACTGTTTTTCAACAGCGAGGGGCAACACGACAGATGATGACACGATGTGACGGACAACAGATGACACAACGGGTGACACGAAGGTACGACGTGATGGCTGACTGCACGACGCGATGGATGACGGCACCCACAACCACCATTGACCCAATTCCATTGATCTCGATTAATACTGACTGGATAAGGCACGTCAAGTGCGTTTGTACACGTTTGATGGTCAACGGTGCGATACGCAGTGTAATCGCTCTATGGGATGGTCGCGCAGTAGTGGCTTGGCAGTAAAATGACGCGCAACGCAGTTTATAGTCCATGTTGACACCTCAACGACCATAGACTGCATTGAAAAAAGCTAAGCGTCCAGCGTTCACAGCGTCCTGCGTTTATCATCATTGGACGACCAGCATTCATCAAAAATGAAAACACGCAAGCAAGGGACTTGTTTTGCTCACACAAAGCCTAAAACGAAGTTTCGTTCATGATAAAGTTAACGTATCGTATGACGGTCACTTGCTTAAGAAAAGAAGGAGTTTGCTCTAACAAAAAACATGTTAGGAACTGGAAGTCACCGGTGTGTGATTTGGAGCTAGTTATTTTAATTTGCATGGGTCAAAAACAGATCAGGTAAGAAGACAAAGACCAAGTTGTAAAGGTATTGGTTACGTAAAGCACATAATGGCTGCAGACTAAAGCAATGACTTATTCGTGGAAGGAAATCCAACTTTTCGAAACATCTATGCGTCTTGTGATTCGATAACCTATATTTGCACAACACTTCACCATTGCTGTAATTGCACTTAAAAATTTGAGTTTGATGGATGTCACTTTTTTTTTTATAAGCTCATAGAAATAAGTAAATTTTGTCGCAAATAGTTTACCTTGGCGTGTCGTGGCCGAGTGGTTAAGAGCATCGGACTCCCCCTCTGGTGTTTCTGTTCGAGTCTCGGTCGTGACACTTGTGTTCTTGGATGGGATGTGAAGCCCCGTGTAGGTCCCGTGTGTTGAATAAATATCTATCAACGCACGTAAAAGAACCTAGAAACACTTATCGCCAAGAGAAGGGGTTCGCCCAGGTGTTTCTGACGTGGTTAGTAGTAGTCTTGGCTCGAGTCAAACAACAGACAGCGCTAATCCAAAAACCTGATTTTCGACAACCCGGCTATCAGACTCTCGACTGATTGCTGGTGGTTGAGGATACGCCCTCTACTGGCAGAAATTACACAGGCGCCGCCGCGCCGTAATACTAAAATGTAACACCGTCTTGACCAAGACTAGGTTAGTAGCTGTAACTGGCTCCCACAAGTTGGTGTGATGTTTCCGTAAGATGCTTTGCCGACTATATGGTACAGATACAAATACAGATACAGATATCTCAACACCAGCCTTCATTAATGTTTGCGTTGCGTACAGGGTAGTGTGACGACTCGCGTTTGAATTTTCATGAACTCCCTCAAAACACACGCGCGTTTCTGCATGACGTACAACGTCAATCAATGGCTATAAACAGCATGGCGAACATTTTAGGCGACGTGGCGTTCTTGAGCATAAGGTCTATTGTCGATCGGTTGATTTCAACAGATTGCATCATGCGCTGAGGCATGATGGGATAGGAAAGGGATCATGTTTCTTGCTGCACAGTTGCCACTGCCCCCTTTGTCTTCCCATCATGCTTTGCGCTATTTCGTCGTAGCGCGATCAGGAATAAACCTTATGGCACAGTCGTTCTTGCAACAGGTCAATATAAAACTGTTGAAAGTGACGCGAGGGGCAACGGTACGGCACCACGATGGGCGATGCGAAGGGCGACGGCATGACACGACGGACGACGGCATGACACGACAGACAATGGCACTCGGCGCGACGGGTGACGGACGACGCGGAGGACGACGCCTGCGCTAGTTGTTTTGTTTCGACTCTCCGGGAACTTGAGTTTTAAAAGCATTTTATGTGTTGAGGGCGCTCTTTCAATTTATCAGAGTTTTAAAGATCATACAATACAATAGACCGATTGTGCGACCTACGTCACGTGACCCCTGTTGGGTAAAAAATGTAAACACACACGTAATCCTCCATAGGAAAGGGTGGTTCGGTACACGATGATTAATGCATTTAGTTTATTCGATCGAGGCTTTTTTTTTGCTCGAAATCTGTGAAAGATATCCCAGAGTTTGTACCAAAGACCTTCATGTGGCTGAATAAAGCCAGTAAGGACAGTTCCAGCAAGTCTTGAAAATTGTAAAAGTACCGTATAAATGTGCATGATGTGTATCCAACACACAGCGCACGACGGAACGTTAGGCCAGACGACCGCGATCACCACACACTTTTCAACACAAAACTTTCAAAGTTTTGAAGCTGAAATCCTCCAAAGAAATTGCTTTCCAAAACTGTGTGATTCCTTTGCCTATTTGAAATTCTGCAAGGCTAGGTATTAATGCTCACTTTTTCAACGTTGTTTATCCTTTTTTACAGTGATTTAGGCCAACATTACAAACAAAATAACAGACGGGTGGCTACATAATAGTCGTCCGACGCCGGTAGTGCATGGCTAAAAAAAAACCTCTTTTCAGAAGAATTCTGTTAAATTATGAAACAGAGATGTGATTTAAATTAATGCCACACCATACTACTTTAAATAAAGGGGCTGATTAACTAATTCATCGCTTAACGAAGGTATAATCGACTGTTTTCGAACTCACTCTGTGTCACGGCCTATCTCTTTACACGTATTTTTTCACCAGCTGTATGACGTCATACCCGATAGGGGTCACGTGACCGCATGAAAACGTTGTCGCGCAATGTATATTGACCCATGCCCGTTCTTGTTCAATATGTGTTAAGAGCAAAGATCGTATCTAGCCGCGGCGCTATACGATCTTAGATTAAAAGCATACCTGATGTAGTACGTAGTCTCTTAGGTCAGTTCCTCTGGTTGGATGATCATGCTGCCTTTCAGTATCACTTATTTTAGGCCTAATGCCATGGTAAAACATCATATAAGAGGTCAGTTTCTATACCTTTGACAATTGACAAATGAACATCCTACATGTTTCCATTTGACTAACAAAAGTAGGCCTACATGAAGGCTAGTGGCCTACTTTAGTAACAATGTGTGGATAATAGTTATGAAGTGACATTATGGCTGCCCATAAAAATAAACTCATAATTTAAACAATTAAGAATATGCCCCGTGTGAACTTGTGAAAGTTTTCTAAGATTTAAAACGATGTTTGCTAAAAATTCAGCGGGGCAGCTTGTCTTGACAATGTTTTCATACTAACACAATATCAAACATATAAATTTACAGGAAAAACAAACATTCTGAACTAAAAAAAACCCTTAAGAATAACGTTTTTCGCGTATATTGCAGCCTTCACAGCTGCCGCGTGCTGTAGGTCCAGAGAAGAGGCGGTGGGCGGGGCAAGATGCGACCCATCCCTAAATTGGTACCCTGTCTCAACATTTATTTTTAATGGTAATCCGTAAATAAAATAATATGTTCAAAGGAAAATAGGTACCATTCTGTCATAAAGCCTTAAAAACAAAAAGCAGCTAAGGTGATGTTTGATTGGTTGAAGTATAGAAATATGCACTTATTTAACCAATCAGCCTACCCGATGTATAAGTGAATTGAGGCTCCCATTTTGCCTCCAAGTTTGGTGGCTCTATTTTATTATGTAGGGTGCCCTGCCTCCCCCTGCTAGAGCTAGTGTGGTGCCACACACAGTCACAGCTAGCTAGCAGCAGACGGACATCCACTGTCTGTGTATGATTTGTTAGACTCGGATTCACAGTCAAAGACACACTGCTTGTAATTTCGAACCTTTGAGAGTTTCGTCCTGTGTAACCAAAAAGAAGGTGTTTAGTACTAGCCTAGTAAATGAAAATACTTGTTGTGGAGACTCAGACTCGCTAGAGTAGCAGAGAGTTTTGTGACCAAAGAGATTTTGTTTCACAGGCACAGCGTAACTCCCACTCTCCCAGGCCGTAACTCGTATTCGTAAGCCATTCAAAATGGAGGAGCAAGCAGGAGGTAGTGCCACCAGCGGCAGTGGTGGCCAGCAAAAGGTACGGCCGGGTAAATGAGGTGGTGGTTTTTATACTATAGTTTAAAACATGTTAAACTTGGATCAGGTACCGCCATGGACAATTGTACTCCTAGACTACAGCCTCTAGCAAAAATGCTGTACCCCTACCCACTTTATCTCCCTTATTTATAGGTCAAATAGCCCCATTAACAATTAAAATTAAGTGCCATACGCTGGACTACCTCCGCTTCTTGGCCCTATGAATGCAATTGTAAAAAATCAGGGATCAACTTTCGAATCGAAACTTACACTTTTTTGCCAAAATGTGTCCATCGATGATCTCTGTATCATTGCGCCAGAGTCTCAAGTACGTCATAGATCCGATTCCGAGGTATAATGACTGTTTTATTTTGGTGGAATTTTTTTTAAATCTCAGCGCTGATACAGACACATTTCAACATCGTAGTAGCCTTGATCCCTGATTTTGGACAACTGCGTTCGTAGGGCCAAGAAGGCGGAGGTAGTCCAGCGTATTGGCAATATTTATGTGGCTAAGTTAGTCAAATTAGGGCCTGTTACAACGGATAATGTAGTAACCAATGTATAATGTATTACAAACCGATAATGTATCACAAATTGACCGATAGTGTAGTAAACTTTCTAACCAATAATGTATCACCACAGAACGGATAATGTAGTAGCAAAAATACTCTAACCGATAATGTATCACCACAGAATGGATACTGTATCAACCGATAATGTATCAACAAACCAACCAATAATGTGTCAGTGCCCATATGTTGTCTGTAAAACCACAAATGACTTGGCAAGGTTTCATAATCTTGATGTCATTAGACTGGAAGTTAGTGTGGGGCCAATTAAAAAATACTCGTTGTAAAAAAAAAAAAAAAAAATCGAGTTGTATGATCATCTGTTTTATGGAAATCTATTATTTCTTCCTCCATGTTTGAACCTTGTCCCATTGTTTGTAGCCTAAAAAGTGATAGCTGGTACAATGTTCAGCTTTTTCTTCTAAGTGCTGTGACATCATCAAACCGAAAGTTTGGCGCACCCAAGATTTTGTCTTGAAAACTGCCGAGCTGCGAAGAACCCAATTTTTCAGGGTGGAGTTCTTTTCATCTTTTGACTTTATCTTTTTTATCTTTATGATGTCTCATGAAATCTCACTATAATCGTTTAAATTTGCAACATTGGCATAAACGTTTGAACCCTACTTGCCAATTTGTCTCGGGGCTAGAATATATTTTACGTTTTTCAAATTTTAACTCTTTCCCCTTTTTGGACAAGCCTAAGGAAAAGGAATGTTTTTGTTTACTCACAGAGATTTATTTTTAGATGTTGTCTAATGAATATAAATGAACATATGTAACTCTGGTGCAATGACCAACAATGTCGCAAAAAAGTGGTCAGAAATCGCCTCAGATCGAAGATCTTCCAGAATCCATTTTTTTTTTTCGAGGCCCGAAACCCCACGCTGTAAATTCTAAAACTTTGCCACTGCCCCACCCCCAAAGTGCCCGGGGGAGGGAGGGGGGGAGGGGGTCTTGATCCGCCCCTGACCAGCAGTTGAAAAGATGCCAAATAGAAATCTGCCACACTTTTACTCCTTATGACCAAAAACATAATCCTACTAAAAATGAATGAAAAATTTGCGGTCAGATTCTGCAATTCTTTCTTTAGTCATCAACTATAGCAGTCATCTTGAAAAGTACATGTAGTTGAACTGCATTGGAAATCAGCTAATCACCAGTAATTTGAACCGATTTATAACACTTGCTAAAAAATAGTGTACAGGGTTGTATGGGCTCTTTTTTTATGTTGTGACACCATACATTATAAACACGGTATTTGTAGCTGAACTTATGAAGTGATGTGCATCACAAGAATGAGAGACTTTGGACTGCTAGGTGGCAGCATACTTACCAGGTAAATTTCCATTTTTCGCAAATTTCCTATAACAATGGATTTACCTGGTAAGTCTGCTGCCACCTAGTGTCCTCAAAAGTCTCCCATTAAAAAGTAGTGTGTAATATATATTTTTTTTGTTTTTACATTTCGGGTGGTCAGGAGGAGCCGTACCGTCTGCGAGTGTTGATGGAACCTAAAGGATTCATTCGAATTATTGAATTTGTAAGTTATTTTGCACATTCTAGGCAAAAAATGCCTGTACATCTTATAATTTATTCGATTTAAATTAGTTTCCCGTATTTTAAACAAATATCACTGCCACCGCAAACCTCCACGTTTTCCTAAAGGAGTGAACCAGCCCAAAGTAAAACGTTAGAAACATGTATTGGATGTTGCCCATGCACATAGTTATATTGTTCAAACATAATTTTTTGTTGAAAGTTTTGAGTGGCTCAATTATACATGGGCTGTACTGTTTAATCCAACACAGCATGTTCGTCAGAGTAGAGGGCCCTGTTGCTTTCATATAAATTAAGTGAAAACTACGGTGTTTACGCACTCCTTGACAAATTGTTTTATAAGTAATTGTCTTATTGTCACACCTGTTTTATGTTGTGCGGGAAAAAGCAAACCCAAAGAAGTACAATTCGTCTTTTTTTAGCCATTAACTTTAACAAAAATGTTGGGGTTGCCAAAAAATTGGGGTTCCCGACATACTACATGTACATGTAATTTGTATCGGCCAGGACGTGGGCTTCACAAAACACTGGACAAAAATAATCTCTTTATCAGGTCTTGATCTTAACCGAGGCCACCGAGGCCATTGGCCTCATGCCCTGTCGAGTTGGCCAGCATGCCTTCAGAAAAATTGCACTGTCACTACCAACTTGGCCAGCATGCCCTTGTACAATTTCTCTGATTTGGCCAGCAAAGGCCTGCCCCCGTTTTTCTTAAGATCGAGGCCTGCTTTATACATGTGTTGTCAACATTGCCGTCATGAAAGATATTGAAACTTCATATTCAGGCCTGGATTTTCATCTTTGAAACGGCAAGGCAATTTTCATCCTGTAAAGGGCACTTCCATTGAAAAATCTTAAAGTCTATGGGAATCTTTTGAAGGGGCACCAACATGACCAAGGCCAAGACCAGGGCAACAGAGGCCAAGGCCTCTTCCTTGTGTAACTCCAGGCCTGCATACTTTGCTTAGCAATTAATATTAATAACTCAATAACTCTAAGTTGAAAGTCACACAGTGCAACCCCAACCAATTCAAGTACTCCTTCATCAGTAGAACAATAATAGACTGGAACCACCTTGAAGAAAACGTCATCCAAGCTAAGTCAACTGACTCCTTCAAATCCCTCCTCAGCCATGGTCCTCTCTCTCACTAAACATCAGCATGTGTCTACTCTCTCTCTCTCTCCCGTTTATGCCATTTTTGGTTTCTGCAACGTTGTTTCATAGCTCTATTTAAGTCCAGACATTATCTGTTTCCTTTTCCTGTACCACTCCTAAAAATTAAGCAGATACATGGAATTGGGTGCAATGTAGGGGTGCATGTACATGGACAAGTTTACTGGCATAAAGCCTGCAATAGACCATGTAACCTGTGACATCACACGTTTACAAAAGAGCCACAGAGCCTGGAGTTCCTGCAGGCACAATTTTTACATAGCTCAATGGAAGAAAGCATGAGACCTTATATTTTATGGAGATTTCACTAGTCAAAATCTGACTCAGTCTGATTTTATCAACTTTTAATATGAAAAATTGGGGCATATCTGAAAACTTGTACAAGTTTTCTTTTTTTTTTTGCTTTTGCTATAGGAGATTGAAAACACTACAATAATAAGTATGCAACAGCTTTTCCTTTTTTCTTTTGAAATTGCAAAGTTGCTTGTAGATTTTACACTGCATGAAATTACTATGAAGAAGAAAATTAAAGCTAATTTTTGAACTTTTTCTTTTCAATGCATTTTAACAGGTTCTAGCAGTGCTCATGTTTGCAACAACTGCAGGATACAGCAGTATCTATTTCTATGACATCACTTGCAAATCGTACCCTTTCCACAATATGAATTATACATTTGGTTACCCATTCGAGTAAGTAGTAACAAAAACAAACACTTTTACAAATTGTTATCACTTATTAAATGTAAGGTTAAGAGAATTGTGATTGGTGCATACATGTACACATGTAAGGAAAATCAAATATTATCAAAAGATTGTCTTTTAACCAGTTGGTGTCGTGACTCTTCCTTTTTTTCCCGCCCAGACTGATGGGATTGCTTCTCAGAATTGCCAGAATCATTTTTCTTTGAGAGTACTGCTGGCACAAAGAAACCATGACTAAACAAAACCAAGAGAACAACGATTTTTGTCGGAAGTATCGATTCAGGATTTGTTGATTTTGTTTTGAGAAATTAACAGATTCATGTACCACGATTGCGGGTGAATCACAAAACCTCGGATGTGAGACACGGGCGTTGGTCCAACACTGGAACCAAGGCTGGAATCCTGGTTCACTTGGACTTACATGTACATGTACCTCCATTGAACTGAATACAATAATATACAACGATGGAAGCCTCTCGATGTCTCGATATTTTCTTATAACACAAGGACAAACGTCTGGAATCAGGGGTTACACAAATCCCAAGCATAAAGGGAGAATTTCAGCATTACTTACGATAGCATCTGTCCACTTTGTGCAGGTGAAATGAAGTGTTGCACGGCGACCGTTGTTCTGGTCATCCGAATTCACACAAAAATAAATATTTCTGGGAAAATATTGGTGTAAAGATTCATGTCATCCTGCATTAACTGGTTAAGAAGCGTAGGTTTATGCACAGTGCATCAGTGCAGAAATGATGCAAGAATTTGGTTTGACTGAATGACTCAAAATTCAAATTCTACCTGCTAATAACCATAGTAACTTCCCCTAACCTCAGAGTCTGCACAATGATGATGGCAAGTAAACTTGATGTACATTTTGTATTCATTTGTGCCTAAGTTGCGTATGTAAATGTTGCCCGGGAAGTTTAGTACTCAATAATTCTTCTTTTGCCCCAAGAATACTAAATTTCTTCTATGGCAGTTGTTTTTGACCATTAGAAGAACTTTTTCTCCAGTAGAACAAAAGCTACTAATTAAAAACCAAAATTAATCAGTACATTATATTGTTGAATGTAAACACTGCAGCTTCAAGTCATTTCCGATATTCTGTGATGCAACAAACACCTCGGGCACGGACAAACCCATACCGGCCTACCCAGGAGGAAAAGCTTCTTTCTTTGTCGCTATCGGCGTCTTGGCTATGCTCTACTGCATCCTATCCCTCATCTGGTATGTGTTCCTGGAGGTCAGATACTTGAACTTTGACCTTGTACCCGTTGTTGTAAGTACCTTCTTCCAATTTTTATTAAGTGTTTGAACGCACATAGACTGACTTCCTTTTTCACAAAATTATTAATGGCCAACTTGACATCAACTACCAGACTTAAACCAACCCCAAGCCTGACAGGTGTAGATGAGGACACTCAATCCAATTTGAAATTCCGGCTGCCAACTCCCAAGTTTATGCCGACTCATATTTTCCCCGAAACATCAAGTCTTGTAACAACTTTCAGCCGTCAACCGTTACGCGATCCAGTTCAACAACTCTTGAAGCTGCTGGTCTTGACGAAAACTTTCCTCTTCGTTAGTCCAACCTCCACCACCTCCAGTCAAAACTCTTTCGTGGAGTATTTTGGAGGACAACCAAGACACTGCAAGAAATAAAAACTACAATTTCTTAGTATGGGAAACTGTAGTCGATACATGTACATGTTCATGTATATGGCCAAACATTAGTATATCATAGTTGAAACCAGTGAAATTTTGATTAAACAAAAGGAAGAAGGTCTGGAATTGGGGGTTACACAATAACCACCGGAAAAGGGAGTTGAGGAGCATGAGTTCCAGTACCTTATGCACCTCTTTATACCGGGCAAACGAAGCATACATCATGAGTGCATACATGGTGCACACTACACAATCAAATGTGTGGCGTTTTATCACGCCACAAACTGTTGACCAAAAAGAACTTTTCGTGCGTGTTATCACATCAACCACCGCATTAAAAGGACATTTTGAAAACGGCTTTACCAGCCCACCACTCCTATGTCCATGAAAAATCTGAGTGTATAGAGGTATACAGGTCACCTGCCGTTAAGTGGTTAAGCGTCCAATTCTTCAAATTGTGAATGTATAATACATCCTGTATATTCTATTAAATTTTGAAGGAAATGTGAAGGTCTCTGAAACAAAATGTCAAAAAAAATACTTGTAAGAGACGTCTAGTTATGATAGATGTTAATTTTGCATCGGGGATAAGAATATAATTTTTTTTTTTTTTTTTTGCCTGTACACCGATGTGTGTTTAAAGCACTTTATACTCAGCACTTTCAGGTCCTGTGAAAAAAACCTTACAGGCATATTCCTCGGGTGGGATTCGAACCCACGACCCCCACCAATTCTAGAGCAGATGTCTTACCAATAGGTACCGCAACCATTATGATAGATGTTAATTTTGCAATGGGGATAAGAATATTATTATTATTTTTTTTTGCCCATACTCCGATTAGTGTTAAGCACTGTATACTCAGTACTTTCCAGTTGTTTGTATGGTAAAATAAGAGGGTTATAACAATTGAATCCATACATCTTCTCTTGAACACGCAGGACTTTGTGACAACAGTGGTGTTTGCTGTATTCTTCTTCTTATCAGCCTGTGCGTGGGCATCGGGTGTCAGCACAGTGAAGTACTGGACGACCTTTGATAACATCAAGAAGGAGCTCTTGTCTGTACCCTGTAATAACCCTGATAACGCCTGTGAACAGAAGTCCTTCCCTAACTATGCCTCTATCAATATCTCTGTGGTAAGTAAACGTCAAGCTAATATTGTTTTTGTTCTGGGTTCTGATAATGAAAGAATGGATTCATCAAGAGAGAAATTTACCATCATTGTTCGCCAATCTGGAGGGACAGGGAGCTTTTAAAAGTATTGAACCATTCATTTGTGCATTTTTAAAGTCTCATTTGGGGGTGCAAGAGGGGAGTGGGCAAGGGTTTTTAGATCTGGGGGGGGGCCTGCCCTGCCCTGTGAACAAAGTAAAATTGACTGTCACTAGAACAGTGTTTGAACCTGTAACCTTCAGATAACGTGCCAGTGCTCTACCAACTGAACTTTCTAGCTCTAATTTTGGCGGTTTCCCTATTTAGTCAATTATCTTTGTTCGGGGTTGCCAGTCAGAAGCCATTCAATCTGAAACTGCCACATAACCAGGGATCACACACCTAAGACGAAAACTAATTTTGGATCTAACTTATTTAGTGTTTAAAAAAACAAAAACACTTAAGCCAAAAATATTGTAAGGAAAGTTTTCTATCATTATTATCTTTATACCATGTAAGATACGTGTAAATCTGTGAACATGTAAGTTTTTCTTCTTACCAATGTTGAGCTGGGGCGTTTAGTAGATTGGTGTACAAGTCTATTAGCTGTCCATTAAGTGACCTGTAATCATCGAGTCATTAATGGCAATGTGACCAACTCACTCCAAATTTGAACTCCTTTCCCCACCAGGTCTTTGGATTTCTCAACTGCGTGGTGTGGGCCGGCAATGGATGGTTTGTCTTCAAGGAAACTATGTGGTTCAAGCAGAGACAAGAACAGAACCAGCAAACGACTGCTCAGAATAAACCTGCAAATACCGTCTAGTGTTTGAATCCTTTAAAAGTCCCCTTCCCCCTTGAAAAATGCCAACTTTCCAGTAAAAATTTTGTGAATTGAAAAGCTTGCGGTTGCTAGGTTTCAAGTTCCCCCCTTTTTGGTCGGAGTACATTCATTTTTTCACAGATGATCAAACTTTTGTAGTGGGAGTTTTTTTGAATCGCTAGGTAGCAGAGGACTTGCAGAGTATAATTTGTTGTGCTTTAAAATGTGCGCATGCCTGTGAACACATAGAAAATGGAAAATTATGTCTGCTTCCACCTTGTGATCAAGGTCGCCCTTTAGAGAAATTACAAAGTACTCTTTACTTTTGAAAAGAACATTTCTCTGCTATCTATAGTAAGACGAATGTAACTGGGTGTCAAATCCCCCAAGCTTTGACCCAGTATGGTTTTTACACGATAGATTTGATGTTGTCTTGAACTTCAAGTTGACCTTTTGCATACACTTCATAAATTAAACAGTGGAAAAGGTGCTTGTACGGTGTTTGTGTATTCTCAAAATGCAGATTTGATCTAAAGATGTGCCTTGGCGAGGGGTGGGAGGGAGGGCTGTATGAGCAAACAGGAAAGTGATCTAAGGAATCTGTTACTTGTACATAAGCAGTATGCAGTGTTTTTTGTGACTAGATATATTTGTATAAATGGTTGGTAAACAACCTTTGTTGACCCAACAGACCTTGAGTTTTGAGGTGTGTTTCATGGCCAAGCATGTCATGTCAAGTTCTGGTGGTCAAGTCATCAGGGTGTGACAGTGTGGGATCGATTCCAGGCCGTGACACTTGTGTCCTTGATGAGTAAGATGCTTTACAGTAGTTGCTTCTCCTCAGGGGTATAAATGGGTACCTGTGAGGGTAGAGGTTTATATTTTGTTGGAAAAAGCCTTCGGAGTGTCACGGCGGCTCGGGGGCTCAGAGAAAGATTACAGGAATGTTACTGGGCCAATGACTAGGGCACTAATGTAAAGCGCATTGAGACGTTATTGTAAAATGCGCTATATAAGAACTAGTTATTATTATTATTATTTTTGTTATTATTATTATTATTATTATTATTATTATTACTATTTCGCCAATTTCAAAGACGCAGGTCTGGATTACATTTCAATTCTTTATTTCTTTGCTCTTATACCATTTGCGTGTCAAAAAGCAGGTTAGGAATTTTTGATGGCATTTTCACAAAGTATTTAGTTATGTTAGTTCCTTTTGAGGACTTGTAGGAGAAATACCAAGTGGTCTTGGGTAGGATTTGAACCTATGTCTACCTGCTTCACATAAAGCCGGTGTATTTACCAATGGTTAAGGCATCTGCATGATGTGAAGCATCTGCTAAACCACCAAGCATTCCTTGTGACACCAAGACAGTCTAAAAGCTACTTGTATATAGCAGCTGGTATCACACTTTCCATTTTAGGATGTGATTTTATAGATCTGATGCAATGATGTTATCCCACCACCATCTTAGAGAGGTGAAACGATGGCAAAATTATGAAAATTCAAAGCCAAGTCTGCGAAGCATGCAGGATGGGCCAGTGAGCAATCTCCTTTCCATATCTACACTAGGGCGCCCTGTCCTACAGTGATGTCATCATGTGCATCAGGTCTAGTGATTTAAATTGATTTAATAGCTGTTTTAGCACTGTATAGCCTAGTCAGTGCTTTCTACCTCTGATGAAAGAACAAATTCATAGATGTATTTATTTTGCTGTTTTTAGTTTGCTTCTATTCACCCCTTGCATGGACATCACACGCAGCGACTATACCACGCTCACCATTATGGAAAAAAAAAAACCTGTGGCCTAAAACTCGGACTACACTGTGTAACACAAAGTGACGTTAACTTCCAAAATGGCGCAGCAAAAATGATTGTGAACATGACGTCAGGTGAATTGTGTCAATACATAATTGCCTGTGAATCAATAGTTGGGGTATTTAAGGGGTTACTTATTCACTATGAAATTTAAGAGTAGGCCTAATTAAAAACTTCAACCGTTCTAATCAACTCAAATTATTTTCAGTACAAGCCTGCATGTCCATTCACATGTTGAAACACTTAAAGTGGTTTCAGGTTCTTTAAACAAAGTCACAATTATTGGAAAAAATGCTAACGCGACGGAATTTTGTTTCCCGTCAATTGTAGAATTATGCCATGCTAATATTGCCATGCTGGTTATTTAATTGCTTTTAAAAAATATAAAATACTCTTTTTTGTAACAAAATAATCTGTTTAATCTTAGTTGTGAAATCAAAATGTTGAAATATTTTTGTTTGCAAATGATTTAACTGATCAGTGTATTTTGAATACATGTACAGTATATGACAGCTTATGTGCGTAATGGGAGACAATGGAACGCTAGGTGGCAGCAGACTTACCAGGTAAATTGTCACTGTTTACGTAGTTATGAGCATGCGCACATTTCCGAGAACGATGGGTTATACCTTGCAAGTCTGCTGCCATCTAGTGTCCTCAACAGTCTCCCTTTGATTTATTGTATAGGATGGTGGATGAAGTTGATAGTGAATACTGGCCCACAGGTTGGTCAGGGTATTGGGAAAAGTGGTAATTTGATTGATGTGCTTGGAACGTTTGCAGTGATGCCACTGTGATTGATGTTGATAAATTTTGTGCGCTGTCAGTATCTACAGTTCTGTGTAAGAGTTATAAGTAGATTTTTCATCCATTCGCATTGTAAAAAAAAACATAATTTGAGGTAATTGATCTGAGGAAAATAAAACCAAAGTTAGACACATTTCATGCACAAATGGCAGATGCAGTTTTTGTCAAATCATAAAGAAACTGCTTTAATTAAACACATTGTCAAAAACTGTCTTGCACCTTACTAAAAAAGGAACTATTTCTGAAATGTTTTTCATAGTGTCAATTTGATAGATGAGTTCTAATCAGGTACCCAACAACTTTTTTTTGTAAGTTAAGAATTGTTAAGAAATCATTTATGCTTCAGAAGCAGTTTTATTATCTTTAGTTAGGGATGGAATGGCAAGATGTTTGTACCTACTCTCAGATAAAAAGGTAAACACAATTGAATAATACAATACATTAGTCACTCTTTGTGCTTAATATTGACAATGCATGGACATGTGTTTCAATATAACAAATTATTTGCAAAAAGCTGTTCCCGTACCTCCCCCATCCCCCACATGCATTTTTGCAACCATAGTGAAGTTCCCGCCGGTCTTCGGAAAAACAAACAGTCTTGAAACTTATACAAGTTATAAACAATTCACCATTCGTCTTTTTAAGGAAATTTTTACGTAATCTTAAACACCATTAGTCCTTTTGCTATGCATGAAAAAGGTGTCTATTATTTTTGTTCTCTGCTTTAGTTGGTTTATTAATATAAAAAAAAAGATTACTATTCAAGCAATATTTACCTCTTTTGTATACATTTTACTATGTGGTGTCGAGCTTAACATTAAATAATGGGCTGTACGTGTACGGAAAATCTAATTTTGAGAGTCCTGTCTTTGTTGCCTTTGGAGGTAGACAGTTGTTTTAGTAATAATTATTTGTTTGCCAGTCTTCTCTTATTAGATAGGCTGGTAGGCAGATGCACCAATGCAAATACAGAGTAGCAATGATGCTTCAAGCTCCAAGTTATTGACATTTTATCACTTAATATTACTTGAGTTGAATTTAGATACCGGTAGATTTCATCAAAAATGTGACGTCCAAATCCCTAAGCCAAGAGGTGCCATACTGCCTCCATCCTTTGAGAACATGACGGTCCAGCAGTACTCGGGGTGAAAATGCCACGCCGTGGTAGTACTTTAAAATGTGCGTAATAACAATGAGATCTTCTATGAGGTGACATGACTGGAGTAAATTCCAGTCTTAAGAATGCTGGAAATCTCCTTCAAGAATAAAACTTGCTACCATTCGAAAAACATTTATGCAGAATACAGCTAGAGATTTCATGCTTCGGACATCAGCACTATGAATATGAATAAAACTGAAAAACAAACTAAAGAAAGAGCAATTGCAAAATACTTTATTTGAAATACAAAAGTATAACCATCAAAGGATGGGTACAACCAGAACCCGGTCAATAAAAAAAATACAATTAAATAAAGTGGATTGGCCCACAAATTGTGAAAATTGCACAAAGGTAAAACATAAAAAAAAAATGATAATAAATAAAACAAAACAAAAATATATGTATAACACTGTTAGAAGCAAAACACCCTTATAAATAACCACATGAAGCATAAAACCAAACTATTTTATTAAGCAAAGAAACAAACAAAACATCAGACAGTACAAAAAGAAACAAAACTATTAAGCAAAAAACAAACGGAAAATCAGACAGTACTAATCTATACCGTAACTATAAAGCCTACTGTACTGGAAAGACCGGTACATCAAAGCTGTATAATGACTTTCAACCTGGGGCACGTCGCACTTTAGCTGAGAATGTGCTGCTCAATCTCGAGATTGAGCAAAACCACCCCAGAGGTTGCGCTGCGCATATCAATCGTCACTATCAAACATGGCGGCCTCCATTACGCGTGTATTGCGGAGATTGCAGCAAAAATCGGCGGTTCCACTTCTCCAAAAACAGGTACAGTACTACTAGTTCTACTATTTGCTCTGCACAGTAGGTTTACAATCTGAAGAAGAAAAAATGTTATTGCTGTAAAGCAGCACCCCTAGCATACCATATTGTGGGTGATAATTAAATATCGGTGTAAACCCGAGCAGCAGGCCTGGCCAGCTGACTGATGATATTGACATACAGGAATACCGTGCGTGTGCACACACGTATGCAGATGCGATAATCGGAAGGAATTCGTGTCAACTCGTACTCAACTAACCATAGGGAAAGGACCAACTCGTACTTGATCAGATCGTTTTTGTGGGTGTTCCAATACAAGACTTTTTGCCAAGAGAGCATTATTTTAAAATAAATGAAATTAGTTTTTTAGACCCAGTGTAGTGGGATGCTTACTCCTTGTTTTGAAATGAATGAAGTTTTTACTTTAAAAAAGAGGAGTTACAGCGCCCCAGTAAAACTAGCTCTACATTGGTTGATAATGAAAAATAGTTATTTACAAAAAACTTTGACATTACGTAATGCCATGGTCAAGAGTGCCAATACACTACGACGAATTTGACTACCTCCAAGAAGCGGAGGTAGTCCAGCGTATTGGCTCTATTTATGGGGCTATGGTCAAGTCAGTATGGCACACCACCTTTATTACTTTTTATAATCATAAGTCACAAGTTATAAAAACTTAGTGCCAAAAAAAAGTATAACACTTCATTAAAGTTCATGGAAGCATTTTTATGGAGGCAAATGCCTCCATGCCCTTGGAAGTTGGACCTTGCCTTGACACGCTTTGTGCCACTTGAAATGTCCCATTACTCATTCGAAAATAAGCATTCTTGTATAACCAAAAAGAGTAATACTAACTTATCAGTAATATTAATACTTTAGAGATACCAATAAAAACAACTTCAGGCATGTAGAAGATTGAAAGTATTGGGGTTGTAATTATTTGGAGAGAGCCGGCCGGCAACTCTCTGTCACTACCTCCAAGGTTAGTCATGATACGGTCAGTCAATGGGAGTACATTTACATTGTACCTGTACCTTCATTTAGTTACACCAATCATAACCCTTGATCCTCCTGACGGCTGTAGACCAGAGGGTTAGACGAACCATCGATTAAAGTTTGGCAAGGGACACGACCAAGAGCCATGAATATCACAGCTAACCTTCATTATGTTTGATCTGTGTTCCCGAGATCAGCACAGCTGATGGCAATGACATCTAAACACAATGATACAATGAAACATGGTCATGTTATGGCGTGTCATGGCTGAGCGGTTAAGGGCACCGGACTCAAGCTTAGGTGTTTCTGATCAGCAGAGTGTGGGTTCGAGTCCTGGTCTTGACACTTAAGCAAGACACTTAACCATTATTGCTTCGTCCTTCGGATTGGACGTAAAGCCGTAGGTCCCGTGTGTTGTATTAAGATCTATTAATGTACGTAAAAGAACCCAGAACACTTATCCCTTAGAGAAGGGGTTCGCCCCGGTGTTTCTGGCATGGTTGGCAACAGCTATAACAATTAATTATCCCATCCATGCGCACAACCAACCCTGCCAGTGTGACCCCTGAGAAGGGGTGTTGGTGCAGTATATATCAAGACAAGACAAGACATGCAGGGATGTTAATGTTAAGGAAATATTTTGTTTGTTTCCTAATAGTCATTAAGCAGCATCAGTGGTTCCAGGACGATGAATCTTCAGGAATACCAGAGCAAGAAGTACTAAAATCGATGTTATTTTTTTTTTCTTATGTTAATTTTTGCATCGGGAATTAAAGAATACTATTTGTGTTTTTTTTACCCATACACTGATGTGTGTTACGCACTGTATATTTAATACTTTCCAAAGTCATGTGAAAATAGTTCCACAGGTGTATTCCTTGGTGGGATTCGAACCCAGGACCCCCGCCATTCTAGAGCATTCTAGACTACCGAGATTGCCCGGCAGCTAGAAGAAGTTTTCAGTAATTATTTCTTTTGTTTCCTAGCAGTCATTAGCAGCATCAGTGGTTCCAGTACGATGTCTGAATCTTCAGGAATACCAGAGCAAGAAGTTGATGTCAGATTATGACGTCACAGTTCAGAGGTTTCGGGTTGCTGATAATCCGCCAGATGCAGTGAGAGAAGCAAAAGCTCTAAGTAAGTTTGGTGCATATATCTGGAACGGCACAAATGGCGGTTATTTAGTACAACAAGTATCGCTCATTTTTTAACAAAGAAGTTGCTCTGAGAGTGCGGAGAAGAATCAGATCAATGTTTTGCCTAGAGGTGGTGTCGGGAATGCTTAAGGCCCAGTAATGAACAGGGGTTATAACGTAAGACGCTTTGAGTGGCCTACATGTACTTGGCTTGGAAAGTGCTTGTTTTTAATGATTGGGGGGGGGGGTTCTGCACTCATTTCATTTGGTTGCCTTTTTTTTGTTGGTAGAATACCCCACTCCTCTTAGCCTATAGGCTCTACAGCCTGTTTTTTTGTAACCCTTACACAGTCCCTATTCCATCAAACTTTAACAAGAGGTTTTGTTGGATTTTGTAGGACTGGGGACTGCATAAGTAAACTGATCATGCTTTACATGGGTTCAGGCATACCACCATAATCAGAGTACCACAGTTTGGGTGTCGAGTTACCCATAAGGTGTTGGAATTTGTTAGAGTGGAGAAGGATCCTAGTAAACCACTTGGGGGGGGGGGAGTTAGGGTTAAAGCAAGCTTGCCCAAGAGACAAGTGCTTGTACTTCTAACTTGGAATGCTTAAAAGCAATGTCTAACTTCATAGCTCTGCTTATCATGGAATTCTGCGCTTATGGCCACTATTCTCTGATTACAGGGTAAACACTGAATTTTTGCACTGTGTAAGCAAAGATTGCTTAATAGCAAGGTGAGGTCACGCTGTGAAACACGCTTATGTTAAAAGGGAAGATTTTTTCTGCTAGCGAAAGCGCTGATTTTTCACCGAAGGTAAGCAGAGCCATGACATTGGGCCCAGGTTTAGCATCTAGTCTTTTATTTCAGTTCACAGTATTGTCCCGCATTCATATTGCTCACTTTGTCAAATGGTTCCAGACTATTCTTCAAATAGCCTAACTTTTGATTTGGTGTAGTTTTTTTTATGTGACTCCTGATAAAACAAGGACATTTTCTGTCTACTGAGTTATCTCATTATTGTCTCCTGCTCCTTTCTGCTCCTCACAGATGCCAAAGAGATTGTCTTGAAGGCTCAGATCCTAGCCGGGGGGAGGGGGAAGGGTACATTCTCCAGTGGATTCAAGGGAGGGGTACACTTGACAAAAAAGTAAGTACTAGACTGCGGTCCGCAATCCCAACGTGGTGAGTGCATCTACACAGTACACAGCCAGAGGCAGTTCGAATTCTAATTAGAATCATTTGCTCTAGAATGGTGGGGGTCGTGGGTTCGAATTCCACCCAAGGAAAATGCCTGTGCATTTGACTTGGGAAAGTACTGAGTATTCAGTGCTTACCATACATTGGTGTATGGGTAAACATTACAAATAATATTCTTTATCTCCGATGAAAAAATAAAATTAACATCTATCACTGGAAAATGTTACAAAGACTACAATGTAGGTCTGTTTATACATGTAGGTATTTAATGCGTATGTTAGTATTTTAATTTGATCTTTTGAGTTCACATTTGACATGCATTAAGTGAGCTAATCATGAACTATCGCCCACAAAATCTGTACAATAATTTCTGTTGATGTTTTGTCAACAGTCCTGATGAACTTCTACCAATGGTGTCTCAGATGATTGGGTACAACCTAGTCACTAAACAGACTCCCAAGGATGGGGTCAAAGTTAAAAAGGTCAGTCTCTAAAGTTCTTCTAAAAAAATGTTTTATGTGGTCTGTTTTCTGGTCTTCGTTTCTGGATATTAGGCATAAATTCCTTGCGTGATTTACTAGGATCCTACCTCAGTTTAACAACATTCAACACCATATGGTATTAACGCAACACCCAAACTGTTGGACTCTGTTTATCAGGCATGCATGATTTCCCAGGATTTTTCCTGATTTCAGGATTTTCTCAAAACTTTCTCGAGCCTTCAAATTTTCTTGAAAGAATTAAAGCAATCGCCAATGAGAGAAGGAAATAGTCCACATTGTGTCCAAACCTGTAGTTTTGCATTTCTGGTGATGCGCAGAGTCTGTAAACCTCTTTGAGTTGTAACATGTGGGAGGTTCCGGGTCTAGAATAAGGGGGACCCAGAACTGAAAGCCATTTCAGGAACTTTCACTTTCATCCAATCTCGTAATCAGTTTACTAGTGCAGTCTGTGGTCCAATAGAATCAAATCCAAATTAAAGCTGTTGGATTTTGATGTGTTGAAGATGGTTTGGGTTAGCGAAAGAAAAAGAAGCCATAAAAAAATACTTGACACCAAATTAGACTCTGACAATTCAAATCGCAGCTGGTGAAGTACATGCATGTCTTAAAGATCAAGTATGGGATCGGTAATTAGGATACAAAACATGACTAGTTTCAGTCTGAAAGCTCACTGATTGTAAAGTTCATACCAGTATAAATATCCTCCAGAGAAATAATTCCTTCTGAAATACTGTCGTAGTCATGAAAAACTGCATTTGAAGACCTGCAAAATCCCTACTGGCTATTTTAAATCCTGCAATTGAAATAAGCAGGAAAACGATTGTAAACAAAATCCCTGACAAAACGTAAACCAATTTTTGTGATTTTACTGAAATGGGAGCAGCTAGGTGTTTGGATGGTGTGTTTGTTGAAAATAAGAGGATTTTAACTGAATTTACTCAGATTCCAAAAACCATTGTTATACCATGGTATTAGACTGTGAATTTTTATTGGTCGAGAACCAATCACGTGACATAATACAAAATGTCATGTCTTCCCAAAAAAGTGATGTTTTCGGGGTCCATTACCTAGATCGTCCTCAGAAAATTCATTTCATCGTCCCCAATGATATGTATATTGATATTGGCAAAAACACCTGAGAAAGAGGTAGGTCATGATGCCCGCGTACATTACCTAGATCGTTCTCAGAACATTATTTCATCGTCCCCATTGATCTGTACAACTGCATTAGCGTTACTACCTGCGAAAGAGGTTACTGAGCAACCACTGGTACTATGCACGCTACTGTACTTTTGATATGATGCTCGCGATATAGGGACCAGTTGATACATTTTGGTTGATAAAAAATTTGCAATGGACGCACTTTTGTTGAATTGAATATTGTCATCTGCAAACTATGTCGGTAAGGGCCTTTTTAACAATCCTGCAATATAATACAATGGTATAGCAAAACAATTGTTGTCTGCTGTGATATGTGGTCCATGCTGCTTTGGACACCCTCGGGTGCCATCTGCCCCCTCGGGTGTCCAAAACAGCATGGACCACATCACAACAGACAACAATTGTATAATGACGTAATGTATCCGTAAACACTTCTTTTCATGTGCATGTCCCATGTATAGGTAATGGTTGCTGAGGCTTTGGACATTTCCCGTGAGACGTACGTGGCCATCTTGATGGATCGGGAGATGAACGGGCCGGTCTTGGTTGGTAGTCCAGAGGGAGGGATGGACATAGAAGAGGTGGCAGAGAAAACCCCAGAGCTTATATTTAAGGTATGTATAGTCTCATGGTGTTCACGTTTCCATGAGCTAGGTAGACAGACTTTGTTCAATTTTTTTAACAGGTTGTTGTATTTTGTTTAGAGCTAGATGCATGTGTTAGGTTTACAGTGGTTGAAATCGCTACTCTGCTGTTTTCTGTACTGAAAAATCACCAATAAAACAACTTTTTTTTCTCATGATGATAAAATGGTTGACTTTTGGTTGTTTATCAGTTTAGATGATTAATTAAGTATTTTTATCAAAAGACCAGTACTTTTCTTCTAATTGTCAAATTGTTACTATACACAGATGTACATTGCTTTGTACACAATTGTTTTTGAGTATTAAAATGCACGCCTAATAACGTTGGCCATCAAATTGTGTGAATAATGAAAGGCAAGCAATAAACCCCAAATAGTGAATGCTGCATGACCTCCAATCATCCAATCAAACGACAAGGATCTACTTGGCTGTTAAACAATACAAAATGTAAAACCATAAATCAATGTATTTGAAACACTGTTTGATGCAGAGTGACCAATATGTTGCTGTTCTTAGGCAGTGTCTGCATTCTTATCAGTGCAGTTGATGGGATAGGAAAGCAATAAAAAGACTGCAATATATGAAGTGTGATTTGTTGATTTGTTGGCAGGAACCAATAGATATTTTTGATGGACTTACAGACGAGCAAGCCATGAGGATGGCAGACAATCTCAAGTTTAAGGGAGATCTTCAGAAACAGGTATTTTGACTTTTAACTAGTTTCTGCCGGGATTCTTTTTTTGTGTGTCCTGTCCCCCTGGCAGGATTCTTTTGGCGGAATTGCCAGAATCTTTGTTCTTTGAGGGTACCGCTGGCACAAAGAAACCCTGACTTGACAATGCCAAGAGGAGAAAGATTCTCTTTGTTGGATAGTCCGTTTTGTTTCTCGACCGAGAACATTTCAAATTCAACTTGCAAAACATCGGCCGTTACCTACGGCATAGGAGTGGCACTAAACACGGAACCATGGCTCCATTGCTGACTCACTCTGATTTATCTCCATTTAGCCGAAATACAATGAATGAACAATGGTGGAAGCCTCTCAACCCCTCGAAATCCCCTTCTTGGAACAAAAGGACAAAGGTCTATAATCGGGGATTACGCAAAAAACTACCCCTCAATAGCCGCAAAATACGAGTATATTCATGTCCTAGCATGGGTGAATCAAAGCGTTACACGGCATTCGCGTGGTCAGCGCACACTCCATAGTGGAATGACCAGGCGACCTTCGGTCTGCTGGTACGAAATTACACAATGGCGTCTTAAGACGTCATCTGTTTCCATGCAGGGGAAATATTTGCGTGTAGACAGGTCATCCGGGGCCAACTGGTTAACCCCTATCTGCGTGCGTGCCTGTGGGATTACCCGTTGAACTCATAAACACTGTAAATGCTTTACCGCTGGCTTTTCTTTTCTCCGACAGGCAGCAGATCAGCTGAAGAATCTCTACCGACTATTCCTTGGAGTGGACGCCACGCAGGTTGAGATCAATCCATTCGGGGAAACGCCTGATGGCCAAGGTAAAGCTCAAGAACTAAGCCCACAATTGAAATTGTTTAAAATTTCAAAACTATCACCTGTGTTCTTTTTAGATGCATATATGCATCATTCACTCTCATCCTCTAGTGTTCAATAAACACACCGCCAAACAAACCTGTAAAAAAATTCAACGGATTTAATGGTTGCGTTTTAATAAAAACAATGAAAACAGTGTACTTTTTGTCAAGGATTTTTTGCACACTCATTATCGTGCTTACTTTAATGATCAAAATGTAAATGACTGCAGAGGTCTCCAAATGCTATCTTCTTGACCGAATTTGAGACAGGAATAATTTGCTGGAAATAGGCACTGGTAAGAGCTTTATATAATCTGTGAGCTTTCAGATTGTATCTAATCAATTTGTTTCCTCAATAAAACCAATGTTGTACTTCGTCATGTAACAATATTGGCCTTCAACCACAACATTTGTTGGCGGGCGTTCTCTACTTTCTCTATTTAAGTCCAGTGTTGCAAAATTTAAGATTGCTTTGTTTCATACTTGTAGTGGTCTGCTTCGATGCCAAAGTAAACTTTGATGACAATGCTGAGTTTCGACAAAAAGACATTTTTGCCCTTGATGACAAGAACGAGAGTGATCCTCGGGAGGTTGAGGCATCCAAACATAACCTCAACTACATCGGCATGGATGGTAACATTGGCTGTTTAGGTAGGTACCTCCATTACATCAGGTTCACATCCTTCTCTATCAAATGTATCTTTGTTGTTCACCCAAAATAAACCTTTCATTCTTTCTTCACACATCAGTGAATGGTGCAGGTCTAGCCATGGCAACTATGGACATCATCAAATATCACGGAGGAGAGCCTGCCAACTTCCTTGATCTTGGAGGCGGTGTTCAAGAACACCAGGTGTTCCAGGCATTCAAACTTCTTAACTCGGAAGAAAGTGTAAGTGAGACTCTGTTCAAATCTGCTTTGGACATTTTGTTGATGAGTAATAACAATAGTGTTCATTTATAATGCATCATGTCTGTCATAAATGACGACCCTGGCACCGAGTTATCAAATCGGGAGGAGCTTGTTGTTAAGAATGACTTAATGAGGCGAAGCAGCCATAATACAACACCTTGAAAGGGATACACGGTGAGGTGGCACACATTGCTGCTAGACCGTGCCAGAAACACCGGGGGAAATACCCCTGTTCTTTCTGTTAAGTGTGATTGGTTCGTTTACGTGCATTACACAACACAAGGGACCGGCGGCTCTATGTCCCATCCGGAGGACGAAGCAGTTACAGTTAAGTGTCTTGCGTAAGGACACAAAAGCTGCTACTGGGGTCCGAACCCACACTCTGACAGCACCAGAACATAGACCGTTCCGGCTTTGGCTACAAACCCCGCCCACACACCTTAGTTTGTGTACGTTTACGCTGCACGTGTGACCGAGTTTGACCGAGTTTGATTGACAGGCTGGAACGATCTATTACCCCTGTGGGGCCATGTAATTGATACTCAAATGGAGATTCATTTTTCAAAATGTGTTGATTTGGCCCCCAATCTTAAAAAGTCAATGTGATTTAGAATAAATAGTTTGTGAAGAAACTGGTCACTCAAAAATGTTATTTTCAAAATGTATAGGGCAGATTTGCTCCACTTTGCTTCTTGCAGTAGATTCTTGGAGCTGTTATGTGTTATCAAATTATAGTGGCCTACAGAAGAATATTTCCTTTCTATTAACAACTGGTACGTAGTTTGAGTTTTTTTTTCTGTAACCTGTTAGAGTTTGAGTCTGTTATACATTTAGTACTAATAATTAGCATGCAGTTAGTTTGATTTATTTCTGTCACATATTATTTTCCATTATCAAAGGTGAAAGCCATCCTAGTCAATATATTTGGTGGTATTGTGGACTGTTCCATTATTGCCAAGGGAATTACATCTGCTTGCAGGGGCATGGATTTGAAGGTTCCAGTTGTGGTACGCTTAGCAGGTGCGTCTTTCTTATATTTTCGTGTAACTCTTACACCACCTCACATAGATTTCCGTGGGAGACATTTTGGGATGCTAGGTGGCAGCAGACTTACCATGGCTGCGTTGTGCTTTCACGAGCATATTGCAAACTTTTATGCAAACGCTCACGCCCAGTGGAACCGATTACGTTAATACAAAACTTACACGACTGATGTCACCAATGTCAAAATGGTGGCCCACAGTCACGAATTTCATAGTTCCTGCCTACTGTTCCTGTATAAAAAAATAACTTCACCCCAACTATTGCGTAATACCCACCATGGAAAAATACACTCTAAATATTTTCTCGACAGCAAAAAGATAATAGTCGGCTTGAACTACTTCACGTCCGATGACGTATTTTTCAGCCAAACTTTTCCAAATTGAATAAACATGGACGTTTATGAATGCGTGGAACAACTTTTGAGCACCCTCGTTTGGTTGCGATCAGTTGACCCGATGACGTATAATAACGCCCCTGACAATCCATTGTGTAGTGTGCACAGGCAAGCTCCTACCAGGCTACGCTTTGTTTTCCCTGTGCAAAGAGAGACAAAGGGTGATGGAATTTATGCTCGAAATCTCCCTTTTGGGGGTAGGGGGGGTGTTATTGTGTAATCTCCGATTCTAGACCTTCGTCCATTTGTTGTACAAACGAGGGTTTTTAGAGATCGATAGACTGCCACTACTGTTTATCATTGTATTTGGCATGTGGGAGGTAAGTCCAAGATTCCAGCATATCATGCCCAATTATTGGACGTGGATAACGGCCAAGGTTCTGGTCTATTGCCGGTAGAACATTTCATAGTTTCTCAAAAGAGAACACAAAATCCCCGTGCATTTTATGAGAACGTTTGTCGGCTGTACTTTGATTAGTCAGGGCTTCATTGTGACATTATTATTCTCAAAAAAGAATTACTTTGGAAGGTACTAAAAGTTTTGACAAATAATATGCGCAGAGGCAGAGTAAATTTTTTTTTTTTATACCAAAGTGAATTGGTTAATACCTTTCGGCCATCATGAAAAGCATCGTGAAAACCTCAGAATTACGTTCCTCGTTTGCACTCAACTTGTTCCACCAGAAAAGTTTTGCAAAGCTTTTCATAAATCATTCCAATAAAACAAAACCTCATGTACATTAATATTAGGAGATTAATCCATTTTGCCCTTCTTTTTCTCCTCTGAAGGTTACAATGTTGTACCAGCCATGAAGATCTTAAAGGATAGTGGTCTACCAATCCAGACAGCATTGGACTTCGAGGATGCTGCAGTTAAAGTAGTAGCGTCTGTTTAAAGATGTCCGTCCTCATTGTGTCTTCTTGTCTGCAGCTGGTGCAAAAGATGAAATTAACAATTCTTCCTAGATAATCATGGAGCATATTGCAGGAATCTGGATTGTTGGCGATAAAGGGAAATGCCCATTTGGTGCATATTATAATTTTAAAAAAAATGATCAAAAGAGAGAAACGGTAAGACCTAAAAGAAAACTGTGTATGTTTGGTGTAACAGTCTGGAAAAATTAGGTTAAGATTTGTTATTTATGAAAAAATATATATATATGCTCAGACCCTTTTGGTAAACAATAACATGTCATTGCATAATAATGTCACACAAAAGACACAATGTACAACGTACAAACATTGATATACATACGTATTCTTTAATCAAAATTTAGTATATGTACCCTACAGTAATTTCAGCACTTTCTTAACAGTGGTTCGTTGGCGAAATGCTAATTAAAACAACTGAGGACCAGTTGAAATTCTCTCCAAGTGGTCCAGCTGGCTGAAATAAGGACGAGTGAAAAAAAACCTGGGGGAAATAGTGAAATGTCAAACCAACTGGGCCCACTGGCTAGTTACTAAAGAAGTTAAGGGTAAACCCCAGTTTCCCACCATTTGATTGCAATTTTTCTGTTCATCGGTATATTTTTTGACAGATTTTTGGCGTGCTATAAATGCTCATCATTATTATTATTATATCTTTGCAGTAATTTTTTGTGGAATTGTACATGTTTTCCACTATAGTCGGCCTCAGTCTGCATACGCCAAACATACCATTTTAAGGTCTTAGGGTGAATCATTTTGACGACAGACTGAAAGTGTCAAATTGTTTTTTTTTTTTCCCTCCTTTTTCGGATAGATAAGTTAGTTTCTTTTATTTTGTTAATACAAAAATAAATCTAAATATATGTATTAGTTATTCACTTTTCTCATTTTATTTTGGGGTTAAACTCTCCAATTTGTGTAAAGATTGATGTTCTTTTTATGGAAACTAGGCATTGATCACCATGGTGATCATTGGCAACAACTGCCTCTTCAATGCCGTATATCTAGATTTCTGACTGACAAAAGTATACATCGCACATATCCTAATAAATGGCAACATGGAGATCGTTTGAAAGAGTTTGTCTCTTTATTATTGGGATATATTTTGCCATAATATAGAAAGTATAAAGAAAAATACTAACTTCTTGTTCATCTACAGTTTTCCCATAGTAAAAAACAAACAAAATAAATGTAGGTAGGAGGCAGATATGGGTTATCCGTTGGCTAAAAAAACATGTTCTCTGTGTGTACATAACCTGTATCATGACGATGACTAAAGCAGGCTAGTCGAGACCAATTAATAAACTCACTCACGGCAGTGAAGTTATCCGGGAAGTCCCCTTGATCCACTAAGCGAAAGTAGTAGTAGTCCTGGTTGATTTCCTACCTCCCCAGGTAGTACTTAATAAGCAGGACAGTTCTTTTCAGAACTAAGTTGTCCCCCCGAGTTCCAAAAATCTACTCCACGGTAGTAGAATAATAACAGGACAAGTTCTCACAAGAACAATCCACTGTATATAGCAAAGTAGATATAATCACATGGCGTTACCGCAAACCAAATGTACAAACCTATAACATCGTTCTCCATAATATCCAAGTGCTCTTCTGTCAGGGAACCCTTCTGTCAAACAAAATGACGATCAAGTGGATACGATAGAATATAAAAGAAACAATTCCAGAATAATACGGATTTTTGCTTTTGAGGAATTCAATCATGTAATAAATGGTGGATTAACCCCCCCTTTAACTTTGAGGTAAAATTAAAAGACAATGAGGTGTCCTACTTTTTACGGAAACATTTTTCGGAAGCAAAACATTCTTCTACATTGAATTATCCGAATTTGGCCCTTAACTAATATTAAATTATTCTGAAATTTGGAAGATGATTATTTTAATAAATTTTTAATCATTAGAAAAGATGTGTTCTATGTTCAAGTTGTGCCTTTATTTGTCATTGATCTTTGTTCATGGGAATTAGAGGCATTCAATTAACCTTGTTTTTTGAATTTTGGCAAGTTTTTGCAAGGACTGTAATCTCCAAACATCGTTTAGGTGGAAACCAATCTAAAGTTGAAATGTAGTTAAATTGACTTTTTTGTGTGTTTTCTTTATGCAAGAACAAGACGGTCTAAATATTTTTTGTATATAAAAAGTGTGGTTGTTTTCTATGTGTCTCACGCCTTGTAAGTTAAATGTAGTATAAGATTAGTTTCTTCGAAAGTATTAGTTAAAACAGGTAGTCGGCCTTAAATAAATAAAATGAAGGGTGGCAGTTAGTTTAGCTCCTAAATGGTAGACATAAGATCTACTATTATTACTAAAATAACATAATGTTACCTTTTTTTTTATAGCTTAGCCCCTCCATCGCGCTACAGAAATAAACAACACAGTAGGTCTTTTCCAAGCACACTTTGCTTACAGATTTTTGTTTTTAAATAAGAAAAGTGAAAAAAAAGTTAATAAAATAAATAATATTGTCAAATGAAATTATAAACATTACCCGCAAACACACAGGCCCCCGGCTCCCCCCCAAAAGAATAATAAATGTTTAGTTCAAAAGAGGGCGCTACACCATCAACAAAATAGAATGGAAGATGGCTTCTCGAAGTGAAAGTGGACCCAAAGTCCCAGAAAGACAAAGTCCACAGGGAGTGGCTTACTCCAGTTTGGCACATTTTACCAATGCAGATGGGCAGCACATCTACTGTAAATACTGGGAGCCTTCAGAAGGAACCCCGACAAGGTAAGGCAGAGATAACACAAAACTATCTGTAATCTTTTCTAGGCGGGGGCATTCCTTACTCAACACTCCGTCCGTCCCCCTTTACTGTACAAATGAATGAGGATTTCGCACTGCAGTACAACAAGCGCCGGCAGAGCCAGCAACCTTTCTTTTTGCAGGGGAGTACCGTACGAGTAAAGGGGGCGGGGTGCATAGATTTGTAGTGAGGGAAATTTCAGAAATTGCCTTGGGGGGGGGGGGGGGCAAGCAGGGAGGTGCAAAATGTTCCACAGGGCAGGGGCAGCTGACTCCCTTTGTTTGTTGGCTATTATTATGTCATTTTAATAATTCCATTTTAAAAGTCATTTTTTTCTTTTTTTTACCAAAAGAGAAAAGATGACTGCTCAGTAAATTTACATAAACACTGTTCATGCATTTGGACCATTTTAAATGAACTTTAACTGCTTGTACTTTCAAATATGGAAGGTGAGAAGTTTGAACAGCGTTTTTGAACCATCGTTTTGTGTCAAAAATAACAATGATTGTCACTGACAAACTTCAGAAAATTTGCCATAATTTATTCAACAATGATGTTATACACTTGAACTTTGGTGTGTTATCTTATTGGATGTTATTCTTTGCATTTATTAAATTGGTCACATTAACCCCAAAACTATTGACTGGTGAACAGCGTCCTCAAGAGAACGAAAATGGCGGCGTGATTTACTATTCTAACCGACATTTTGGACTGAGGTGTATTATAAATCACTGGACTGGCATTATTCGGGCAATAGTGCACGTCTATGCACCCCTCGGGCCTGTGAGTGACCAGGAGAGGGTCCTATTTCCCTCGGTCTTCGGCCTCGGGAAATAGGACCCTCTCCTGGTCATTAACAGGCCCTCTGGTTGCATAGACGTACCCTATTTCCCTCATTGCCAGTCCATATGTGTATACTATGGGTAAGCACTGTATCACAAGGCGCGAGCGCAGGGTTGAAATTATCATAATTTAAGCCAACGTCAAGAGTTAAATGCATATGCAACAGCAACCTCTCGGCCAAGCATGATTGTACATGTACATCCATGTACTGTTCATGTAATGTACATGTACATGTAGGCCTACATGTTTAGGTGCATATAAACAAGAGAGCTCCGCATGCAATGGGGTATGCAACACACCCTCCTGTTCAATCCCATACACATTAAAACATTACATACTACTATTACTAACAGAGTAAAACATAACACATGAATCGTATCAAAACCTTCCAGACCGTGCGTCTCTCGCCGGAAAACTTTATACTATTATAATGAATTTAGTTAATTCACAATTAGCCACACCTGCTTCTGTGACGTTGGCTTAAATTATGATGATTTCAACCCTGGACCTTGTGATACAGTGCTTACCAATTCTATGGTTTAAACCCCGATCCACCCCAGAGGGCGCCCTCTTGCAGTAAAAAATATGCTTATTGGGACTGCACCCCTTGACTGGCACCCACTGCATGTAAAGCACTAAGCAGTAAAAGTGTCTTGCTCAATTCAAGAACACAAGTGTCACGATGGCACTCCAACCCACACTCCAGTGACCCAGCAGCCACCAGAACTTGAGTTTGATGCACAAAACCACTCGGCCTAAACACGCTCAAACTAGCTTTTTTTTTAGATAGGGCTAACTTAATCTTAGAACTATGATGTCTAAGAATATGAGTATAAATATGAGGTTCTTCGTGTAGAACATGTAGAACCTCATATTTCTAGGAGAACCTCATACTATTACCAGTTCTAGGAGTTGGGCCTACGTATTAATGCTGTTTTATTTTTGTGCCCTGTTTGTACATTGACTGTAGTGTGACTTTTTTTATCTTATCATTATTGTGATAATCATAATCCTCCATCCTCCAGACGGAGTTGGTCTGTCATAGGATGGAGGGCTACGATTATCACAACTAATCACAATTCACTTATAAATATTAGTACCTTTCAGCAGTGCTGACCATCAGTGCATCACTGATTTATCAGCCTGGTTTGGGTTAGGCTCCTGGCTAGGGTTAGGCTACTACCCTAGGGTTTTTTTAGGACTAAGATTAGGGTAAGGATTTGGATTAGGATTAGGAAAATACATTAGGGGTGTCCGAGTAAAGGGTTTCGGAACATAGGGGTTTCGGAACATTGATAGTAACAGTGCAGAAAGATACAATACGAGGGGTAGGTTTATGGATACGAAGTGTGTTGACATTATTTACATGTGGCTATAGGTAATGGGTAGGGTCATGCTCGCTCATGAGTAGGCCTAAACTCAATATTAATATTTGTTTTTCTAAAATGTAGGGAAAGCTTGATCTCCAGAACTGGCAGACTGAGTAAATAATGTGGGCTTTACTTCTTATCAACAATTGTTTCAAAATGTAAAATTGAAAAACCCTAATCAAAAACAAACAATGTACAAATATTTATAACAACCATTGGTTTTGTTTTATTTATTATTGTTTTAAATTGAGTCCCCTATGATCTATGACAGTTCCAAGACTAGCTGGAGGCTGACATGGCTGATGGTTGAATTTGAAATTTGTTCATGAAACCCTTAAGCTTGCACTTTACAGCCACGACATGATAGAGCTATTTGAACAAAATAAGTAGGCCTCATATCCATTCAAAAGAGAAACTTCACATAAGGACTGGCTATGAGGTCTCTAGTGCTGACGTCTATGCATCCTGAGGGACTGTGAGTGACCAGAAGAGGGGTCCTATATCCCAGAAATTATGCACGCTCGATGTCTTGACATGCATCTAGTTCACGCTGGCGCAAACGTTATGTCCTAGCTTTATAGCCTATAACTGAACCCCACGTTTACCATGCTTCAGCCAACCAGGATAGACCTTTATCATGCTGCCACCATCTTGGTCATGTGCCCTGCATCCAATAACAGTCATGGATGCTGATGCTCGTTGTTCAAAAAGGAACCAGACTATTTGTCCTTCCAGCCTCTGTTTTGCTACATTGATTTGAATGGGAGAAAAACAAGATGGCCGCACCATCCTGACCATGATAAAGGTCTACAGAGGAACAGCAAGAGTGTGTGTTTAAACGCTTGTTAATATACCCCTATGATTAGGTTTAGACTCAGTCAGAATGCATTATAACTCTGTAGGGTATTTATTGATCATTTTGATTGATAATTTTGATTGATGTTTTTGATGATTCAGGGCCTTGCTGCATATTGTGCATGGTATGGGTGAACATTGTGAAAGATATGCCAAGATTGCCAAACAGTGTACAGACAATGGAATCCTTGTGTTTGCTCATGATCACAGTAAGTTTCTCTTTGTTCGTATTCTAGATTGACATTTTATAAAAGTTGAAGTGTTACATAATGTAGCCTAAATGTTCAGTTCTAGCTTGTTTCTGTTTTTAAGAATGAGAATTGCTAATAATTGATTGGCCTACCACTTGTGTATATAATAGATTGATAATGTTAATGTTAATGTGAATGTTACATCCTAGGAAAACAATCTGTAATTTATAAACATAAGAAGTTTTAAAAAGAAAGCTAAATTCCCTTAAGTCTTGTTTGTATAGTGTATGTATACTCTGAAGATCCTTCACATTTATGACAGACAGCTGACATCATCAGAATTTTAGTCTATCTGGTGATATTTTGATCTCCAACTTGAATAAATTTCAGCCTGGCATACTTTCATGAGCTGTTTTATCCCCTTCGCTAACAACAAATCTTTCTGTGCCTTCTTGAGAATATCGTTGTCACAACGAAACCCTGACGAAACAATGCAAAGACAACAAGGTTCTCATAGAAAGCATTTTCCAAGTTCAATTTCACTGAATCGCTCTTCATAAGATGTGTGGGAATTAGGTTAGTGCAGTGGTCTCTTTCCCTGTGTTGAACCTCATGGTCCCTGATTCGAATCCCACCTCAGACTAGAGCCGTGCAGGTGGATAGGGTTTTTAGTCCCAACCTTACTACATGTTTGTTTTTTTCCCTGCTGTTTCATGTGTTCTCCACCCACATCTAAAACTGATCATCTCTTGTCTGCCATCATCTCCTATTCAACCTGCTATTGGCGCTTGCATGGTGGATGTCTAACAAAAATAGTCAATAAATAGAACCCCAGATCTTGTCAGAAATGGAAGAACAAGTGTCGGAATAGAATCAGTTCAACTGAGTACCTATTGTTTTCTTTCAGTTGGTCATGGGCAGAGTGAAGGACGGAGAGCAGATGTCAAGGAATTCCAATACTTTGTCCGAGATTGTCATCAACACATTGACGTAATGAGAGCTAAACACAAAGATATTCCCATATTTATGATGGGACACTCTATGGTAAGTTTTCTTTATTGGACTCTTAAAACACACATACTGTAGCCAACAATACAATGTAAGTTTATTAGTCTTTGAACCAAATAATCGTATTTTTTAAAAGATTGTATGATGTGTTCATGTTCCTGTGATTTGTGCTTGAAAATGAACTGATTCCGAGCATGTAATTTTATAACGAATGAAATTAATAAATCTTGTTTGACCTTGTTGGTGGCTATAGTAAGCCACCCTTTGTGAAAATATGTTTGACGAGCATATAGTCAGCTATATTACAGCATCATTTTGCCTGCATTTTGTCTCTGTGTTGCGAGGCACAAGGGTGAAATAAGCAGGCAGCGTGCAGGGTTTACATGTATTTAATGTGCTCAACAAAACGTTCATCTATTTACTTAATTACTCTATTATTTGTGATGGATTTTTTGGCTCAATGTAGGCCCCTATCATTTGAAAGTTAATAACTTTGGTCATCCTACAGAACTAGCAACTCATTTTCCAAGTTGAAATAGACTTGAGCACAGATCGTACATTATATATTTAAACATCAACTGGAATGAGAGAAACATTTTAAAGCAGCGAGCTGTTCAAGCTGTTCAATCGATAGGTCTTGACCTTGCATCATCTCTAGGGCCTGTCCCTGTTAAGTGTTCTGTCTCTTCTCTTGATAGTCTGTTCTGTAGGTACATGTCTAAGTTTCATGGTACGTGAAATGTATGTGCTCATAAAGCATGTGTCAAAAAATCTCTCACTCATCATGCCCGTTGTCCCTTCTCTAAACATCTTTACTCATACATGCACATGACTTATATTTCACCATTTTCTGTTCCAAAGGCCAGTGATTCTGTCAGCTTTTTCCAACGTATTGCTGCATTTTGGAACTACCTACCTGAATCTTGCTTTCCTCCATCTTACATTCCAGTTCAAGAGATAATTTGAACACAAATATCTTCTATCTTCTCTCAGTTTAAATTGTCTGTAAGTCCTTCTATGTAGCTCTTACCTCAAGTGGCCCTCTGGCGTTGTGTTGGGCAATTTTACATTAAAAAAATTATTATTATTATTATTATTATTATAAAACTTGCCCTATCTAGCATCCTCTGTTCAAAATGTTTTGTATTTATGTACAATGTATGTTTCTTTTTATGTAGCTTTGTTATTTTTTTACTGTATTTCAGAAGGAATTTAAACGACCTGCAAGATGTCAACTTCAGTTTTGCACAAAAGTTAAATTTAAGACAACAACTTGTTAAATAATTTGCAAGATGCTTGAATTTGTGAGAAATAATTTTGTAAAAAAGGCTTTACGATTCTTACCAACAGGGTGGAACTATTGCCATATTGGTAGCGTATGAGAGACCGTCTTTATTTGCCAATACTGGTGTAATCTTAATGTCTCCTGCAATCAAGACTAACCCGGAAGTGGTGACCCCATTTAAGGTAGGTCAAAGGTCAAGAGCTCATAAGATTTAATACAATTTTTAAGAACGTTAGTGCTCCCCACCATAACCCAGAAAGATTGTCACCTTTTTAATTACCAAGCAATAACCACAAGGGAAACTGACTGGGTAAATTTTTAAATCAATTTTGGGGTGAAAAAAAACAAAAAAAACTTTTGTCCCTGACCATGCTGATTGTACCGGACCAACGCAGTGTGACACCGTGAGCGCATGCATGTTGCACGCTACACACTGAGCTTTCTGAGCAGGTCAACACATCTACCACTGTTGAACTTGTCCCCCATGGAAAGTCCCGGGCATGTTCTGACGTCAACATCTACAATCAAAAGGACACTTCGTATTTACATCTTTATCCGGCCTCTACTCCCGACCTGTGTCCTTAAAAACTTTATCTTGAGGCGTTAAGTGGAACTTTTAACTATCAGACTTTCAACTATCAGTATTCACTGATGTAAGCAGCATGTTAGGTAAAGAAGTTGTTTATTTACGTGGCAGCATCGCTTTCAAAATAAACCGTGAATATGGCGAATGACCACGAGTGTCTCCTTATTTACCTCGCTGTAGATGTGAGGCACACCACATGCTTATAGAGAGAGTACAGCCATTGCTCAAAGTGCTTCAATAAGAGTGGTCAATTGGAGAAATCACGTGCTGTGCGCAGTTGTAGTGGAATCTAGGACACTGTTGGAAGAGATAAGGTTCTCAGCCTTAGTCATTTTCTGCAGTGGCAATCTGTGGCAATGACCGACCATACATACAAATACAATGACAGGAAAGTGTGGCATGGGTACCTCACTGTTGTGTGCAAAGCATAATGGGAGATTTTGAGGCATTTCGGAGTATTCACCTAGTGTACAGTAGGCCTATAGTTTAGAAGGGTTAATGGTTAATGCAGTATTTTTCTAGGTTCTAGTCGAGTTAGTACCTGCAGTATAGTTTAGAAGGTATAATGTAGTCCTTTTTTTATTATTAGCTCTTTATGGCCAAGGTTCTAGCCGAGTTAGTACCTGAGGCACCAATAGGCAATCTAGCTGACTTGACACACATGATGTCTCAGGAAATTATTGGCTATGGTTCTGTATTATTCATTATTAATCCAAGGAGTTTGAATGTTCTTGATTGTAGCTCTTTATGGCCAAGACTCTAGCAGGGATACTTCCTCAGGCACCTATGGGGAAACTAGAGGCATACATGATGAGCAGGGACCCTCAAGTAGTAAGTACAAAATTACAGAAATAGAACCTTAACGACCGTGGATAAATTAAGAACGCGTTCCCATGCGTGCCGATGCGTGCTGTCACGGCGCCATGCCAAAATTGTCACGGCCCCCGTGCATCCTTTGAATTTGCGCTCCAGTGATTATTTGGTGCTCCTCGTTACTGAAAGCTATTGTTGGTGCCTTTTGTTGGTCTGACAGAATCATAACCGACAGAGGGCGCTAAAATCCCTTGAACCGCTATCACAGGAGTGTCTTGGGAACTTTGCGGAATCTGTTCAGTATTTTCGCAGCGATTTCCCAGCATGCCTTTTTCATAAACTAAGACAACGCCCTCTGTCAACGATGATTTTCTTGCCTTGACTGATACAGCAGTGCCAACCAAGACTACCTTGAAGGGGATGAAACAGACCCATTGTCATTGCTTCTTTGATTGTCAATATTACAGAGAGGATGTTAAAGGGATTGGTTTTTGGAAGAGTTTAATTAATTTCCATCATCTAATTCCCTACAACACACCATCCAACCAACTTATGAATAGACCAATTCATTAAGCCCCACCTTCTAAACATATTGACCAATCACAGCATTGGCCACATCATCACTGGACACAAGGGCAGCACGATGTGCATCTCTTCAATGCCGCACTGCATGACATGAATGGGCGTGAAAGTACGAGCACACATTGTAAACATTTTCCAATAGGATTTTATTGTGTCGGACTTTTGTCAGACTTTCAGTGGTGTAGCCAAGGCTTTGATTGGTCAACACTTAAAGGGGCGGGGCTGAATGGATCAGTCTATGTTTATCGAATTCTGTAACACCTCACCTTGTACTGCTTTCCAGGTCTTGTGTTATGGTTGCTTCTTAACATGCTCCATCTGATTTTGATAATTCGGTGCCTGGGTTGTCCCTTGTGACAAACATGGCCCATTATAAATGTACATGTACACTATGCTGCTGTTCATAAGTGTGACGTACTTCCACTGTAAGCCACACCCACTTCACACAAACTGGCTCCACCGATTACCAGAAGCTCATGGAAGTTGCACTGAACTAGTTCTTCTTTGAAAAGTATAGGCCTGGTAATTGGACTTGGCTTTTACATATGTTCTTCAAAAACTGATGTCTTCTAAGAGTTAAAAGTTTCTATCATAAGAAATGCTTTTGGATGATGAAATGAGTGATTTGTGGTAAAATTACACACAAACATACACCAACTTTGGAGCCGGACTTCCCGTTGGTAATTGATGACGTTTTGGAGCTGGAAGTACACTGTAACGAATGGTCATGTACAAGTATGTATACCATTCGTTTACATAGCACTTCTGGCTCCAAAACGTCATCACTTACCAACAGGATAGCGTAAACATTGGGCATGCAGCAGATCCACACACGCACAGAACGCAATGACATACCTACAGGGTTATTATCATTACTATTAAACCCATGTACTGAGCATGATTTTTTCGGTGCTTAAACAACAGTTTTACTGGGTAAGCACACACACTGTTGTGGGGACATTTATACAATGGAACAAAGGTCCCCACAACGTTTTTCTTTGTCAAACCCTGTCCCCACAAGGTAATTCAATAGAAAAGGGAACAATAGAACAACAATAAAAAGAATGGGTGTCTTGTCGTTGGCGCACGTACTTTATAGCATGTGAAGTTCAAATCCAGTCAAATAGTAAGCCTGATTTTCATGTCCCAGGTCAAGGATTACGAAGAAGATCCTTTAGTCTATCATGGAGCAGTCAAGGCACGCTTTGGGACGCAGACGATTGCGGCGATGGGACGTGTGGAGAATGGACTCCCCGACGCACGGTGGCCATTTCTGCTACAGCACGGTGACAAGGACGTTCTCGCTGAAATTTCAGGGTCAAGGCTTATGTATGAGAAGGCTTCAAGTACGGACAAGAAATTCACTGTGAGTAAAACTCATTCATTATTAAAAGCATTGGCTTGAAAAAGAGCATAATAGTCGTAAACGTTACTGAAGGCTGATTATTATTATCATTATTATTACTGTTACTGTTATGATTTAACCAGTGGTGTCACCCTTTTCTCAGGTTTATGAAGGTCACTACCATGAACTGGACAAGGAGCCTGGAGAGGATGGGATGAAAGTCATCAAGGAGCTGGTAGACTGGATCCTTGAAAGACTGCCAGCATGAAATAACTCATTATAAAATGGGGACCAGAGGGCCAGTCACCTCAACCTGATAGGCTGTAGGCTGGGAACTGACTATGTGGTAAATCCAATCCAACATGTATGCAAACAGACCAAAAATAATTTACTCAATTTGTATAAAGGATCTATGATGCATAAAGATGCATGTTATTATTAACTCATTGGTGATGGGAAACAAAATTGATTATTTTGACTCTTCACTGCAAAGTCTCATGGTAAATGTAAAACTAGTACTGAAATCATGAAAGTGTCTTTAGAAGCCCACATTCATTTAACACTCAAGAATCTGTTAATTACAATGTAATTTTGTGTCTATAAACGAATACTATTGAAAGAAATAGGCCTACGTGCCAGCCTATGTGCTTTACTACTTGGGTTTGGGTTATTGGTAATTGATCAGGTAAACTGTTGGCAATGCTTAATCTCTCGACTCTTCACAAATGAAGCCATCTATGGGGTTGAGTCACCTGGGTAATCGTAGACCTTGTGTTTCACTGATGTCCAGGGATACTGACACTATGCCATTTTAGTATTATCACTCATCAAGAGTTTACAGGGCAGCCTCGTTTCCAGGGGCATTGCGCAGTATCGATCGCCGTAGTCACTATCCCCTGGAAAAGAGTCGTGGACAGAGTGGGTTGGCTCCCGAAAGTGACTGCTTTGCGCGCACATTTGTTGCAAACTTTCAAGCCCTTGTATGACACATGATAGATGCAAGTATTTTTTATAAGGAACCATAATTGTGTCAGATAACCATGCTGGTTGCCAACTTCACAAGGCCTAGCAATTTAAAGAAAGTTTTGTGGATTTTGTTGGCTTCAGTTAAAAACCTATTGGTTCTTGGAGACGAGAGAGTTGTGTGCAGACCAATTGCTATTCTGTTGTTTTACCCAGTTACATCCAGCAGGGCACCTGTGAAACACCCTGTGGGATACAGGGTTTGCCTATAATATTTTTTAGTGACCTAGCCAGCGGGACCAGTTACATATAGCTTGGCATTTCAGTTAGCTTGGCAAAATCCACCAACTTTTTCCCTATAAATCCATATTTGATGATTTCCAGCTATATCGAACTTAAATTTAAATCCATAGTCAAATAAACACCCTGGACTGTTTAGGCAGTGCTATTGGTTGAAAGGTGGTCACACGCCTGTTTTAGACCGGTTTTAAATGGCTGGTAAAGACAAAGCTGTAGCTGTGAATGCGTATTCGTTGCTCATAGCCATACGTGTGTTGGCGCGCTAACTTACATGTATGTGGGCGCTATTTATGCGTAACGCAATCAAAACATACCGGTACTCGATGCATAATGTATTAGTACGTGCGTCTATGCACAACCACTGAGCATCACATACTCGTCGTTTTCTATTGTTATTATAATTATTAAGATTTATTAAAACCGGTTTGATTTTTTTCATTAATAACTTATGCCTTACTGTTTATGTGGCATAGTGGAATGACTTAACTGAAGCACTGCACCAACATTGGATATGTAGACTCGATTCATTTATATGGCAACTTTTATTTTTGTATGTTCCTTTTTTTTTAACTCAAAGCACAAAAGTAAAACGTATTTATGACAAACTAAAACATTCTTATAACACAGAGAGATTTATGTCAAAAAGTTAGTGGACATTTTGATTAACTTTATGTAAAGGTTTGCGGTATAATCTATTGTGGAGACCAAAGTGCCTCATTGAAATGCAATCCAACTTTATTATAGAAATATTATAGCCAGGTATTTAATACATGTACCTTTTTTAGCAAATGTATAGTAATGTATATTTTCACTTTCTAAGAAAAGCACAAAGTTTGTACATTACTTCAGTCTTTCTGTGTATATTTTGCTGGTTGTGTGGGGTCTTTCTTAAAGTATGGCCATGACTCGAGGGCCCAGTTTCATAGACCTGCTTATGTGCACAACAGGTAGTTAAGCACAGTCCTATCAAGGTTACCAGCCAAATTACCATGTCTCATAAACAATTTGTGACTGGTATCATGCTCATCTTTGCTGAGCAGAAAATCGTTCAGCACTATTTTCTGCTTAAGCTTCTCTATGAAATTAGGCTTAGTTAGGAAGCTTCATTTTAAACTGCTGACGAAACTCGCATTAGGTTAACTTATACTGGAGCTAGTACAAGACAGACCCCTGGGCTGGATTTCACAAAGCACTAAGATTCATCTTAAGATGAGTTGTCGACAATGTCATAGTGATTTGTATTGTGACATCACACTTTACTTAGCATCAAGATTGGGACATATCTTAAGATCAATCATGGCTCTTGTGTTAACGAGACATGGGGCGTGTTTTGGCGACCTCGACAAGAAACAAGTTTCTGACGTCTAACTCACAGACCAGAGCTACGGTAACCAGGAACAGTTTGTGACGTGGGTACATTTCTTAGAAATTAATGTTCTCAAAATGTACAGCCTTCTTTTTATTATCAAGTAATGGAACTTAGTTTTTGTAATTTTATCAACATTGTTGGATTGATATGGTTTAAGAGTTTTCATTTTTAAAAGAATTCTTTTTGTACGTTTGTGGAATCATGCCATCTTGAAACCAAGCCTAACCGAGCCAACAACTCGGTTACGGTTTGGTCGGAACAGCTGCGTCACTGCGGTTGAACAGAACACGCGAAAAATGCTAAACCAATGACCGAAGCTCAAACTTGTTTCTGATTGAGGTCGCCAAAACACGCCCCATGTTTAAAAGTAATAGTTAGGTGCTACTGTTTAAAACATCTGCTCAACAGTGCAAGGGTCGTGGGTTTGAATCCCCCTCTGACTTATCTGTCATTTGTTTTACCCCACAAGACTCGGGAAGTGTTGAGTATACAGTGCTTAAACACATCAGTGTTCCTGTTAGGGTAACGGTATGATAAACCCTACTTTAAGTGTGTCGTGGCTTTCATTTTAAACAAAATTTGTGTTCTGACACCACATTTTGCTCAGCAATCAAGATTGGTTAAAGGGACAGATTGCCTTCAAATCTCTTAAAATATTGCTGTTTGGTATTGCTCCTCGTCCTTTTTAAGAGTTGTTCATGCAATAAAACCAGCAGAACCACACTCTACATAGAAACATACAGTCCGCCATTTTGTGGAGTCAAAAATTTGGTTCTCCAAAATGGTGGACCGTGTTCTGTCACAAAATGAAACAAAAACCACACAATGTGAATCATTATATTCTCTTTTAAAATATCTTTCCAGCCATATTCATTTCATTATAAATGAATTTTATAGCCCAAAAGCACCCAATTAAAGGGGAACGTGGCCCCTTTAAGGTAAATCTTTGCTCTTTGTGAAATTGAACCCTGGTTTAAAAGTCTTAAAAATGTTTTCTACTTAGTGTTTTTTCCATATTACATCAGGGTGTAATTTCATAGAGGTGGTAAGATGAAGTGTTTTTTTTTAACAGGATAAGTTGTACCCTACACTGATTATAGTTACAAGCATACTACTTGGGTAGGATTCGAACCCACAACCCCCACATTTTTTAGCAGGACCTCCAAGCATAGACCACCAAGCATTCCTAGTGAAGAGTGGACAGTTTGAATTCTGCTATTAGCAGTGGGTATTTTAAAAGATGTAATAATTAACAAAAATGTAATAATTTGCATTGGTATTCAAACCATTACATCACATGTCACACTTTTGTGGAAATTGTAATTTATTTTGTATATGCAACAGTAGATTTTCTATTCATCAGTTTACTGACGATTCGTTACAAATCTGCAGAAAACTGCTCAATTGGAAAAGACCTTTGAAAAGAAAAAAAAACCCGGAAGAAACAAATACTCCCCAAATAAAAATCCAGTCGAGTTTGTATTTTGAATTGGGGAAAACTTGATGCATATATATTTGGAATAAATAAAACACATGTAATACCTAAGATTTGTGAACATAGAGGCTGTATGGAATCTAAATCAGTATTCAATTATTAGAGATCTGTGGCAATTGGACTAAAAGGGCTTGGTCTTCATGGTCTTGGACCACCAGGTTTTTTTTTACAACAATAATAAATGCAGGATTTGCAACTTTGCAAGGTGGGAATACAATCTAGTGAGGTTTGCGGAGACACCATGTATATAGAATTCTCTCAATGAGTTGTGCTGGTTCTGAAGACGATCCGAGCATACTGATCGAAACATCAAGTTGTCGACCCGCCGTTTCTTTTCAAAACCACCACAACTCATAAAGAGTTTTTTGTACATGGTGTCTCCGCAAACTTCACTGGGAAAATATGCTTTAGCAATAATGCTGTGGTACATCGTTAACCAGAACTAGGCAATATTGTAGAATGAAATCTTTATATGAATAAATGTCTTTATAAAGGAACCTTTTGCAATATTTGGTGATCCAGAGTTGGCTTAATCTGGAAAGTAGCAAACTGAAATCTTACATTTCAGGTTCTTTGTATCTGTATAATTTTACGAGACGTCACACTATTGAGGAAAGTGTCAAATATCGTCACAAATCTACATGCATATGTAACAGTTGTTAAGAATGTAAAATTTGTTTGTACTTTCGTTTGTTAAATGAAGATTCATGACAAATTTGAAAAAAACTGTTCAACGGGAAAAGACTTCTGTGAACCAAAAAATACACTTCATACAAAATTCCAGTCGGAGTTGTTTATTTTTTTAATTAGGGAAAATCTGAAGCAATAAAATTGCCAGGAATACAAAACACATTTTGTATTGTAACTAATCTATGTATAGGAAAGTCAATTTACATAATACATCAAAATGACATAAATGACCAAATGAAAGAAACAGTTTTGTGGATATAGTTTGAGTCAGAGAATAGACATGCAAGTGTAGATGCTGGCATATGATGTTCTCACCTTCCGCTCGGACAGTCAATGCACACATGCACTTTTCCTCGTCCATTCCCGTTAATATAATATTTATGTGTTCATGCTAAACATGTGCTTTGCATATTCAGTCAGTAGCAATAAATATCAAACTTGAAGAGGGATTTTTCGATAGGAATACATTCATCAGATTAGGTAGAAATCTTTTTAACCGATGATAGAATTTAGTAATTTCTAATTTCATTAAGATTTAAGTTTCTTTGATTCAATATGGTAGCCCTTTCAAGATGTATGTATCTCTGTTTAAACATTGTAAAGATCATAACCTGTACATTATAGCTGTTTTGAAATATTGGTAAATATATTTTTATCAGTACTTAAAGCTTAACATTCTTCTGAGGCTTAAATCTGTACTGGTAATTGATTTGACTCGGAAACAATGTGTTTTGTTATATCACGGTAAAAGATTGTGTTTTTTTTGTATTGGTCGGGAACCAATCACACCATGTGCTTCAAAGACGTGTGTACATGGCGTGCGCGCTCAGGAGATGAACATGAGTGATGTACCCCACGGGGTACATTACCTTGATCGTGCCCACCATTGGTCATTTCCACCGCCTTCTACAATATTAAAAATAGCCCCGGTTATGAGGTTGTGAGTAATTTCCCGTTAAAGTGTTTGAATTTGTTCAAATAAACAACGAAATGCAATGTTTAGCAATCTATTAATACAGAAATATAATTTATTTCACTTTATAATGTTTGACCCCTTCCTGCAATCTATTACCGTGGTATACCAAAGCAATTGTTGCACGCTGTGTGATGGGTGTGCAAACCACCCTGGACCCCCATTATCACAGCGCGCAACAGTTGTCTGTTTTTTTTTATTCCAAGATCAATGCAAAATACATTGTGATTTGATGGAATCAAATGTCCTATAATACCAAATTTAATGTGTTTCCTGAAACGTTCGATGGGAAAGGTTTAAATAAATTGATGTTTTGCTATTCAGAATTCTAAAACAACACGTACCTCATCTGTAATGTCATGCCTGAAATGAGCATTTCCCCCCCCCCCCCAAAGTTACATGTTACACACTTTTCACCTATTATAGTTTTCATAATCTATACATTTATGTTTAAATTTGCAAGTGCCTTACTTATTGTTTCTTTACCTTTGACTAACTGTCCGACAATGTACCTTCAGTTTTTAATTTATTGCTTCTGTTAAGTCATATGTTGACACCAGCCACATAGAAATATGAAGTGCCCTTTGGAGTTGGAATTGATGCACAAACCAAAACCAGAACGGTCTTAAAATGAAGACAGTAGACCTTGCTATTGTTGATAAACAAACCGCTGGTTGGTATGGCCGGCTAAATGTAGCAAAAAATTCAAGTCTTGTCGACGGGGATTGTGACCAAATTCAACCTTTTTGAAAACTTTCTATTTAAAGAAAATAATGTATATCCCATTATCGGTTGGTTTATTTCCAACAAATTCTAAACAATTTTGGAATTCTACCTCCGTGATTTGTGTAATGTTTTTGCAAACTGATTATCTCTTCTTGCTTTGCATTGATGGTTCCATGTAGTTTCTCCATCTTGGTTGGCAAAACCTCGGGCTGCAGAAGAAAGGTCTATACGTGATGCCTGATGATGCCCAAATCAGGCAGTTCTTGATATAGAGAAGTGGCATTAGATGTGAAATATCCCAAAACAGCCATGACAGCCATAATGGCAATATTATATGATGTCTCAAATATTTCATATGTTGAGAAATATTTACCTAAAGGCCCTAACTAGGTGTCATTTGAAAGCTCTTATTCTTAACTATTTGATGAGTAAATAAACACAGTTTTGATTTTTGGCAGCAAGTGCTGGGTATATGAAGCATATGAAGCATCACATACATTGTATTCTCATGTGGCCATCATCCATTACTTTGATAAAGTACAATTACTTGGTTAATAAAATTTGCAATATATACAAAATATTGTCTTTGTTTTACTCATTGATATTCTTCAGGAAACTCTGTATTAGATACTTAGATAACTTTCCGTATCTCAGATATTAAATTTAAAATAAATATGTTTTAAAACTTATTTTGTACCCATACAAACAGGAAACAAAATGTGCTGCTATATTACGGCATATTTATATTGAATTAATTCCACGGTTTAGATAAAACAGTCACCATGGTTACAGGGCTAAATTCCACTAGAAGCCAGCATCACCAGAGCATTTTCCCTTCCAGCCTTGGTATAGACCTTTATCATGGTGCGGCCATCTTGATTTTCTCCCATTCAAACCAATGTAACCAAACCGAGGCTGGAAACGCAAATAGTCTGGTTCCTTTTTGTACAATGAATATTAGCATATATTACTGTTACTGGATACAAGGAACATGACCAAGATGGTTGCAGCATGATATTGTGACATTAAATCTTAGGTCCTTTTCCAAACCATGGCCTCGGCTTTGGCTCCAGCTCCGGCTTAGGCTCCGCCAGCCTGTTTCCAGCCCCCATACCAAAGGTGCACAAATCTGACAGTGCCTAGTGAAGCCAGAGCCAAACTTGAAGCTGTCATTACGAAAAGGGCAACCGAAACAAGATTGCTGGATCAGGGGGTCTGTTTGCTCTTCAGCAGACACATGTAAGCTATTCATATTGTAAGTCAAACAACTATTGTAAAAACTTTCTGTTAAAAATATCCTTCTGAAGGAAAATGTATTTAAATAGATTTAGCGGGTGGGGGATGGGGATGGGGGTTGGAGTGAGGGGAATTTCCATTATTTACATTGATGCCTAAGAATCTGTCCCAGGGAGGCAGTTGACGTGCACTGAATCACATGAAAGCAGAAAATTGAGTTGTGCTGAAAGAGGCGCATACAGCGTGTCTCAAATAATGTTTATCATCGTTCAAATCAAAATGCCAAAAGCTTTTAGCATTTTAACCCTTTGTTTGTGAAGTGACCTTGATCATGCAAAGTGTACAAAAACATAACTTGACAGTGATCAGGTGATACGTGTACGCCATGAAGGAATGTGACTCCCAAGATGCACATGAGCAAATGGCCTCTCCGAGGCCAACTCTTGGTGGCGCACTGTAATGGAAGTCTGCCAAATTAATTCCCATACTCGCTGTCTGAGTATATTTGGCCGTAGTGCCAAGCCTCTAGATTCTAACAGTCTAATCCCAGCCTCAGTAATAAGAGATCAATCATATGTAAGGAGTGCTGTGCCTCGGATACTTCACTAAACGTCTGCACCAATCTCGTGATATGATATCGGATCTCATCGATAATAATGATGGAGTCCGTCTCCTGTCTGTCTTTGATCTCCGATGCATCCTCCAGGATTATTTGCTCAAACTCCTCGGACTCGATGATCTGTACACAACAACAAATTAAAACACACACTTCGTTAAAGTTCCCCTTCTAAACTTGGGTATGTTTCCCTTTTGGCATCTACACTGTGTATCACTCAACAAATTTTCTTTATGTCTATGACCTTCGTTCTGGCAAACATCTTGTTTAAAAAATAAAACTTTATCGCTCTTCAGGGGACAGATCATTCTCCCGTCTATGGCAGCAGCTACCCTCACACATTAGAACCTCACAAACCATTCAGCCATTCAACAGATTTCTCAAAGCACACTTACATGACGTAATGTCAAAGGCATTTTCTAAACTGTTTTATTCACCCTTTTTCTGTTTCTTTTTGTTTTACCGTAATTGGCACCCCGAGCACCATGAAGGTGGATTTGTGCACTTGCTTTTTAAAACTCTAAGTTGTATTATTTCACAGCTGAGGTCATGGCATAATTTGGGACGCTAGGCCTGAGCTGACATGCTGTACCAGATAACGTTCCTTTACCAACAAAGTTCCGAGAAAAATGGATTTACCTGGTATGAGTCTGCTGCCAACAAGTGTTACTGAAGTCTCCCACTGTATGTTTCAGTACCAAGAATACAAAACTTTTTTCTGACCATCGGGAATTTGGATCCACAATCTGACTGCCACTCTTGTAGTATATAACTAACCACTTGAAAACTCAAAGACAAAGAAAGCAATTGTTCTACCACCCTTATGAGGACACACTTACCTTGTCTAAGTTCTTGGCAATGTACTCAGTGCACTGATCTTCCAGTTTGGTCAGATTGAACATCCTGGATATTCTCAGTACTGAGATGACATTGTCCTCTGTTAGATGCCTGTAAATCTCATTAGCACAGACCAGCTTCAGACCAGGTAGGAGGTATAGATCGGCTATGCATAGAACGTCGTAACTTGTGTCTTCTGTCAACTGCAAGGAAACAGCAAAACAGCTATCTAAAACCTTGACTTTGTTCCCTTTGTATAAAAGGGTGAAAAAAGATCAGACTATTACAGGTCTGGTATGTATAATGTCCACGTCACTGTTTTTTGGAAGTATGCATTTAATCTAATATGCCGATCGCGAGTAATATTTGAATGATGCCTGGTAGAATACAGCGTTTAGTTACAAGTGAGTGCTCAATGTGAATTCCTCAGACTCCAATGTCGCTGCGTTGCTTGTTAATTGGTTTGGGGCAAGCTTTTACTTAGTTATGAGACAACAACCACCCATACACAATTCTGAATAGAAAGTGTAGCACAAGGATACCAGTCTTTTGCTGCTGCCCTGGAAATTGCAAAGCAAAAACTTTCCCCAAACCTTGTGACAATAAGACCATCTTGGTAATGTTCCTTGTATCCTTTAACAGTAATGAATGCTACTAGTCATTGTACAAAAAGGAACCAGACTGTTTCTCCTTCCAGCCTCGGTTTGGATGCATTGATTTGAATGGGAGAAAATCAAAATGGCCGCACCATGATAAAGGTCTATTGCAACAATGAATGTAGTCCAAGTCCGTGTTTATATTATTGTGTTTTTACCCATACACATGTACACTGATGTGTGTCAACCACTGTATACTCAGTACTTTCCTGAGTCCTGAGAAAAACAACGAACAGGTATATTCCTCGGGTGGGATTCGATCCCACGACACCCGCCAGTCTAGAGCAGATGTCTCACCAACTAGACTACTGAGATTGCCCGGCAGCTAGAGGCAGTTCGAATCCTATTAGTAGCGGGTACCTCAATCATTATTATTCTGTTTTTTTCACAGGACTCGGGAAAGCACTGAGTATACAGTGCTTAACACACATCGGTGTATGGGTAAAAACACAGTAATATTCTTTATCCACGATGCAAAAATCAACATCTATAATTAATACAAGTTTACAAATTTTCATAAAACTATCCCCTGAAAAATGTGTTCAAAAAGCTTCAAATATTTCAAAAGAACATGTTTTAAAAATTCATTGGTTCATAACTACATAATTATAAATAAATCAACTACTTACAAAAAGTTCTTAATTTTTACCAAATGCGAACTTACACAGTGCATATAAATGTATGGTATATGTTTAAACTGATCTTTGCTAATCTTAAATTAGTCTGTAAACCTGAACAAGCTATAAGTTCTATAGGGTGAGCGAAACGTGATCTGGGGTGGATTTCACAAAACTAGTCCTAACTTCGGACTAGTCCTAACTTAGGACAAGCCCTATAAGTTAGGACTAGGTACTCGTCCTAACTTGAGATAAGACTAGTTCTAGCGCTTTGTGAAATCCACCCCAGGGAAATGGGCTGGTATGAGGGTCTCATTAAAGCTACATGTGTAAATACCTGGACTTTCTCCGTGTACATGTAATAGACAACTTTGGCAAAGATCTGCGGTGAGATGTCATGGAGCGTGACGGTGGGTAACGAGTAGTGATCGTCGTGAGCGATCTCTGAGAAGTGATCGGAGAGTAACGCTCTAAAATACTCGCTGCGTCCGCAGAAGAACACCTGAAAAATCCATATGGAAAAGAGAGTTCCAGTTTTTTTTTTTTTAATTTCCAATGGGAGACTTTTGAGACGATAGAGGGCGTCCCACAGACCGGTCCTTTTCCATTGTTTTCATCGCTGAGAACAATGGAAAAGGAACAGTCTGTGGGACGCCCGCTATTGTCTCAAAAGTCTCTCAATATTTGTCAAGTAATAAACCACAAGGGAAACTGACTGGGTACACAAAAAACAATTTTGGGTGAACAAAAATTTAATCCAGAGGGATTCAGGCCTGCGACCTACGGATTTACGTTCAAGTGTTCTACCAAAAGATGAGCTATGTAAAGCCCTTGTTGGCAGTGTCCCAATTTTGTCCCTACCAAAAACATTTTTTTTTGTTGCTGTAGCTTTGGCTACATCATTGAATCTGTTTTTACTTCAACATTGGCCTTGAAGCCAACAGCTATACAGCTCTCAACCAAACAATCTCAATTCAGACACCATCCCAGCTTACCTTGTGGCAAAAGAAGAGCTGATCCATTACTGAGAAACAAATATCTGCAAACGGTGGCTGTTCTTGGTCCTCGCCGCAGAAGGGTAAAATACCAGGCCCATAAAACTGTAAAGATCCAATAGGATACAAATAAATGAAAATAAAAACTCATCAGTCCTCCTACTGCCTGACCATTCAATGACATCCACTGCGGTTTTAAATAATTGTTTTAAGCTATGCCGTCCATGTATTATTGCAAAAACATAGAACAGTAGCATACAGTGAGAATTTTCAAACTTACATGTACATACCTGACAAAGATTATGTGGTACTGCTAAGTCTGCAAGAAGTTGCAACTGATCTTGCAAAAATGTGGAGCCTTGCTGTGGTACGACTGTCACCATGGAAACATGAATGCCTGGCTTACTAGGGACTGGTCAAAGAAATATGTATTTATATATGTCATTGGAGAAACTTGAATGAAAAGTTCGCTACCTGGTCATGCTTTCCATGGTCATGATGGTGTGTCCCATTCTTATACCCTTTGAATTTCTTTTGAAATATATCTGCATAAATAATGAGCTATGAAAATATCTATGCATTAACGTGACAAACTTACAAACTTTGCCGGCCTGTTTGGGCTGAAAATCAACTCAATATTTTATTAGTCATGTTAAAAAGTGCATGAAAATTCTTTTCCTGGTGTGAAATATGTATATAAATAACAGACAACAGCCCACCACTCTGCAAATTTACAATAAAAAAGTGTTAAAGATAGTTACATAATATCACACACCATTAGCTGGGTCACAAATAAGTTTAAATTTGTTTTATAGGTCTGTCTTTGAAAAACTAAGAACTTAATGGTATTGAAAAGTTTAAGAAAGCCCGAGAAGATAACACCATTTTTAATTTATTTGGCAGACAATGAAGAAATACTAATTCTTTTGCAAATATAAACCAAAATGCCAAGTATAGTATCTTAACAAAATAGCCTTTTGGTTTTTGACCCATAGTAGAGTTTTTCGGACAAAGAGACTGTGCTACAGGGTTAAGATATGAGGCGATGTCAGACTTTTGAAAATGCTAGATGGAAGCAGACTCACCAGGGTATATCCATTGTGCTTGGAAATGTGCGCATGCTCATAGCTATGAGCAAGTTCGATCAAGGACCAATGGTTAACTTGTGGTTGGTTAGTGACGTACGTAGCACATGCGCACTGAAGTTGATGTGCGAACCACTCTAATCATGTCACGTCAACGCGACCATGAGAAAATTGCAAAATCAACGTTATCACTCTACTGATAACTGGTCCCCTCTCTGCATTGTGCTTATGAAACGGCTATTGGTAACCAGCGATGCGACCGACCTCGATAGGCTGATCGCGAATAGTCGACTAGACTAGTCCAACCATCGTTGTCGATCAGAGTTAGTCGAACTAGTCGAACTATTGTTAACTTTGGTCCTTGATCGAACTTGCTCTATGTAAACAATGACAATTTACCTGGTAAGTCTGCTGCCATCTAGTGTTCCAAAGTCTCCCACTGCTCAATACAATGAAATATTTTTTTCACAAACTCATGATCTTGGTTCTTAGCCACAACTATGGATTTGGTACAACATACCCACTAGCAATCATGCTTGGTACCACAGTCTGATGGATTTGGTACAACACACATGTACTCAAAGCAATCTCGCTACATGTAGGTACCACATCGCCTTAAACTTCATGTTACATGTTAAAGTTAATCTGTGGCTGTGAGCAAAGCATAATAATTATCTGAGACCAGAGAATTTGGGTTTGAAGTCTCACACTGGCCCCTTGTCACTCAGTGAACTTGGTATTTGTACCATACTTCTACTTTAGAACTCAAAAGGCTATGTGCTCCATTGCAATCGAGATGTAGTGTTGATATTTTACTGCAAGACTTGGAAAGCACACAGTGTTTATACAGTGCTTTATCACACATTGGTGTAGGGGCAAAAATGAAAAATAAGTGTTCTTTATTTTTGATTCCAAGAAGTACCGTACATAAAAACAGACAATTATCCGAGTACGTCTACCTACCATACTCCATGATGGTACGCAGGCTGGTTTCTAGTTGCATAATGAGCTCAGGCATTTGGCATTGTTTGGCAAAACGTATGCAGTCTTCGTAACAGTCCAAATGGACCTCCAGATAGCCTGGGGGGGGAAAGAGATCAAGAGTAATGGGTTAATTATCCCATAGGTATAGAACCCGGACATGCCGGAGAATGCCGATTAAATCATAATTATACCTATCTATTGTTGGTAAATACATAAACAAAAACCTGCGCTCAGTGGCGCTGGTTGGCATGGACGGCCAAATGTTAGCAAAACATTTGATCTTGTTGACAGACGTTGTGACCAAATTCAACATTTTTGCAAACTTTCTATTTAAAGAAAATGCATGTTTCTAACAAATTCAACACTATTTTTGAATATTTGTGTAACATTTTTACAAACTGTGATTGTCTGTTTTTGCTTTGCATTGATGGCTCTCCATGGTTTTTCCAACTTTGGTTTGCAAAAACTCAGGCTGTGACGTTGCAAAAGAAAAGTTTATTTGCATGACACACAGCAGTGAGATCCAGAAAGTACGAGTGCGGCCATTTTATTATGCAGTGCTTTTGCCCGTGCATGACAAAATTTGCCACAGAGAACAGGTCATTTCGACTGACCATGAAAAAAACTGAAAAACTGCTCAGCGTGTGTCACCATATTGTCATGCAAGTGTGTCATGTGAATGACGTTAAGTCATTTTACCATACATGCATCATATGACATGGTATCGACCTGCCACGCCCACAGCAGGACACAGACCGCAGAGTCACCATGCAGGAATAAAAATTTTACTGAAAGCTCAGGATTCTATGGGTTCTAAATTCTACGGTTTACCAAGAGGGGTAAGTGGTGTTTGTTTGGAGCCCGATTTAAAATTTTGACACTTTTTGCTTTGAATTGTAAAACAACTGTTACATCAACAATATCAGAGTGCTTACCCGTATAGATGTACTGCATGATGGCTGTAAATGCTTGGGGTCGCACCTGTGGATAAAATAACAAATAAATAATAACTAGGTCTTATATAGCCCATTTCACAATGACGTCTCAATGCACTTTACATTATGCCCTGGTCATCGGGCCAACAACATTCCTGTAATCTTTCTCAGCTCCCTGGGGAGTATACAGCCCTGAGCTGCCGTGGCGCTCCGAAGGCTTTTTCAAACACAATATCAACCTCTACCCTCGCAGGTACCCATTTATACCGCGGGGTGAAGAGAAGCAATTATAGAAAAGCATCTTGCTCAAGGACACGAGTGTCATGGCTGGGATTCGAACCCCCACCCCGATGACTAAACCACCAGAACTTGAGTCTGGTAGACCGCTCGGCCACGACACGCTATTATATGGTGGATATAACCTTGTAAAGAATAAGAAACTGACTTCTGTTTTTATGTTTACTTAGTGCACGTTAATAGTTGATGCCTGAACAAATGGGAGACTTATGAGGACACTAGGTGGCAGCAGGTACATCAGTTGTTTTGGGAAAAGTGTGCATGCCCAGAAGTATGCGAACAATGGAAGTTTACCTGGTAAGTCTGCTGCCACCTAGCATTCCAAAGTCTCACAATAATCTATAACGAGTATTTGTGTCTGAAGTAGTGTTTATGAAGTTGTGTTAATGCATCGGACTCAAGTTCTGGTGTTGTTAGGTTTGGCTTTCCACAGCACTTGTGTGGGTCCTTGAAGCATTATGGGGGACTTCTGAATGATAGGTGGCAGCAGACTTCCAGGTAAATTGTCATTATTTACGTAGTTATGAGCATGCTCACATTTGCCAAGAACAATGAAAATACCTGGTCTGTTGCCATCTAGTATCCTCAGACGTCTGCCACTGCTTTTTGTCCTTCGGATGGGACTTACAGCTGTAGGTGCTGTGTGTAATTGTGTAATGCACGTAAATTAGAACCGAACAGCACAATGCTTCTCTTCTTTGTCTGTTTGTATACTTTTACCATCAGATGTATTGTTGTATTGTTTTCAACGGATGCTTAATTTTTAGTAATGAACCACAGAGTAAACTGACTGGGTAAATTGTGATTAAATTGTGATTAAAGGTGAACAAAGGGAAATTGACTAGAACGGGATTTAAACCTGCGACCTCAAAATCAACGTGCTGATGCAATGCCTGGTTATACGCAGTTTAAGATTGAAAGGCTTCTGACTGGCACCCTCGAACAAAGAGGTTGACAAAATAGGGAGGCCACCAACATCAGGGCTAGATAGCTCAGTTGGTAGAGTGTTGGTACGTTAGTCCAGAGGTTGCAGGCTCAAAACTCTTTCTAGTAAATTTTTCTTTGTCTATTTTTTTATAAAATTGGTATGGTATAGATCTAGAGCAAGAAGACAGTTTTTGATCGTCTGGGTCATGGCTGATAAAATAAAATTGAGTTGAACTGAATTGAAGTGTACCTACAATGGTATGCTTGATGTGAATGGTGTTCTTGTACCGCCATTTTGTCTCTAACATTTCAGCAAAGTATGGACTTCTAGCGTGAAGGATACACCGATGGGCTGGGAACGTCTCTTCGTGGACCACGAAGCAAATATCTTCATAGCAATTCCCTTCAAGAATCCTGGAAGCAATGTACAAAGAAATGGTCATCAATTCTCAATCAAACATTCTAAGACCATTCTTGTTAATAATATTCTTGTTATAAAAAGTGCTGATCTGTGATTAACTACAAAAAATGCACAATTTCTTAAAGGTAAAAACACAGGATTGGTAAAGCTGATAGTTAAGTGTTCTTACTTTGATTCAATACATGAAAAAACAAAGCTGTGAAAATTTGGCCTCAATCCGTCGTCTGAGTCAGGAGAAAATAGTGACAAAAAGCGTGCACACTTTTCAGCATGTAGACACATTGTCCTTATCATTAAAAATCAGGGTCTTCAAATTCTGTTTTCTTGACTTTGAAAGTATTTCAGACAGAAATAGTTCTATGGAAGATTAGTTGGTATGAAATTCATGATCAGTAAGCTTTCAGACTAATAAAACAATTAGTTGATAAATACTAATCCTGTATTGTACCTTTAATGTGATGGCTATGTGTTGGTAACTGTCGAAAAAACAAATTATTAAACTTTTTCATTCAAAAATTAGTTTGGTAAAGTAAGTAGTAATTAAGTACCGTCTGACATGCTTTTCTCTTTGACAAAATTGTGTTAGAATCTGTTTTATGTGCGGTTAGATTGCCTGCTATAACCGGAAAAATGTGCTACAACTACAAAGTATGTACAATCATTTCAAGCTATTGGCGATATGTTATCATCAACTATTTCCAACGACTGGAATGAATGTAGACAGTTTAAAAATAATACTTTACTCCTCTTTAAAGCTTCTTAAAAACTACAGGGGAAAAAAATATCAATGTTTCATCATCCCTTTGCAATAAGATTCTCGAAAAACTTGAAGAGTTGAACTTTCCTTTAAAACAGTATTTTACCATCACTTTATAAAAAATTCCTTTGGAATAACAGTATGTGCTCTTTCAAATACCATCCATGATGAATACGAACACTAAGTAAGCAAGAATTTCAATAATCATTCAGCTAATCAATGAAACAAAAGTCACAGACAAACAAACCAAAACTGATTACCTTCGTAGAAATTCTTGGTAGCCATCCCTGCGTGCTTTCCCCGTTGTGACAGCCTTTCGTGCCTTCAGTAAGTCTCTGATTTCATCAGTGAGGGCGCCATACAAGCAACGCTCCCCATCAAATGTTTTAGCTTCACACAAGGCTCCTTTGTACAGCACAAATAAAAAAAGCAAAACAAAAAAAGAAAATATGAAAGAATAGCAAATGCTTTTCTTTTACATAACAGATGGAAAAGTTATCGTTTTGAGGACGCAAGCATGAATAAAATCTTGCGTGGTATTTATTATACAAAAATATCGACTGCATCGAGTGGATAGTAGAAGTATCATCTCGAGGTGAATTGAGATTTGATAGTTTGACTATTTCATACTATGAGTGATATGCAGTCAATAAATATTTTATAACACAACAAAGCATTATTATTCCCAATAAAGCAATTTAAAAAAAAATGATAACAGACAAATTCAGGAAAACTGGAGAATTTGTGATTACCATTATCCAACAAGTAATTCACCACTTCCTTGTGACCGCAAAGACAGGCATAGTACCTAAATAAAACAAGCAATGTTCAAGTGTTAAATATACACAAAAGGAAGGAACTTAGACCACGGAAATCATCTGGTTTATTTTTCAAAATGCATTAATTAAAGAAAACAAAGAAAAAAAAAACAAGAACAAAAACAGCATAGGCCTAATGTAGAAAAGAAAGATTTGGAAAGATTTGGATTTGCCAAGAAAAAAAGTTATTTTCATTTTGTTTCATTTATCAATTCTGGTTGTGAAGCCAAGGATACTCAGAAAAGCGAACTGATTTCCGATACTAGCCAAGAACCCCATGGAGAGAAGACAAGAAAGGAACTTTGAGTGATAGATGTGGGAGGAAAACCCAAGAGATTTGTTCCTGGGAAAACCCATGCAATCAGGTAGGGACTGGAAACCCAATCCACATAGTGCCCATAACTGGATTCGTACAGGGTCCTAGAGGTGGAAGGTCATGGATCTTTCAAGTCCGTAGGCCAAATAATTATAATAATAAGATATTGTCTTATTTTATCGTTTGAGTATAATGTCTTATTCACTTCAGTTATTATTACTTTCTGTTTTGAAACTAATGAATCATATGAAAGATGTTAGCATCTTGCCTTGTAAATTATTTCAAATGAAAAAGATGATTTTTTTCTGTTGTGTGGGGACCGGTGGGGCTATTGGATGGGGGGGGGGGGGAGGAGGGGGGCATTCTCACAATAATTGTTTATTTGCTCCCATTATGTCTAAACTTACAGCAAGGTACTGTCCCAATTATCTCGGATGTTTACTTCTACTTCTTTTGTCTCAACAAGGTACCTGAGAAAAAACAAAGGAATGTTTTAGACACTGACTAATTAGGATTTTAAATTTTAATTGATCTTTAGCCATCCATAATAAGTCATTTGCGAGTCAGATTTAAATAATGTCTGGTACAACGACTTGCTTAGTAACAAGTTACCTCCTAAATTTAAATATCTAGCATGTCGTGGCCGAGCGGTTCAGCGCATCGGACTCAAGTTCTAGTGGCTAAGTCATCAGGGTGTGGGTTCAAATCCCGGTCATGACACCTGTGTCCTTGAGCAAGACACTTAACTATAATTGCTTCTCTTCACCCAGGGGTAAATGGGTACCTGTGAGGGCAGAGATGGTTCTTGTGATTGATTTAGCTTGGTGCGCTACATACTAGGCAGCACAAGCTGTACACTCTCCAGGGAGCTGAGATGGTTTAAGGAATGAAATAAATGGCCCAGTGACCAGGGGTAATAATGTTGGAGTGCAATGAGCGTCCCTGAGTGACTACTATATAAGCAGCCACTATTTTTATTGTTATTATCTCAAATTTCTCAGACTAACCTAGAGAGAGTTGCTATGTCAAACGGTTTGGGCAAGCTTTTGTATAGCAACCTCCAGATGGGCAAAGCCTGGTACTATATAGCCATACACGTTCATTCACACTTGTGTATGGGTGTTCACCGTCTCTTACGCAGCTACCCAAAGCATGCCCTGAATCATGTGACATGGAAGCTGTCACCATTAGTCTGAGGAATTTAAATTTAAGCAGTTACTTGTGACTAAGAAAGTCAATTTGTACCAGACATTATTCAAATCTTACATGCAAATGGCTTATTGGAACAAATTGAAGTGTTACTTCTAGTAGAATTTGCAATAACTTTATTGAACAAATATAAATTTTAGGGAAAAATGATTATGAAATATGAGGAAAACTGTCAAAACTGTCATTTGTTCAGTTGGTGTTGTACAACTTGTGTTAGAGGGGCAACTGATACATAATTACATACTTAAGATAACTTTGTGAAGGTGGGAGGTAAAGGCAGGAACAAGGTCAGGTGAGTGGTCCAGTGAGAATGGATTGATACAGCTTTGTTTGTGAGAATAAAAAACACAAAGGGAAATGGATGGAAAGGGATCCCAGGAATTGCAAGATAGGACAACGAGTGGGTAAGAACACTTAGAGTACAGCAAGTTTCGCTGATTGTCACCCTATGATTCCTGTCTGTAGGGACTGTGTTTACAAACATTGCAACTAAGGTAAGATGATGTGCCTTTGATGTCACTTGGAACTTTGATGTCACTTTAACCAAAACATTAACAATCTGCCTGCCGTTGTGTGCATGCATCAAATTGTGCATAAATTTGCGTAAGGAGTGATATTGCGCGTCAGATCGCCTTTGAAATATTTGATCTTTGACGGACGTCGCTCCTTGACCAAATTCATGCAAAACATGATGAGTGCGCACACCAGCAGGTAGATTTCAATAGAGGTGCGGTTTAGATGTAAGCAAAGGGCACATGGTCTACAGCTTGTACGTACTGTAGCCTGGCCAAGTCACCCGTCTTGCAGCAGTGGAAGGCTTCTTTTTGATCAGCACGGTAGGCAGCCATGTTTAGAGGATTGAGTCAATGAGTCAGCTGAAACTGAAGGCCAACGACGACACTCAAGGTCAAGGATGGTTTCCTCATTGATATCTTCCTGATAAATGAAATCCATGAAAAATTTGTCTTGTGTTGTATGTTGTAGCAAGTCAAATTATAAGCAACTAAAAATTTAAAAAATTAATAACAAACATGATCTCTACCAAACACTGTGGATGCATCAGTTGCAATGATTTGTAACAATTCAGTATGTTTAGTTACTAGGAGATACTATAGCCTACTTTGAACAGCGGGAAGGTATACAGACAATGTCATTTGTTTATTTACTTTTTTGTTTAAACTTGCTTAAAATATTCTGCAGTGAAAATCAGTTTTTAGTGCATCAAGCTGAGTTTTGGGCAAACTGTGAACACTTCCACGAATAAGCTTATTGTCTGCTTCAATTCAAGATCATCAAATAGACCTACCTTCGTTTACAAAAATATTGACCTTGTCCATTCCAGGGCCTTTCTGATTACTACACTGATCATATGGGAAATTTGAAATTTTACGTCATAATTTCCACATAAACTCAAGAGTTATGAAAGTAACAGCTGAAGAAAATTTCAGATGTGCCCTCTTTCTTCATGTCAAAAACTGCTACAAATCAGAGAGTGCAAGATTTGTTGTGTTTTTCCATTGGGTTGTGTCCCAAACTTTAACTACAAATTGTGCCTGTGGCTAGTGGGAAGTCCAGGCTCTGTGGCTCTTTTGTAAACATGTGATGGCACAGGTTACATGGTCTACACGTTGCATTAACTCAATAGTAAATTAAGTACTGTTAGATTACACAGGTGAATGGAATCTCATTTTATAAATCAATTACAAAATTAAGTACCGAAGTCCGTTAATTAAAAGTTAAAACCTCTTCTTGTGCATCGATCAATCCATCATTCATATTTCATTCATCATGTTCATGTACAAAATTAAGGGAATGTTTGCAGTATTTATAATCGATGTCATTTAGATTTGATTGCTCTACGTACACCGGAGGAAACCTACTCAAATTATAGCGTAACATGTTCTTACACGCTGGTTGTGATTGTTAAAGATAATTGCTGACATCAAGTCATTATTGTTATGCTTACCTGGGATTCGGCGTATGACTGTAGTGTATGACGAGTTTTGATCAGAGTGACCCAAAATAATGACTTCACTATGGAGGGCCATGATCGTCTAAAACATGATTAAAATTGTTATTATTTGTATGTAAAGAAAAATTAAAAGTAAACTATAATTGAAGATGTTAAAAAATCTATAAATGTTGGTATTGATATGGCTAATCTTATTTTTGACGACAGATTAGCGTGTATGAATTTTTAAGTGAATGTCATAAATAATTGTATTTTCATTTTTTACATTTGTACCAGGCGCTCTATACTGAATCATCTCAGCTAGGTGCACTGTTATTGTCTCATTCTTCACAGAAAGATTCGTTCCAGAACGGGATACCAGACCAAGACAATTCGCAACTTTGTTTCCTCATGTAAAAAAATAATAAAATGAAAAATGTGGGTGTCAAATGCGACTAGTTTTTCACTCGCAATCGCATGGATTTCTTTTTTTGTTCTTCTTGTCACGTTGTGGTATTTCAACATCTTGCGGAGGAGAAAGAAGTCATTCAGTAAGAGAAGGGTCGTCCTATTCACCCGCTTCCCAGAACCAGGCAAAACCAAAACTCGTCTGATCGCCGAACTTGGTGAAGCTGGTGCTTCTCGTGTGCAGTTGTACATGGTTGGTATGCATGGTATGGCATGGGGGTGGTTTGGAAGGGGGAGGGGGTTGTATGTGCATGCTGTTGTGATCTTTATAATTTGCATTGAAACCTGGATTAGCCTGGTTCTAAAAGTAGCTATAAAGGCATTATACAGGATTGGTAAAGGCTTAAGCTGATCAGTGATATAGTATAGTAACCTATAGTTGCGATAATCGTAACCCTCCATCCTCCCGACGGTCGGAGACCGGAGGGTTACGAGATAAGACTGATATTATCGGTGTAACTAGCAGTTTTGACCAGTTTTTGCCAGACTCGTGATCAGATTCGTCCTTTTTTTTCCACTTTCCAAAATCATGACAGACATTCTAAACACATGGAGTTGATCTTTATTGTATGACAACGTCATCTGGAACCCTTAAAACAACATCGTGAAAATATTTGGCAGAAAAAACGACAAAAACTTACCAAAAGACTGACCGAATATATCCATAATCCATAGCGGGGCCAACTAGTGATTTTGAACGTCGCACTTGCTTGGCAACAACCAATCAGCGTGACCCAACCAAACACGCATCTGGACGAGCCATGGCTGTCGTATGCGTATCGGCCATTCCAGCTTGCAAACTCACCGCCTGTGTGTGTACATAGCCTGCATCCTGCACACTCGGTCCGGGGGGGATCGGCGCTTACACACACAGGCGGTGAGTTTGCAAGCTGGAATGGCCGATACGCATACGACAGCCACGGCTCGTCCAGATGCGTGTTTAGTTGGGTCACGCTGATTGGTTGTTGCCAAGCAAGTGCGACGTTCAAAATCACTAGTTGGCCCCGCTATGGATTATGGATATATTCGGTCAGTCTTTTGGTAAGTTTTTGTCGTTTTTTCTGCCAAATATTTTCATGATGTTGTTTTGAGGGTTCCAGATGACGTTGTCATACAATAAAGATCAACTCCATGTGTTTAGAATGTCTGTCATGATTTTGGAAAGTGGAAAAAAAAGGACGAATCTGATCACGAGTCTGGCAAAAACTGGTCAAAACTGCTAGTTACACCGATAATATCAGTCTTATCTCGTAACCCTCCGGTCTCCGACCGTCGGGAGGATGGAGGGTTACGATTATCGCAACTAAGTAACCTAGACCCAGTAACTGGGGCGCTGTACTCCTTTTTTAAAATTTTTGACATTATCTGTCGTACTAGCGCCCCAGTCCGTGGTATATATGGAAAGTGCTCCGATTTGGAGTCCGAAGCGGTTTTTTTCTGAATCAGTTACAAAATTGTCAAAATTGCAACAAGGACTCAACAGAATTGCTTGAAAATCGCCTACTGGCTTCTCCAAGTATCTACGGTGAAATAAAATGCAGTTAATTGTACTCACGATCATTTTTGGTCCTCCAAATCGATGATTTTTAGCCCACTATCACGCATTTATCAAATTTGCCGTTAGAATCGCCATTTTGAATGTGATACTCTGCGAGGATTGCGTGTTCGCTGAGGCCCTGACTTTCATATTGTTTTCCGCGCAGTCAACGCAGGATACCAGGCTGTGTGTAGCGCCAATGTTCACTGATGCCCTGACATTCATATTGATTTGCGCAGTCAATGCAGGATACCAGCTGTGTAGCCTGGTATCCTGCGTTGACTGATCACAAACGTTGGAGATCACAAACGTCAAGGAGATGGTGGTAGACTTTGAGGCAGGCAAGGTTTTCCCGGCCATTCAAATCAAGGGGTGTCTGTTCCACTGGACACAGGCGATTTGGCGTCTTTGTCAAGACCTTGGTCTGGCTGTACCCTTCCAGAATGATGCAGTGGTGAGAGAGTACTTGAAGAAGCTGATGGCTCTCCCCTTTCTTCCTTCTGAGCACATCGCAGAGACATTCGATGTGTTGAAGGGGAGAGCAAACCAGCAGGTGTTAGTGGAGCTTTGCCGCTACATCCAAGACACATGGAGCACCAACACCAAATGGAGCCCTGAGAATTGGTCCGTGTTCATGTGTAGCATACGCACAAACAACGACGTGGAGGGATGGCACCGTCGCATTAACTGGAAGTCTGGTCATCATGGTCTCCACATGTACAGACTGATGCAGCTTCTGTTTGAGGAGTCCTGTCTGGTATCCGTCCAGATGAGATTGGTGAAAGAGCAGAAGCTGTGCCGTTACCAGAGGAGGAAGTACTGGCAACTGCAGGGTATGATCTTCAAGACCTGGGACAAGTACTGCAATGGAGAAATGACCACTTCCGGGCTGCTGTCCACTTGCAGCCATCTCAACGGGCTAGTCTAGCTGGGTCCAGATAAACCCAAACCAAACGGACCTTTTCAGGGCCACCACATCTTTAAGAGAGATTAATAACCATGTGCTGTCACTTTATTTAAAATAAAAATAATATTAAAAAATAGGAAATAGGAAACAAAAGATAACAATATTATCCACCAAAATGGATTTTTTAAAATAAGTAAATAATAAATATAAATTTTTAACATCATTGAGAATTCGCACAATACAAATGATAGTCTAAGAAGAAACACAATAAACTTTATAAGGACAGTTTTACATTTTTACAGTGGGAAACCTTTTACAGATAACAATATCTGTAAACAAAGCTACGGTCGTACCAGTGGAAGGGTCTGCGGAAGTATGTGCATACTGAAGATACGAGTTGACATAACTGAAGGTACGAGTTGACTCAACTGAAGTTGCCCAAGGTACGAGTCAGCGAAGGTACGAGTCGGTAAAGGAACGAGTTGACCAGAAAGCGTCCTTTTTTGAGATTTTGACATTATCTGTCGTACTAGCGCCCCAGCTTGAAACATGTAGTAACTGCAATGGTCAGGTAGATTTAAAACACCTCTGTTATAAAAAAATGCCTAAGACTCAACAGAATTGCTTGAAAATCGCCTATTGGCTTCTCCAAGTATTTAAGATGAAATAAAAAGCATTTAATTGTACTCACAATCATTTTCTGTCCTCCAAATCGATGATTTTTAGGGCCACTGACAACCCAGTCGTTACAATCGCCATTTTTATTACTAATGCCACGTGACATCAACGACTGTTTCCTTACGTGTAAAAAGTCGTACTAATGCTGCAGGGATTGCGTGTTCGGTGATGCCCGGACTTGCAGATTTGTTTTAAATCCGCTCCATGGTCCAGTTGCTACATATATCATGCTGGGGTGCTAGTACGACCGATTATGTCAAAATCTCAAAAAAGGAGTGCAGAGCCCCAGTTACTGGGTCTAATACTACACATAGTGTGCACAGTGTTCTTGCTTTGGCTAATTCTAGATCCAGTATTCTAGTAATTCAATAACTACATATGTAGATGTACAAAAATACTATTTATACTAACTGGGGCGCTGTTACTTATCCCCATAAAGGGCCAATATGCTGGATTACCTCCGCTTCTTGGCCCTACGAACGCTATGATCCACATTCAGACATCAACTTTCAAATTGAGACTTACATTTTTTTGCCGAAGTTTTCCCTCAACTCGATGATCTCTTGAGTCTTGGTTATTGCTCAAAAGTCTGGAGTACATAAGATCTGGGTTGCGGTGACTTCATGTAGAAGAATTTGTGATATTTACCATCTTTACGAGTAAAATCAACAGCTGATAATTCACAAGGTTCTCCCCAGGATTTTTCAAAACTGTGGGGCATTCTGGGCCCAAATTTTGAAAGTGTAGCCGAAGCACACTGAATTGGTAGCAGGTCCTTAGAATGTTTTTACTTGGTTTGAAATGCTCTACTGTGCAATCTGAAGCATTTAAGATGGTTTTATGGTAGGATTTTTTGTGAATTTGATACAAAAATATTATTATTATTTTTTTTTGTATCGGCCGTAATTTCTGCTTATCGGCCCGTAATTCGCGCGTATCGGCCCGATACGCTAGCTTGTGCATGGGGAGAACCCTGATTCATTATAGTGAGTTATACCCATTTACAACATAGGCTTGACCAAATTATGTTCATTACCATGCAATATTTTTTAAGAGAGCTGACCAGTCAACTTCAAATTCTAAAAACTGTTTATCATTCCAGACAGATCACATGCTGGACGTCTTGTCTGAGTTCCAGGAAAGAAAAACGGACACAGCTGTGAAAGTGAAGGTATCGGGAGGCAATGTCAGTCAGATTGACCACTGGCTGGAACGAAAGGGTTTCCAGAAGGGTGGATTTAGCTGGTCAACGGAGTGCGATGGTCACTTAGGAATCAAGATGGCAGAGACATTGGATAGTGCCTTCAAGGACGGTAATGAAAGTGCTGTTATTGTAAGTATTTTTCTTTCAATAGATTGATCCATAAAGCCCAGCCCTTGCTGTATTGACCAATCACAGTCGTGATTGCGCAACCAAAAGTCTGAACAAAGTCTGACAAACACATTGGTGCATATGGCGCCCGTGCAGAGTGGGCGGGGCTTAATAGATCAGTCTATTCTTACCTGTGTCTTGTAATTTTAAGTCGATAAAAAAACCTAAAGGCTAAATTGACCAGTCTATTCAAGACAAAAATAACTGGTACTTAAAAGAGGGATAGTGGCTGCAGGCTGCTGGCGTACATTGTCTGGTAAAAACTGTTATGGCCTAATACACACCACTTCTCGTTCTCAACTTGCCCTGCGGGCTACTAAAAACTGTGCAACTTACTTGTTCACAATGCTCATACTTCATCCTTTTCAGATGTGAATAATACATTTTAGAAATGTGGTAATTTATTTTTGAGTGTGTGAATGTAACTTCATTTGACCGCTGTAAATTGGCTGTGATCGCTACCATTAGTATCAGGAAGATACATTTATGACAATACATGTTTAAAATTTGGGCAACAAAAATTTCCTGGGAGCAAGTAAAATGCACAGTTTACTAGCCCCCTGGGCTACTTTACAAAAAGCTTAAGCGCAAGGCCTGTGCTGTAATTTAAACGGAAGTGCAACAAGTGTCAAGAAAAACATTTACAGTCTAGGTTTTTCTAGGTCTAGGTTTTTGGCAATGCCCCCATAATTCATGAGCCCTCCCTACTGTGTGACCAGGGGTGGATTTCACAAAACTAGTCCTAACTTAGCACACTGTACGACATTGGTCTTTTATTGGTCAACGTGTAAGGGGTGGGGCTTAATGGATCGGTCTATAATAGACCAATCTCAAATCATTCACTTATAAGTGAAACCATAGAGAGGATAGTCTCAATGCAACTTTTCATATTTCCTAATTGAGAGCAATCTGCATGACCAGCATCAATCTGCCTTCCGTGTCAACCACAGCAACGAGTCTGCCACACTCCAAAACCCAAAATTGCATACATGTTACAGGCTATGGACAGCTGCAAGATGTCAATAATCGTGCTGCTTGATTTACCAGCAACATCTGATAAGTTGACCATGCTAAACTATTCCACTGCCTCAGATCTCGTATTGGGATAGATGAAGTTGCATTAGACCGGTTCAAATCTCATTTTAAAGACCGATCACAGTTTGGCCTCATAATTCATGAGCCCTCCCTACTGTGTGACCAGGGGTGGATTTCACAAAAATAGTCCTAACTTAGGACTAGTCCTATAAATTAGGACTAGTTACTCGTCCTAACTCGAGATAAGACTAGACCTAGCGCTTTGTGAAATCCACACCAGGGGTGGATTTTACAAAACTAGTCCTAACTTAGGACTAGTTCTAACTTAGGACTAGTCCTAACTTAGGACTACAATGTAGTCCTATAAGTTAGGACTAGTTACTCGTCCTAACTCGAGATAAGACTAGTCCTAGCGCTTTGTGAAACCCACCCCTGATTCATTATCATTCACATAGTTTTGAGTGATACATTCACTCTGCCATGTCTGCTATGCCTACAATTGGATTTATTTCATAGTACAAAGTATAGAGCTCTGAACTTGATAAGATTGGATTACATTTTTGCAAACAAAGAAACTTAATTTATGTGTACAGTTTTGTTACTTGGATTTTTGTAACTAAATGAATCTGTATTTTGACCTTAAATAGTGACAATTTGTGATTTGTTTTCCTTTCAGATTGGCAGTGACATTCCTGCTATTGACCCAGACTTATTGGATGCTGCTTTTGATATGTTGAATCGCACGGACTGCGAGATGATCCTTGGCCCTGCAGAAGATGGTGGATACTATCTTGTTGGCCTTCGGCAAGAAGTCAAACACAGACTAGGTTAGCTAACCTGTAAAGTTACAGTTTATCACTCTCTTGTTAATTGCAAATATCTAATGTATCAATAAAGAAATAAAACAGTTGATCATGTACAGTGTACAGTGGCGTAACTAGACATTTGCGTTTTTGTTTTTCGGTGGGGTGGGGGGGGAGAAAGGGGGCAAATACATAATTTTTGGGGGGTGGGCTTTTCAAACTTACCATTCATTTCTGCCTTTTTGTTACAATTTCATTTAAAAGGGGAGGGGCCCCCACCTCCCTGCTGGTTATGACACTGACAATGTGCATGTACTTGTTTTAAAGGGGTAGGGTACTAGTGTGAGTGGGAAAATACCTGGCCTTAGAGTACTGCACTGAGAGTTGGAGAGGCATTCTTTTTGAAGTGTCCATTTGTAGAATAATTGCCCAAGTCGGTAGTAAAACCTTTTTTTTCCTTCTTTAGGCCTACCCATTTCCGTATCAGTAGAATTTGAATCGTTGCATGGTGCAGATACAATGGTTTGTAGTTTAGTACATGAAAATAATCTCTCATTAGTTGTGGTGGCTCTGAAAAGAACCTTTAGTGTAACACCTCGACGTTTCAATCAGTATGCTCTGATCATCAGGCCTGGAACTACATGGCGGCCATGTCCTAAGTTTGCCTTGGTCTTGGCCTTAGCATCGTTTCAAAAGTTTCCCCTAAACTTTAAGATTTTCAAATGGAAGTACTCTTTGCAAAATGAGAATGGCCTTGCCCTCTCAATAATCAAATTCCAGGTGTGGATTATCTTTATGGGAAAAAGCTGAAGAGGGTTCTAAGCCGGGGGCTACAGCACTTGTCTGGTTATGCCACTGCCGATCACGATGAGTAAAATAAATCGTATTGGAATTTTTTTCTCAACAAAATTACTGTTTAATCATTTGAATTTGATTTGTACATGTAGGTGAGCTGAACAGCTTGTTTGAAGGCATAGACTGGGGGACATCCAAAGTTAGGCAGCAGCAGTTGGAGGTGGCCTCTCATTTGGATATTAAGGTAGAACTCATGCCACAGATCCTGGTAGATGTGGTGAGTTAATTTCTAAATCGCACCATTAGCATAGATTGCTTGTCAATTGATGGAAAACACCTTAATCAAAGAAATTTTTTATGGATTGGTTCCCAAATGTTGTGGCTGAGTGGTCAAGCTCTGGTATTTGTTATCAGCAGCGTGGTAGAGTATGGGTTCGAGTCCTGGTCTTGACACTTGACTTATGTATTATCGCCATCAATGAGGTCAAATGCAGCATCCAACATGCGCTGTAGCTGTTTTCACCTCAGTGCGAAGGTGTCCTTTTCTGTACTCAATGCTTATAGTGTCATCATATGCATAAGGTCTATTGCATGGTCCTTCGAATGAGACAAAGGTCCCGTGTGTTGTGTAATGCATGTAAAAGAACCCAGAATACTTATCAGTAAGAGAAGGGGTTCGCCGGGTGTTTCTGGCATGGTTGCCGATTACATGCGCACAACCGACCCTGCCCAGGTCACCCTTGAGAAGGGGTTTTGGGTTCAGTGCCCATCAAGACAAGATGCCCCAACTGGCTTCCAATCAAACGGCGTTTCTCCTACTAACAAACAAAACAATTCATGGTTGACATCGGCCCACTGTACTATAGCAGAAATTTGTCTAGAACTTAGAAGCGCATACCAAGAAAACATCTCAGTTCCGCTCTAATTCAAAAGAATCTACTGGCTTGGTTTGGCAGCATTATGCGCCACTTCAACTTGTATCTCTTTCAAGGTGTTTTATTATCAATTTTGGTCTCTTCGTCTCATAAAATCATTCGTAACAATCTCCACTCCACCAGATTTGATAATTCGGCACCAGGAGTGTCATTTATGACAGACGTGGTGCATTATAAATGTGTACTATTATTATTATTATTTATTATAATTGTATTTTTCACCTTGAAGGACACACAAGATGACCTGGGAGAGTTTGAGAGGGGTGTTGGAATGAGCTTAACTGACTTGAAGTCTCCCGTTCTCTCTGTGATAATACCAGTGCTAAATGAAGAAGCCAACGTCCGGGCCATTCTCACTTGTATCAAAGAGGTATGTATATTAACCCTTGCTTGCTTATGTTGATGATATCTGCTGGATAATGGCTCTCTTACTGTTCCAGGGCTCGATTTAGACACAAGCCCGGCGTACAAACACTAGTCAAGAGTGCCGTGGGCTAGTCAAACTTGCTTCTGGTTAGCCCGGCCGGGCTAGTAAAAACTGAGTCAGATGACTCCTCTTTCTAAATGTACCCTGTCAGTTTTCTATGTGGTGTAAATGGTCAGGCTAGTAAAAATTTGTGAGGGCTAGTCAAAACTATATCTGACTAGCCCGGTTGTCTAGTCAGGACAAAAAGTTAGCGCAAGCCCTGTTCTTCACTGATTACCATAGCCACGATAGCAGCCGGTTTCTTTTATTTTCTTCTTTTGTTTTCTGTCTTATAACGCAACGTTCCATTCAACTCGGTTTCACCTCGTCAAAGGACTATTCCATTTTTCCACTGAAGATAATATTCTCACCATTGCACTCATAAACATTCATGTAGAATTTTTTAATCTTTCAGAATTACTGTGATGCTTATATTAGCATTTTCTTGCAACAGTGGCATAAAAGCTTGTTCACCAAAACGATGAAGTCAAAATGCGTCCTTTTCGGAAGGAAACATTTTCCATCCAACTTAATCTTTAAGTTTAGGTTTTTTGCTTTTATGTTGATTCAGAATAGTTCCTGGCCATCGTACATAGAGGTCATCATCTCCGATGGAGGCAGTATTGATGGCACTCTTGAAAGTGTGGATAAATTTGCAGAAGAAAACCCGGAAGTGAAAATCAGGGTCGTCCAAGGCAGTGCTGGTAAGCCTTAAAGCCCCAGCTCAACATTGGTAAGAAAGAAAAACATAAATGTTCACAGATTTACATATACCTTACATGGTATAAAGATAATGATGCTAGAAAACTTTCCGTGAAATGTTTCTGCCTGAAGTGTTATCGCTTTTAAATAATAAATGAAATAAGATCCAAAATTAGTTTTCGTCTCAGTGAGATGAAAACTCTGCCTATAGGAATGCGTAAAAAAAATGCTGAAAGCATTTTTAGTTTTCTCGCAAAAGAAACAACGAAATGAGCTGCTTTTTTCACAGGTTGGTTTTATTACAATTATCTTGATTTGTGCAATGAATGGAAGCATTTACAGTCAGTTTACCAATGTTGAGCTGGGGGGCTTTAAGTAGATATTAATTATTCCTCCTGGTGGCAGTAGGTCGTAGAAAACACCATTACTTGAAGATATAAGAAATACAAAGAAAAGAAACACTGTGTTCCACCATGCACAGTTTAACAAAAAGATTGAGTTAGTGTGCAGACTTTCTTATCAATGCATTTCTTAAATATGAATCAGGCAGAGGCAGGCAGCTGAATGCTGGAGCCCTGGAAGCTACAGGTGTTAATGTACTCTTTCTTCATGCGGACACCAGACTTCCATGGGCGTTTGACCGCTACGTCCTCCTGACGTTGGGGGAACCTGGCAATGTTGCCGGGGCCTTCAATTTCAGCTTTGATGTTCTTCATTCGAAGGAAAAACACAGGTATTAAATGGCAAGGACTCATTTATACAGTATTAAACCATCTCTGCCCAACCTTCTGCTAAATGTTGCTAAAGAAATAATCATGGAGTGTTGTGGCTGAGCGATCTAGTGCACAGGACTCCTGTTCTGGTTTTGTTAGAGTGTGGGTTTTGGTCTAGGTAGCGGCACTTGACCATAATTGCTTCATCCTTAGGATGGGAGGTTGGGAGAGATGGTGAGAGGCCATTATTGTAGATGTTAAAGGGGTAATGCATCAATGTCTTTTTTTTAAGAGTATATGTTTTTTCGACCAACCCGTACAAATTTCATCAAAATAGATGATGGACAAGTTTTGGTGAAAAACAACGAAAAACAGTTGATGTTCTTCAAGGGAATTTTTTGCATGTTCGGATCACGCTTAAATTTGATTGCTGTATCCAACATAAGCAACAGTGATTTGGGAGGTATTTTAGACAGAAACATTTCTCTGGAGGATTGGTACTGGTATGAACATCATAATCAGAGAGATTTCAGATTGATAAATTGATAAATTGATAAATTGATAAATTGATAAATTGATAAATTGATAAATTGATAAATTGATAAATTGATAAATTGATAAATTGATAAATTGATAAATTGATAAATCCTTGGGATGGGTCGTAAAGCCGTATGTCTCGTGTGTTGTGTAACGCATGTGAAAGAACCCAGAACCCAGAACCCAGTACACGTTAAGAGAAGGGGTTCCCCACAGTGTTTTCTGGTACAGCTGGCTGCAGATTGCCCCACATCACCTTGTAAACCATTACATTGTGCTTTTTAAATTAATGGGCCTCATAATTTAAACACAGCTACACATAACTTGTAGACAAAAAAACAAATGCTTTGAGATATCTCGGGTGTGATAAAGCGCTATATAAGAACTGCAAATTATTATATTGTTATTATTGGAACCAATCAACTTTTCCCATATGATTACCACTTCTGAACTTTGTATACAACTGGTATGACAATCTTGATCTTTTTTGTTTGACTCCAGACAGGATAATTGCAGCTGGTGGAACAGAAAACAGCTGCAGATTCTTGAAATGATGGTCCGGTTCAGGTGCAGAGTTTCAGGTATTACTATTAAAATAAAACTAATGAAAATTTATAAAACGCCAATTCCATCAAAACTCTCAAGGCGCTTGACAAAATAACAGTGAAAAGCAATATATATTTTAAAATTATGGAAATATTGGGAATAAAAGCAGACAATTACACTCATTCTTAGCCATGTGTGCTCAGTACTTTCCGAGTCCTCTGGTCACCAGGCACCCTTGGTGGTCAAGCGGTTCAAAGATTTGAATGCGGGGCTCGTGGTTTTGAATCCCGCCCGAAGAGTGTGCCCTTTGATTTGTTTTCCAGAGGACTTTAGAAAGCACCGAGTATACAGTTCTTTTCACTCCTCGGTGAAGGGGTAAAACCAATGAAAAGTAATTTAAAGGGGCTGTGTCGTCATGGTTACAGCAGACCTGTGGCTGTGCATGGAAACATGAACTCTCACCCAAATACTGCACTTGCGGTCAAATCACAAAGGGTGCCGTCTTTGTTCAGCTGTGATGTGACCGCCGGCGTGCACGCGCACGTAGTAACTGGGTTATTCCATTTACTGCTATAATCATGACGACACGGCCCCTTTAACATAATTATTTCAAAATTGCTTGGAAATATTTATAGCATGTCATTTATACTTATATAAAATTCTCATTTACAGAACTTGCTTATGGAGATCAAGCACTTTTCATGTCCAGGAAAATCTTTGATAAAGTCGGCATGTTCTCACCCTTCCTGCTGATGGAAGACTATGCAATGGTAAGATAATTCAAGAATCCTTTCTTGGTATTGTGTCCAACCTCGGAGGGCCTGCATACCTGTTGGTAATAATAGTTTGTTTCACCTCTACGGCCCCTGACCAATTTACAGCTGGTTTGTTCGTGGTCAATCTTTACGTCTATAGACTGTGTAAGTCTCGCGCATATTCGAACATAAGGGTCCGTTAAAGCGCGTGATTTTGTTTCCTTTACATGTTACAGCAATGTGTGTGGGACCAAAATGGTCCCCCAAAATATTCGAATACGCGCGAGACTTACACAGTCTATTCTTGATTCATTTTTGCGATTGCCCTTTGTATGCTTTAAGTGTAATATTTCCTGTTCTATTTATTCTGTTGTTATTTCTGCTTTCTTTTTATCTTGTTTTCTTCTAATAATTTTACCTTGTATACATATACATTTGTTCACTCTACATTTTGCGTTGTTTTAGTAATTTTAATAATAATACTATCTTTGAGCTATAATTTATCATTGTTTGTTTGAGAAGAATACATTTTGTTGAATATTTCTCTATTTAATATCAGGCTTGATGTCTGTGCTAGCTCCATTATTAGTTATTGTAATGATAACTGTGTTATGTGTATTAATTGATGTGATATCCTTGATGTACCTACTGCTTTTCTGCTTAGGACTAGTCCTAACTTATGACTAGTTCTGTAAGTTACAACTTGTGAAATCCACACCCGGAAGCTTAAAAAATGTGTGCATATGTTTGCCAATCTGCATTTGTTTTTACAGATTCGTAATGTAAATTCTATCCGGAACATTTTGTCTGATGAGTCCGCTGGCATACTTGTACAAGCTTTGATCAACTCATCTTTAGACATACATGTAGGCGTATGGGGACTCTTTGGTTAAGGGATCAGAGGGGTTGATTTGCCTGAAATTTTACACAGGAACAACACAAGTACATGTACCAATTTCTAATTAAAAAGTCTTTTTTCCCCCTTCTTCTTCTTCTTCTTCTTCTTCTTCTTGCTTTGCCAAAATTTACTTCACTGTTTTGCCGGAATTTGTGGGGCAATATTACCCCCCTTGCCCTCATACGCATACACCTTTAGATAATGGAAGTGCCCTCATATATGGTATACCCAACTGTCTTCTTAATAACTGCAAGGCACGCAAAATGCTGCTGCTACGTAGGTTTCTTCAAAACACAGAAGTTTGACCACCTAACTCCTACACGCATAAAACTTCACTGGCTCCGAATTCAACAAAGAATTGAGTTTCAAATCCTGCGTTTGAGAAATCTTGAAATGGTCTTGCCCATCATATATTCCCTTACACCTGTCCATGCTTCTTTCAACACTAAAGGCAACTTCCTCCTCTTACTGGGCAGGCCTTGTTCATCTTTGATTTTAGTATGTATAAAACAAATTTAAGACTTTTCTATTCGCATCTGCTTACAATGCAAAATTTTGTTAATTGTTTTGTTTGATTCTTTGTTTTTCTGCACCTCAGATTAGGTTACCTAGATAGACGGTGCACAGTTATAACAAATATTATAATAATTACTGTTTTTATTATTATAATCATGAGTTAATGTTCTAGTCAGTATATAGCTCAATGTCCAGAGCCAATAATGTATTGTACCTTGAAGCTTAAAAAATCAGTTGTAGGCCTATATCTTTGGAAAATGACAATCTTCCTCAAGGATTTTGGTCTGCTCTTTGAATCAGTATTTGATAATGATGTTACTAATTCTCAAACAGGTCAAGAAGTTGCAACAGTTTGGACATTTGCGAATCATTCAAGATGTGTCTGTGGTGACATCTGCTCGACGCTTACTGAAGAAGGGAATTTTGAAGGTAAAAATTGACACCCGAGGACTCAAATGTATTTATTAACTTGTCAAACTTACGTTGATAGGATTTCCTGATTTCCCCGATCACTGCAAATTGTCGGAATTCAGATGACTGTAAGTCGTTTTATTTCAGTCTGTTCAGTCAATCCATATGAGACCATTGCGACAGCAAGCAGCTTGTACAATAAACATGATGAAATGCCCCTAGCAACCACTAACGGTCGCAAGATTTGACCTATTTCCACTCAACTAAAAGGGTCAAAATAAAGGTCATGACCTGAAGTGACATTTTTTAATGTTTTCCCATGTCAACATGGCAGCTACATGTAATTACAACTCTAATAGTGGCGTGTCGTGGCCGAGCGGATAAGAACTTCGGACTCAAGCTCTGGTGTTTCTGATCAGCAGTGTGGGTTCGAGTCCCGGTCGTGACACTTGTGTCCTTAAGCAAGACACTTAACCATTATTGCTGCGACCTTCGGATGGGACGTAAAGCCGTAGGTCCCGTGTGTTGTGTAATGCATGCAGAAGAACCCAGTGCACTTACCGAAAAGAGAAGGGGTTCGCCCCGGTGTTCCTGGTTTGATCGGCTGCAGATAGCACCACAGCACCTTGTAAACCGTTACATGGTGCTATGTAAAGGAACAGGTCTCATTCTTCAAAAGTAACTCCGAATACCTTGCTGGAAAAATACTGAGTGCTTTGAGACGCCCATCGGGTGTGATAAAGCGCTTTATAAGAACTGCGTATTATTATTATTATTATTACTATAACAAAACAAAATTTATTATAAAGAGTGCGAAAATGCGACAAAGAGTTTCATCCTCTTGGGTCTAAGCTTCGCAAGGCTTGATTACTACACTTGATCTCATAAATATGATGTTGTACGGTTTTGTCGTTTAAATTTCAGACGGTGATTATAAACCAATTGATGGTGCTGGGATATACCATAGGTATTGATCCCGACACATTGGGCCGATTCTATTATGGCTGAAAAAAAAAAACAGTCTGGTGCTTCGTCTGCTACATACATCCATACATGTACGTCACAGGAATGCAGCCAAAATCCTGCATTGAAATCCATGACTTGGGTGAGATGTTTCGTTTTTAAGGTGCTATATCCCTTCGTGCTTTCACTGGAAATTAAATTGATGCATGAGTTTTTGACAGTTGATATTTTAATGGTGTAAATGGGAGACTTTTTGGGACACTAGGTGGCAGCAGACTTGCCTGGGATATGCTCAGAACTATGTAAACAATAAAAAATGTTAATCACAAATTTTTAAAAGGATTTAATGCAATGCACCGAGTTGCTCATGACATTTTTTATGCCGTCATTTGCTTCATATCTGTGTGCTGTAATGTGAAAATAGTATTTGTTAATTTGCATTCAGTGATAGAACATTAGATAAACAATAACAGTTCCTTAAAAGTATTGCTTAGCAGATTTTGTCTCTTGGGAGACTGTACATTGGACAACCTACCGCTATAATTAATCAAGAGGGGGGGGGTTCCCTCCCCCCAAAAACGTTTTATATTTATAACTGTTATTTAAAATAACTTTAAAAATAATGCAGCTGAACCTAATTTTTTATTCGAAAGTGTGTCAGAAATACTTCTTAAAATTATCTAAACGAAAACCAAGGTTGTGCTTATTATTAAAGAGTGTAATTTTGTACATTGTTTACGCTGAACAAGGGGAGCTAAATGCAAAACTTACAGCTTAAACAAAAGTGTGTTCGCTAAAATTATTATGATGCAGTTCATTGATTTGTGATGTATCTTCTTATTTCAAATGTTATTTTTTTACAGTGGAGCTCGCATGAATGACATAACTTGTTAGTTAACTAACTAGTTGATCAATTAATCAGTCAATTTTCAAGCAACCAATCAATCAATCAATCAGTCATTCAATCAGTCCATCAATCAATCAATCAATCAATCAATCAATCAATCAATCAATCAATCAATCAATCAATCAATCAATCAATCAATCAATCAATCAATCAATCAATCAATCAATCAATCAATCAATCAATCAATCAATCCATCAATCAGTCCATCAATCAATCAATCAATCAATCAATCGGTCTTAGTAAATCAAAAATTCCTTAAAAACCAAGGAGACCTTTTGTAAAGGGAATACATTTTTTAAAGGGTGTTCAGGAACAGTGATAAATGAATGTAAAGACCCACATGACTCAGTGCAGATCACAACTTTTTTTTTACACAATGGCACAAGAAATTTATTGCACGTTATAGTGATAAAAACAATTTCCTTTACTCGGCTCATTTACATTTGTTGTGTTATAATAATTATATCAATAGTAAGATATTGTGGCTATTGCTAGAAATCTTATCCTAATAGGTTGATATATTTGTATACAACTTAAAGAGTGATTAAAAAAATGGTTTTACACTCTTGTGATTATAACAACAATCCTTTTTTCATGGAAACATTTTTATCTGAACTACTCTCAGTACTATACTAAGTATTAAAAAAAAACGATAATCTGGGACAGAATTACATAAATAGTAAGACAGCTTGTGAATCGGTATACAGAGCAGGGTTTTGAATCTCTTAATTTGTAAATTTCAGAGAGAACAACACTGTTCCATAAGAAGCACCACATAATTATACGTAAACTCGTGTACAGAAGGAAACAGAAAACGTCAGACAGTAGTGTGAATTCACTCTTGTTCCAAATGCATAGATTTCCTATTGACAGTCAAAATGCTGGAAAACTTTCGGTCAGTTTGGATAATTTTGGGGTTACCCCCCCCCCCCCATTGTATAACCTGTATATTTAAGAGCTACCATTCCCACCAACACCACATTTGGGGCCATTGGGTATTAAGATAACTTCTCAAAAGTAAAACAGTACTAGTTGGAATGGGCGACCCACAGCAGGGTATTACTTGTACCCAAACCACCCGCTATTGGGTAAAATGAGTTACCCAGTATGAGTGATCAGGCCTATAGACATAGCTCCATAGACCTTTATCATGCTGCAACCATCTTGGTCATGTTCCCTGCATCCAATAACAGTAATATATGCTAATATTCATTGTACAAAAAGGAACCAGACTATTTGCCCTTCCAGCCTCAGTTTGGTTATGTGGGTTTGAATGGAAGAAAATCAAGATGGCCACACCATGATGAAGGTCTATTGGGTAAATGGCTGCCAGGTAAGGATTGTGTTACCTAAAGCCCATCTGGGTGAAATGGGTTACCCAGTAGGATATCCAGTGAAATCAGGTTGTCCTGTAGGGCGTGTATAGGGCGGTAATACATGTATGCCTAAAGGTGAAATGCCTACTAGGTGAAATGGGCTGCCTGCCAAGCAGTATCCTAATACCTCAAGCCCCACTGGGTGAAAGGGGTTGCCCAGTTGTGTAGTAATATTCAACGCCCCTATAGGTGAAATGGGTTGTCCAGTAGGGTGGTAAAATACACATAGCCCCCTTTGGTAAACGGCTTCCCCAGTAGGGTGGTAATACCCAAAACTACACAAGGTGGAATATGTTGCCCAGTAGGTTTGTGAATTGGGCCCCACTTGATGAATTGGGTTAGCCAGTAGGGTAGTTTGTACTCATAGCCCTACAAGGTGAAACAGGTTGCCCAGAAGGTTTATAATATTCAAAGACCCATGTGGTGAAATTGGTTGCCTGGTAGGGTGGGAAAATACACTTAGCCTCACTAGGTGAAATGGGTTGCCCAACAGGATAAGGTGAAATGGGTTGACTATGAGGGTGGGACAAATACACATAGCCCCACTAGGTGAAATGGGTTACCCAACAGGATAGGAATCCACCAGGTGAAACGCCCATGAGGTTACTGATGTACTAAATGGGGCTTCAAGTCTTGATAATATATATAATACAATGCAATTGACCGATAGTGAGTATATTCACGTAATTTTCCAGTGGACATCATGGAATACTTTTATCAAAAATACCAGACAATCATCATAACTTGTTAATAACAACAGCTGCGAACGTGACTATACAAGTATACATTTTTACAAAATCAGGGACCACATATACGGCACATTTAAAATAAAATAAAATGTAATTAAACGTGAAACCTGGGGAACCGTTGATGAATATCTTTGCCTTAAATTGAAGCTGAAACCTATTTTTCCCACAACAGCTGTAATATAAATGCAAACGTATAATTCGCAGTTTGATTGTTCTTTATTTGTTTTCTGTCTCCCCGTTTTGCCTAATTTGTTGATAAACAACTGTAAGGTAAGGATATACAACATTGTATTAAAACAATTTTTTTGTGAAACACAACCCAGGGCATATTTTATAAAGAGGCAAATTAGTATACTCTAAAAACTCTGGAGTCAGAATTGACCCAGATTCTGGGTCAGTATGACCCGGAATCTGTTTCAAGCTGACCCGAAATGTTGTCAAACTGACGCACAATCCGAGTCAGAATCCCCATTTGTAAGTAGTTCCAGGTCAGCCTGACCAAGAAATAGGACTGGCTCCTGTGGGACCCGGAATCTGGGTCAATTATGACCCGGGATTTTTTTGAGTGTAGGAATTGGAAACGAAAGCAAAATTCCTAAAATTTCTCATAAATATGAAGTCCCGTACAGTACAAATTTAAAGGATCTGGTAAATAATTATATGTTATAATTAATAAAAAATAATAATAATAAGATCGTTTATACCAGTTTAGTTAAGAAAAAGGAAAGAAGAAAACGACACAAACAATTATAATATTGTTGAAAAGAATTATCAAGTGGGATTTTGATTTTTAATAAAGTAAAAATGACAGTGTGTATATTTTTTTCATGAGGTGTGGTATGCCGTTAAAAAAGGCGTTTCGCATCAATCCGTAAGGTGACCAGAATTATAATTTATGAAAAATGACAAGCCCGTTTCATTAAATGGACACGTTGCCTTTAGATTGGGCTATAATGCGTTTGTTATCAAATGAATATGATTGGATATATGTTTTAAAAGTAGAATATAATTATGCGCATAAATAACCCTTGAAACTGTTTGGTTTTGTTAGACTTCGTGACAGAACACGGTCCGCCATTTTGTAGGACCACATTTTTTGACAAAACGGCGGACCGTATGTTTCTATGTAGAGTGAAGTTCCGTTGATTGTATTTCCGGAGGCAAATGTAATATGTTCTTTTTGAATCACTACTCACTCATTAGGCTACAACGCACTGTAGCTGTTTTATTGCATGAACAAATCTTTAAAAAGGATAAAAGCTCTTCCAAAAAGCAATATTTTAAGAGATTTGAAGGTAATGTGTCTCTTTAAATGTATGTTTGGCTGAAATGGTTGAAAGTACATTCGAACCGGTTATTTGCTCAACAGCCAACCTTTTTGAATAAAATATCATGCGGAACAACTCATTAGGGTGTTTGATACTGCAATCCATCATTCTAGTAACACCCTTTGTGACAATTTGTTCACTAATGGAACTAAGTTCGTGCTGTGTCGAAAGTGATATAATAATTGAAGGCTTTCGTCGAGTCACAATTAAATTCATAAACAACAATATAGAACATTAAAGACAAACAGTAAGCGAACGTCGCTCTCGGAAAACGGCTTAACTCGCCCATGCCTATTTTCAGTATCAAAAGCTATTCTTAAAAAGTGACGTACAACTTTAATTGGTTCATAGTTTTAGTATGATACGTCCTGTACAGTTTTGTTTTTTTCGAAATCCCACAATTTGCCTTGAAACAATTTGAGTAGATTTACTTCATTTTATAGATATACAATATAGTTTAAATTTACAATGTTTGTTTTTTAACACAGTGCAGTAAATATGATATGCGTTTGACAAAGTACCGCGCCATCACCTGGATACATAGGGATGACACAGCGCACTCTGTAGAAATCTTGACATAAATCATCATCATTTATTTATATAAAACATTTTAAAAAGAACTGTTGAAAAAAAAACACCGTCGCGATAGTTTTTCTGTATTTTCATTTTTTACACAAACATCAAGTTAGTTTTGATAGTGCATCTACTTAGGAAAACAGACCAACCGTTAATTTCTCGTCAATGTGGACTATTGACGATAAATATTGTATACGGTTTCGAACATTACATGCAGGAGATCATTATTCATAGCACCATTGCTATATCCCTCTCAATTAAAGTGCAATATTTGTTGCAACACCATGTACATAATCCATGAACTTTAACAACCGTGCATTGCATGGTCTTGAAATATACCCGAACCTCCAGTTAAACACCATCTCCATTGTAAATTGTTTTAAAATGGTTCACAAACAACGCCAAATGTTGGTCTTTTTAGCCACAGACTTTAATCAGTGGTTGGCGCCCACAAATATACTCTGTCTTTCAAGTTGGAGTATATGGTGAGTGTGGTACCCAGACTTTTGCAGATTATGATAATAACCTTTCTCTCTGCCAGAGAGAAGAGTTGGATCCCTCTCTTCTCCCAAGCACATCATGGATAACCGTGGTCAGGTAAGGACAACCATTTTGACAAAATTGTGTGAGAAAAGGTGAATGTGATAAAATATTTAAAATACCTGTTGCTGATGGCCATCAAGGAGAACCTCCGAATATTTACATTTACGTAGACATTTCCGGGGCAACCAATTACCCCCACCCCCAAGGACAAAAACCAAGCGATGCATCATCTACTAGATACCGACGGGAAAATTAAGCATCCGGGAAACCACAAGAGTCTTTAAAAAAAAAATTGTTTGGTTCTACGCGACTGGACTGCAAATGTAGTGATTATTACGAATGAATTGGCAGACTGCAAGGCTGAACGCAATATGTTGATTAAAGGTAAATGCCATCGCCAGTGACACTAGATGCATTTTGTTGACCAGTAACAGTGCCTGCATTATGAAGTACGTGTAGTTCAAACGGCCATATATTATGTCGATTAGATGCAGAGCGGGTACATTTCGTTGTTTTTGAATCGAAAATGTTGGTTATTAAAGCAAACCCGAAAAGATTTTCGTCACCACATCAAAAGTGGTCACATAATTATAGAATGTAGACACGTCATCAATTATTGGTTTGATTTACTCGTTCCAGTGTTCGCCGATGTGTTTCCCACTTTCATGGGGAATATTACGGTGGTCTCCGGGTTATATGTGCAGTTTTGCAGTTGTTTTAAATCCCATCCCAATGTTATTATGGTCCTCGTTGTCATTACTACACATTGTACAGATTTCTCTCTTTATTTTCCCGTCGGTGGAATTTGTGACTGACTCGGTATAATTTTGTTGTTGTCTTAATTCGTAATTTCGCATGGCTTAGCTCAAACACACACGTTTGCAAGTGCCGTAAATCGAGGACTTCCCTTTGTTCTCCCATTGTTTGGACATATTTTTTTTTTGCGATGTCCCATTGGTTATGTACACGAATGCAAAGGACTGTTCTCCCCCTCGGACAGAATTTGTTTCTGTTTTGTCTCTGTCTCTGTTACATATTTTTAAAAGGGTTCTCGCAGACAAATGTGTGGCGAGTAGAATACTTGAGTAATTGTGGAGATTGTATAAGATCCCCGAGCGAACCTCTGGGGAGAGCAGACGTGATGGACAGATGATCTTCCCAAGACGAGTTCAGAGTTTTCAAGGTTCCTCTTCATTAGACACTTGGGCAAAGATGACAGATTGAAATTCATCTTGGAATCTCTCAGCGATTTTGTAAAAATGTCGTTCTCGTCAAAGCTCCTATCTGGTATGCATTCATTCATATTCAAGACGATATAAAGCAACCAGACTGACGGGGGTAATAGGTCATCCTCAATGAAAGGGAAACATTGACGGCTTGTATAGTTTACATCTGGTGAAAGTGTTGGATGATCATGTCACTGGTGTTCGGCGTTTGGAGCTCCCAGTACCGATTCTCGTTACGATGACCACTGAAAGCTGCCATCTTGATATCCTATGCAGTCATATAATAACGCGTCCATATATAGCTCATTCTGTGGACCAAGGCCAGGTTTAACGTGTTTCATATCTTGGAAATGTTTCAAAATGATCTCTAGCTTGATATCTGGGCTTACCCCTTGAACAGCTCCAACATTTCGATGGCTCAAGCCTTTAACTTAATTTCCTGGCCCATCCATAGCAACAATTCCATATACAAGAACTTGATAATGACGGCATGACGCAATACTGTGTAGAATCGTTAAGGCTTGTATGTATTACGCCTCGCAAGATAGACTGACAACCATGACAACTTCATTATGATACATGTTATTTAATACTGTCATAATGGTTAGGGGAACGCGACCAAGATGGTAGAGTCTGATCGGCGAGGAAAGTTTCAAATATGAGACTCGATTATTTCTTGAACTTTACGAGTTGTTTAGTTACAACGAAGTGACAGTAATCTTGTTATACCTCGTTACGGACTGGAGGAGCACTTGCTGCTGGCGAGTAAGAGTTTGTACCAAGCCTCGCTTTCAGAATTAGGAATAAATGGGACATTGTCCAGCCAGATCATGGCTTCTCCAAGCAATGTGTTCCTTCCAAAACGTCCACCATCTGCCCATAGGGAAACCTAGACAAATAAATATAGCAAAATATTGAACTTGACCAAATTTTTGTCAGGTGCTTCTTAAGAATCGCCTTTACAACTGATTGGTTTGAATTGAAACGGCCTCATAATGTGATGCAGTGTGTATTCTATGTGGAATGTTTTCAATGGCACCCCATGGAAACATTAGATTTTAACACATTGACTTGAGGAAATAATGTAGCTTCCTTTTAGTCAGTGGCGTAGCCACGGGGGGGGGTAGTTATTATTAATTTTATTATTATTATTAAATCATTCTGGTAATGAAACCAAGGGACCCTCAAAAGTGACTTAATTGAACTGTAACCCGTAGGCCTGAAGATACCCATGTAGAGAAGATGATGAAGAAATGTCAGTTTTAGATGTGGGAGGAAAGCCCCAAATAGCGAAAACCTACGCAATCAGGTAGGAACTGAAAACCCAATCCACATGCAAGGCTCCAGTCCGGGATTCGAACCGGGGTCCACAGAGGTGAAAGGCAGGGAAAGAAATCACTGAGCCAACCTGAATGCCTTTGTAAGTAAGAAATTGCCCCCCCCCCCCTCCCCGTGGGAAAACAAATACTGCCCCTTTGCTTGCCTCCTGTCAGCCTCTGGGCACTGTGAAATTTGCTACAATCAGGCAGTTTTAACTGAAATTGCCCCCTCTACAAATAGGTGTTCTCCCTCTGCCCCCTGCAAAAAAGATGCTGGCAACGCCACTGCTTTTAGTTAAATATCATTTACATTCCGGCAGGAAAGGTAACACCACGTAGTCTGAGACACAAGCTTTAATTGGCTCGTAAAATGCATATACCCGGTAGTATTTCACTCAACAACCTTATTGGCCAAAGACATTTCTCGGTAACATTATTTGTGGGGTGTAAAGAATGGCCTGAGTTGGTAAGGACCTTAGCATGTTACTCACTTGTAAAGCAAGTCCCGTCACGCTGGTACTGTACATGAACACTTCGTTAAAGTTAGGTTCCTTGCTGAATTTGCATATGTGCGTTTTCTTCTTGGAAACTTTCCGATCACCTACGACCAGGTAGCCCTTGATGTACAGGTCTGAGCAATAATAATACCAAAGAAGTACTAATAAAATAATCAATTCCATAAAAAAACATTCTAAATACTAAGTGCTACCAGGGACTGATTTCATAGGGCAGATTAAGCAGACAATTTTGCTAAATAATTTTGTGCTTAGCAGAAATTAGCAGGAAATGGTATTTTGGCTGGTAACCTTATTCTGGTAAGCACAGTTTTATTAATGTGTAAGTACTTCTTTTGTGCTTAAAGCACACCCTCTCTTATAATGGGAGACTTTGGAAAGCTAGGTGGTAGCAGACTTCCCTGGTAAACTGCCATTGTTTGCATAGTTCTGAGCATGCGCACATTTCCGGAAACGATGGATTTACCCAGGAAGTCTGCTGCCACCTAGTTTCACCAAAAGTCTCCTAGTAATATCGACTGCGAACACTTTAAATGTTGCCTCTTGGGACAAATTAGATGAAAACAGCAAGTATGCTATACAGCTGTATAGTTTCATTTGAGAAGTCTGTGTCTGTGAAGTCGATGTGCTCTGACATTTCACAACTCATTCCCTGTAAATGGTTATAAAGATTAAGTGACTGTAATACATGATACTATACCCCTTATATGATAAACTATATTATAGATTTGGATCAATGGGTTGTAATAATAAATAAATAAATAAATAATAATAATAATAATAATAATAATAATAATAATAATAATAATAATTCGGGCAAAACAGTGGGGGAAATTTGGGTAAAGCGGGAGGGGGGAAGAAAAAAAACCCCTTTTTATTAGAAATTAGTACTTGTGTTTTTTATCTGCGTAACATTTCGAGCAATTCAACCCCTCTGTCCACCTTAACAAAAGAGTCCTCATACGCCTATGCCACCCCCAATACTTACCCTAACCCCAACCTTAGCATAAAATATAAAATCCAAATTGGTTTCACCACAGCGTGCTTGCCAAAATTCTTTCCACTCACAAGGTTATCGAAAAAAGGCATGTCGTCTTGATGATGATGTGCCCTATGCTCCAACCTTAAGTGAAGGAAATTTAGCCAATGCATTCTGCAAATTGCTTTTCTCTTCGTTGGAAAGTGCTGTGGGCCAAGAAATGCTCAAACTTAAAGGGCGAATTGCTTTTATTTAATTTAGCAAACACGATTACTGTTTGGGAGACGTGTCAGTGTACACCTATCAGGAGTACAAAATCAGGTCCTGCGTAACCCTTTAAAGCCCCAGCTCAACATTGGTTAAGAAGAAAAACATAAATGTTCACAGATTAACATATACCTAACATGGTAAAAAGATAATGATGGTAAAAAAAAAATCCTTGAAATATTTCTGCCTGAAGTGTTATCGTTTCTAAATAATAAATGAAATAAAATCCCAAATTAGTTTTCGTCTCAGTGAGACGAAAACTCTGCCTATGGGAATGCGTACAAAAATGCTGAATGCATTTTAAAAGAAAAAGTTTTCTCGCAAATGAAACAAGAAAATGAGCTGACATTTTCACAGGTTGGTTTTCTTACAAATATCTTGATTTGTGCAAAGAATGGAAGCGTTTATAGACACTTTACCAATGTTGAGCTTGGGCTTTAAAGTTCTGAATCGGAACACCTCGGCACATTTTGATATCCGTACTTTATGACGCCATTGATACAACTCGTTAGAACTATATCGGCATCTCCGTTCACCTGCCGATGATTACGCGATCGTTAAGAAACGAGCAACTGTAACCCAAAACGGGGCCGTCTGCATCTGCATTTGTAACATGAATCTGTAACGTAGGTAGGTCTGGCTGCCTGCTTATTAATGATGCCCAGATAATCACTTGGGTTTCCTTCTAGTTTAATTTACAAAGTGAAGTTTCCGTTACTCAACTGGTAGCCTAAATTCACCGTTTAATTGCAAGTTGTCATTTGCTTGAACTGAACACTTACACGGTTGTATTTTTACTGATTATAATTCCACAAATGTGACTGAAAATGCATCTTTTTAAACCTCGATTCCACGGGCCTATAAATTAAAAGAAAACTAATATGACTTCAGATAATAAATCCAATTTGTGTCTAAGAGGTAGTTGTCAACAGCAAAATGAGGCTTAACACTACGTCTATACTGACCTGGTGGGTTTTCAGTCTTGAACTTGTAGCTGATCTTGCGGCACTGAATAATCTCCACGTACAACTTGTCACCGTCCGCTTTAGTTTCTTTCTTTAGTCCAATGCGTATCTCACCAGTCGTCTCGTAGTCTCCTGCACAAGACAAGGCAACAGAATAGGCTATAAATGAAAGCTCTAAAATTAATGTACGGTTCAGCAGCATTATGTGCAATGCTGAGTTTAATAACTGACGGAGACAACTTGGTTTTCTAGAGCACAGGATTTTCAGTTGTCTCAGGCTTACTTCTACGAAAGACAGAAATTGTACAAATTGAAATATACGAGGTTGCGTTGGTGGAGCAATTTGAACAAAATGTCATGTAAAATAACGTTAACAAAATTGAATCAATGGACAGCCCTTTGAAATAGATTTTTACGCACAGACTTCGCAGGGGATTAATCCACATAACAAATATTGAGAAATTCCAGTGCTGAGTTGAAGCAAAATACTGCAAAAAATTGAAATACAAGTCTCGCTTTCCTCATGAAAACAAAAAGGAAACATAATAGTTTATGCAGCCTTGGGTACTCCCCTTTCTTCTCTAAAATTAAACATTAATTCTAAGGTCATTGAGGAGGGGCGTGTCTTCCCTTCACCCCTGAATGAATATCAATAGACGTTATGCTCTGAAGTCTTTGCGCTGCCATCTTAGAGGTAAAACGATGATGGAACAATAGAAAACGCGAATCTATTTTGCCCGGCGCACAGGAGGGCCAATGAGCAACCTTCGTTTGACCTCTAGCCGAGGGCGCCCTACTCAATGACGTCATGTGCATAAGGTCTATAGACGTAAACCATAGAGTTATATTATAAGAACTAGAGGGTGTACAAAACCATGCGGCACGGCCCGACAAGGAGCATTTTTGACTAATAATTGAGAAAATGGTGCGGACCATTCATTTTAACTGGTCACTCATCAGTTTACACAGTAACCTCTTTCTAAGTGGACTTGTATGCAATTGACCCTTAGGGATTTTCGCCCATGGTGGGTCAGCGGAGTTCCGTGCGTGGCATCGCGAGTGCTCCCTCTAGTTCTTATAATAATTATATAACTCTATGACGTAAACCCAAATGGCAAGATCGAACGATTGCAATATTCATTCCATGGCCAGCATAAACCACGTAGGCCTCGTATCGAACGGTGCACAAACAAGTTCCAAAATTACAAGCAGTTGAAATAATACGGTTTTAAGGCATGATTTTCAAACGATTGGGGGAACATAAAAATGCGTAGTATGATATCTGACGTAAATTCCAAACTGACATTGAACAACATGGGTGAAATGAGGCAAGTGTGCTATCAAAATATTAACGAAGGTCGGCTGATGCGTATCACCAGTAGCTGTGAATGTAGGTCGCGATATATTGGATATCTTGATGCTTTTACATGAATTCGATCAGTGAGTATTTCGATGACCCGATTAGGAAGTCATTGAATATAGGACCAATAATACTACCCTTGCGAATGATCCTGTGGCAGCACTTTTAAAACTATTCCGGTAATTTTACCTGGCAGCATGGGTGCCAAAATATTGCCGTAAAAGTTACAGGTGGCGTAAATAAAAATAAAAAAAAATAAATAAAATTGCACCGTAATATCAACCGTAGTCCTACGTATTAAATAGCACTATTTTTTCTCATTGATAGAGACAGCACATAATACTCGTCGTATGCCCGGAAGAAGGACGTTACGAATGATTTACCGCAGAAAAGGAGTAGGCAATTAGTGTGCACAATTATGTTTCAAGAAAACTGAGCGCGACAGTTTGATTTATTTTCTGTCACATTATTAGGAAGGTTAAACCCAGCATGGGAATGGGAAAGCATGTCTTTAGGGGTGATTCTAGCAACAAAAATAGTAACAGTTATGCCATATTTGTTTTGGTCAGGAGCCATTTGATTGCTTACGACCTTCTGTTACTGCGACAAAAGTACTTTGAATGTCTGGCACCCGACACACTGTACTACACTATCAAACTCCGTTTATGTAGATTTTTAAACGATACCCGTGAAAATTTTATGTTCTTTGTTTGTCACCCGGACTGCCTGCTTAAATCATCGTAATCTTACTGGACTTTTTGCACAGTGAGCCTCGGTGGTTGAGCATTTAGAACTTCAGCGGTTTAGCATCAATATAAAATATTCAAAAGAATGGTTAATTTATTGATCAATTTTGGATTGTAAAAAAAAACAAAAAAAAAAAAAAAAAAAAAAAAAACATCGAAGGCCTTATTATAATTATTGTATTCTCATCAAAGAGTTGCCGTCCAAGTTAACAGAAATTTCCTAATTAAATCAAGGGTGATCAAAGGAAACGATTCGTTTCTAAGAATTACCGGTTCTTAAATCTGAATATATCTTTGGATTTTCATTTTTCAAAAGCAAATTACTGAGAGAGATTACGAAGATGGCATTGTATTTTCAGCAACTCCATGACGAAAAATCATTGTCACACAACTTGTTGTGCATTTGGATAAATCATAAAATGAAAGTATTTTTTTTAGTTCAATCGCCATATTTTTTTTTTCATTTCCAACAGAACTAGAACAAAACGTATGACGGCATGTCGTACAAATTAACGGCTAAAGTATGATGGGATTGATGTAGGGGTCAAACATGAAACACCGTGACTAAAGAAACGATGTATCGCCCGAAACTGAATTGATTACGAGAGAAAATTAAACCACTTTTATGATATTCAATGAATATGGTTGATCCATGTTAAACACAACCACCATGTGAAATGAACACATCAAATGAGCGCAGTGGCCTTTGAGTCCAAAAAAGCACATGCTGCCGCAAAGCAGCTGTACCCCGGGGCGGGGCGGGTGGGGTTGGGTTTAGATCAGGACTAGCATCTTTGAAAATAAATCAAACAAACAAATAGGAACAATTATGTACTGGAATCGATTTACTTTATGTGTCTTATCAGAACAGCATTTATATGTCTATAACCAAAAACAAGAGTAAAGGGATGGGTCGGGCGGGTTCAAAGATGACTTAGGGGTGGGGTGGGGGTGGTGGGCAGATTGTCAATGTGGTGGGTTGGGGAGGGCTCTAAATTAATTTAACTGGAAAGGGCCACGTACCTCATTTCCGTCAACCATTTACCTGTATCCTAAATTCTCATTTCTCCGGTTATGAGAGATTAATAAATATTGTAGAGATTTTAGTTATTTCTACGTTGATGTTTCCCATTAGGCCTTAGTCGAACCATCCTTGTCAGACACCCTGTGTTTACATTGATACTGTACACTCCAATTGTCATTTCATAAAATGAGGTCCGAGTAGTTTCCCTTTCTAGCATTTGGCACTCTTGGATTAGGAAAGCAAGATGACTTTAATTTAGTATATTAATAATAGTCTGGTCCTCTCAAATGCTTTTAAAGCTTTAATCATCACACAGCACAGGGTTTGAAACAAAGATAGTCGCGAAAAAGGATTGTTTTTGAATCCAGGCCTGTGTGAACATGCATGAACTTCTTAAATTTGTGACAACATGGACGGAAATCTACAGATACACAACCGTACCTCTGTACAGAAGAAGATCAGATTGTCCTGGAATTAACACAAAAGGAGAAAAAAGTCCAAAGAGAGAGAGAGAAAGAAAGAAAAACAATGTGTTGGTAGATAGAAATGCACAAAATCTACCGAGGAAACAATTTGAAAAAACAAACTCAACATTCCCTTCAATCGTATGGTAGCATAGGCCTATAATTGTATATACCTTAATTGGCAAGGAGTCTGGGATATATGTATATATAATGCAATTCGCAAGGCTCGAAGTCCACTCGAGGTTGTGGAGTGTCGTGGCCGAGCAGTTTGTATGACGTTATGATATTGAGCTGACATCTCCTGATCACCCGAGTGCATAGTCCCCCCGTTTCTTTTACTTTTTAGTTTTAGAGGAACAAAATTGGAACTTGTTTCTTTTTAAAAATTAGATCAATAAATGCTTAAAGTTTGCACTTGGGAAACACATATTGCAATGAATTTAGCAAGTAGAGCAGTATGTATGTCTTTCTACGTAAATGTATCAAAGGTTCGCCTATGTTTCTAAACAAAGCCCTTCGGGTTATAAATCCACTACGTCGGCAAATCTGAGGAAAGTTTCCCCGTAACAGCAGACCTTGTAATCAAATATACCTCTCACGTCATCCCATATCACAAACTATAAATTCAATTGCCTAGAATTATGGGTCGCACGAGTGGAATTGTTCATGTCATTCCCCACCCCCCTCCTCTTAGCCTCCTTTTTTCACGAGCATTTTTATGGCTTTTTCAGTCAACGCACTTCATCTATGGAATTTAGATCAGAAATTATTGATTTTCGAAAGTCAGCTGCAACCTAGTTAAATAAAACATTACCTACACCACACTCGCTCAAAACCATCATCCAAAGGTTGATTTTCAAAAAATCTGTCTCCAACATAAACAAGACCAAATTAACCTGTTTGAAGAATCAAAGCTTATTTAACTCTGTGCGACGTTCTGCATCAACAAAACAGTAATTTTAATTTACGCCAAACTGTGTCTCGCCTTCGTCACTGTAGAGCTAAACATTTTACATTAAATGACTAGACTATAGATTTCGGTAAAGCCTGAATTCTGCTGCTTGCATGCAACGAAAAACAAAATGGCCACGCTTTAGTTTCGTATTATTGTAGAAGAGTACGTGGTTAGAAACATGGTACCATATATATATAAGTCTTATGGGGATGTAAAATAATTATTTTGATAAAAGAATTTGCTTAAAATTAGACCGATTTGGCTAGGTACCCATCCCATCATATTTATAATTACATTTTGTTATTGTTGAAATGAACTAATAATAAATAAATACACACATAAATCAATTGAAAATGCTTACTTGGCATTTCCGGATCAATGATCTGGCCCGGTCCCAGGTCTCCTGCAAACATTCTGGTATACATGGCAGCTTTTAGGTTCATTTGCATCAAGGTGTCGCCTTCCAGATTGGGTCCAGTACCCAGCTGTGGCTTACGAACCCACAGGCTCGGGACACCGCCTACCAATCTATGGAAAGGAGAGACAAAAAGAAGAAAACAAAAATATGAACCAAATGGAAACTAAAAATCAATGTTATGGGTGTACATAACATCGGTAATGTCACAAAATATAAATGGCCAAAGATTTGCACATAAATTATGTGGCATAAAGATGGTCATGGTGGAAAACTTCCCTTGAAATATTTTTGCCTGAAATGCTACAGTTTTTGAGAATTAGCTCGAGAAACAAACTTCTTATAATTTCGCGAGTCCGAAATCCGTTGTTTGAAAACATTGGTGGGGTTTTTCACTATTTCCTCGTGACTCGGATGACTGCTTGAGCTTTTACAGGTTTCACAGGTTTGGTTTTTGGGCCCAATAGACCTTTATCATGGTGCAGCCATCTTGATTTTCTCCCATTCAAACCAATGTAACCAAACCGAGGCTGGAAGGGCAAATAGTCTGGTTCCTTTTAGTACAATGAATATGAGCATCTATTACTGTTGGATACAGAGAACATGACCAAGATGGTGGCAGCATGATAAAGGTCTATTTCATGGAGCTGCGTAGAGCTGAAAATACTGCTTAACGATTTTCTGCTAAGCAATAATGAGCAGGATACCAGTCACAAAAGGGTCATGTGACATGGTATTTTGGATGATAACCTTATTGTGGTAAGCATATTTTTGTTGTGCCTAGCTGCTTTTTGTGCTTAAGCAACTCTATGCAGTGGAGTGTCGTGGCCGAGCGGTTAAGATCACCGGACTCAAGTTCTGGTGTTGTTGGCAACAGAGTGTGGGTTCGAATCCCGGTCGCGGCACTTGTGTCCTTGAGCAAGATACTTCACCATAATTGCTTTGTCCTTCGGATGGAATATTAAGCCGTAGGTCCCGTGTGCTAGGTATTAAGGTAGTGCACGTAAAAGAAACCATGCAGAACACTTATCGTGGAAGAGTAGGGGAATTACCCCAGTGTTTCTGGTTCACATGGCAAGCACCCTTATCTACAGGTTTCCTCAGGCTTGAGAGCTACAGTGATTAAGTTCACTTATGAGGCATCCTTGGTTTCATTACCAGAAATATATAATAATAATAATGAAATTGGGCAAAGGTTTTTGACAATTAGCAAAGTTGGTCGCAGGATTTAAGACATAGCACAGGTTTGGTGATCATGAGAAAAAAAAACCCTGATCAGTTTCATTTTGAGAGATCAATAATTATAAAGTTCATAACTGTACTAATCCTTCAGGGAACATAATATATTTCCATCTGAAATACATAAACTGTCAGAAAATATCATTTGAATATCTGTAAGATTAAATCGCTTGCGGCCTTCAGGAAATAATTTATTACCCCTTTAAGAGTATGCAATATACTGTTGGTAAAATTTCGTTTTAAGTCAGTCCATAAAAAGATTCAATTGGAGTCTTGGACCAGAACCAAGATATGAGTCATGGAAGTGTAATGTGAATGAACTCTGTTCGGTTCTGAGGCTGTAGACAGATAGGATTCCTATTCCATTACTCCATGGCACTATAAGTGATGTCGAGTGGATAACTATGATAATCTATTCATGAGCGTAAAGAGGAAAATGTAACTCTAGAAGGGATGCTGTTTAAGGAGGTTATGTTGAATTATATAACTGACATACAGATCCTTGTCATTTGATTGGTGGAACTTACATCACGTGTCATTCACTATTACTCCAATCCGCATCGGCGGTCAAAAAGTCCTATTCGCCCATGGGTAATAATATTTCCCACTCGACAGTTAGGATAATCCTTGATCCTAGTGTTTTTAACCAGTATGAGTATGCTTCATTATATCAAAAAGAAGACAACCGCAAACTGTTTTGATAATGTATGCAATAGCATCTGTTTTACATTTTCTAAAATCAGATTTGTCAAAAGTAAAACGCACATAACAATAAACTTTGGCAACGAGGACAACGATAAGTTGGTCCATGATTATGTCGTCTAACAAATCTTGCGGGGGTGGAGGGGGTTAATGGCGGGGAGTTGGGGGGGGGGGTATTCAGTCGCAAATGCAGACAGATTGAATCTCTTAGTATTGACTGTTATTTCACCTGGGCCGCGGGATATCATTTGATTACATCCAATATCGATATGAGGTTGGGGTCTGCATCATCTGAAGGTTGAAGCGCCAATACGTGATCTACATCCCGCCCAAACAAAAGCTGCGGCGCGCTGCAAATTACTTTCGTTGCGGTAAACACCGAGTACATGCTATCATTATTGCATAAGTCTCTAACATATACCAAACAAATTTGCGAAGAAGAAACTGTATCTAATATCTGACAAGTTACCAAACTGCCGGTGGGAGTAATATTTCATTAACAATTGCATATAACTTCCTGTGGAATATTGATGTGCATGTGCCTTTGATAATCCACATTCGTTTGTACACGATGTTGAAAGTCTGAGTAAATTATCATTCAGTAACAAACTGACATCGTGGTTTGACCGGAAGAAAGTCGTGAGGCTGTACGACCTTATTCCAGGCACACAAACTACAACTTTATGCCACAGCAGAAGGTCACATGCAATAAAATGGCTCTTTTGAAAAAAGTAGGGCATAACTGTGGTTTATTTGCTGCTAGAATTATTCCCAAGACATGTTTTGCCATTCATATGCAGAATTTAACTTTTCTGATTGACTTAAATAGAGCAGAAAAACGACCAAACGCTCACACTTAGTTTTCTTGAAACTCAATTTTGGACAGTAATTGCTAACGACCTTTTGCCGGTCACACTTCCCTTAGGCCTACGTCCTTCTTCCAGGCAAACGACAAAATGTGTAAACTTCGGAAGAAGACTATATTTTCTTACGAAATCAAATCTGTGTATATTTTATTGAAACAAAGTTGTCGAAAATAAAAAAAAATAATCAAATCAATTGTTAATAATTTTTCCCCTCAATTTTTATATAGTTCGAATAATTTCTGTTAAAAATTAACATTTAAACAAAATTAGAACTTGAGACTGGGATGCTTGTTCGACGTCAATGATTCCAGACTATACATGCTGTACGAATTGCGAATCACGAACACGAATTTGTGCAACCATTCACACATAGGTTTTATGATAACATGAACGTCAGTTGGGCAAAAATTCTTAAGTGTTTACAAGTAACTGGAAACGGGCGGCAAGTCTTGTTCTCGGGTTTAAATCGTTGATTTGTTAAAAATTACTTTTCTTTCATATATTTCCTCACTAAATTTTACTTTCCCAGCAATATAGTATACGGTAATTTGTACAGCCATAGACTTGCACAGTATATTGCCAGTTCTTCTTACAAGAATGATAAAGATAAGAAAGATAAACACTTTCTGTGTGAAAAAATGCAATCATGCAAATTATCAAATTGTGTTTTGGGTATCCAGGAAAACCATCCAAACCCAGTCTCTGTCACGTCCCCTTTGAGATCAAACAATGCAAAGTAATAATGCAATTGATACTATGTAGCCTACATGCCATTCACCAAACATAGTATTTGTATTTGAAGAATACAATCACATGCACACGGAGGCCGTATTCCAAGAATTGTCCGCAACGCCGTGCACTTTGTTATTCTATAATTCAATAATTCTCACTAATTGTAAGAAAACACTGTCATCTGTTGTTGTGTTTGCTTCCAAATGACTTCAACGGGGAGACGTGTAAAGTAGATGTCATGATCATGTCCACAGACACACACACGTGTCAACTCACACAAACCCATCCCGACTGATCATGAAGACACCGTTTCCAATTATCTGCACTATGATTGATTTACGCGTGACGCTGTGTTCAAATCCCAGTCACCAGCTGTGAAGCGTAATCGATCAACGAAATGGCGCGCTGAATGAAAAGGGGCGCCGAAAACGAAAAACGACGACAACAAAAACGTGAACAAATAATCGAAATGCAGAATCAAGCACAACTGAACCTGACTAAAATAAGTGTTTAAAAAAAAACAAGCGCTCGTTTAGGCATATTTTCCGGGTTGTGTTGTGCTTCGTGGCGTTTGTTTATGATTGATGACAATATTCCATCAGTTAAGCTCCTTCGGGAAGTGGGTCTGTAGACATAAACTATGGCTATATTCAAAAGAAGAGGTACCGTATATTTTAGAGAGTTTCTTGATGTTTTTGAAACGTTAAGTCTCCCTTAAAAATGACCAAAACCAACGTATATTTCAATTTTTGAAAACACGAAAGGCTTACAAAGAAGTGAGCATAATCAACAATTATTTTAAATATCTGGAAATTTACCCTCTCTTATGGCTGAAAAAAAGCAAAGAAACAGACCTAATGGGCCAAGTGAGCGAAGAGCCATTGTCACGTGTAGAACTGAAGGGGATACCAATTGAAGGAGATATCGTTCAATTATTATATCATTGGTTTTCGGAAGAGTAAATTCATTTTTTCATCCTCTAGTTTGCAATAAACACACACCCAACTAACATGTGAAAAATTTCATTCAAGTAATTAGGTGATCCCATGTTACAGAGTATACGGTTGACGTTTCGTCAGGATATGTTGTGCACGTTTAAATACCTGCGTAATTCAAACAAGCCACAGTGATTTTAGCCGTGTGTTCAAATGACATTTTTCCATACTCGACAGCATTTCAGACGGAAATATTTCTCTGGAGAATTGGTACCTGCCATCAACATTATAATCAGTGACTTTCACATTGAAACTGGTCATAATGTTATAGTCGTATCTTATATTAGCAACCATGGACTTTGTCTTCATTACACCACTACTTATTTTGTGCGATCTGATATGGGTGTATTAGGCAGACGCTCGCAGCTAATGCTTGTTTGTTTGATGTGTAAGCGCTTGAAAAATAATGATGCATCTGTTAATGACCCAACTTGACAGAAATATCTATGGGTTTATGGTCTCGATCGGAATCTTAGTTGATGAAAGATGCCTGCTAGCCTAAAGTGACGCTCTCAGAGCGGGACTAATTACACGGTGATCACAGCTATAGAGTGTGACTCGTGCTATTAAACTGTACTGCAGATGTACATCATACACGCACTGAAAGGATCATTCATTTTTATTTTTATTTTTTTATGTTTTATTTTTTTTTAGGAGTCCCCATCTGTAGTTTCTAAGACACATATCACAAAACCGGCAAGACATAAAATGACGTGTAACGGCTGTTGCATTCAATTTTCAAACACTGGTACGGATAATATGAAAAGTAACTGTTTGTAGTATAAGATTTGCAGATGCAACCATGTGAAACTCTCTTTTGGGAGGAGCATTTGCTCTGAGAATAGCCGTTGGTCTGGTCTCGACTTTTCGAACAGTGCACCCTGCACGTCTTCAGGAGAATGCAGAGTACACCTTTGGAAACGTCGACTCCAAACAAACGGCTTTTCTCAGAACAGTTTCTCAGTGTGATTCCCCGACTCTGACCACTTTCAAAAATAGATTGAAAACATACCTATTTAACTCAACATATGATTACTACTTATCTATATTCTTTTATGCTAATTCATTGCGTATCATTTTATTTGAAAAGCACTTAGAAACACTGAGTGTGAAGCGCTATAAAAGTCAATTAATCAATCAATCGTTAGATTTATAAGGCGCCAAATATTATTACTATTATTAACCAACACTTCTAATTCCAAAATAGATAAACACATGGTTGTACCCGCAGAATTTACTATAATTTATTTTTGCTATCAACACCATGCAAAGCTTCATACATTATTTGAAATAATTATCAATACAACAACACAAGATTTGCACCTATTAAGCATATTGATTACTGTGAGCTGTAATTTGTTAGTTTTTTTTTGCTGGCGACGGGTGGGTGGGGGCGGGCACATATATTTGTAGACGGGCAGTTTCAGTTAAAATTGCCTGATTATAGCACATTTTCCGGTGTCCAGAGGCTGACAGGGGGAGCAAGCAGGGGGCAAGATATTTCACATGGGGGGGGGGGGGCAGCTTCCCCCTTCCCCCTTGGCTGCGCCACTGTTCACGACACACTGGAAACTATATCATGGTCTTTGAAGTATTTGATAGCTATTAGAGGACCCTCTCTTCAGTAGAAACCAAAACTCGAGCGAAAGGTAAACACGGAGCTTCCAACACACCCTGAATAAGAGTTTCGGCGGCAGAAATATCTTCTGAGAAAATTCTAGAGCGTATGGATTACCAGCCAGTGATACATTTCAAAACAAAATATGCTACTCACAAAAACTAATTCAAAAGAAAAAAAAAACATCCGTCGCTGGTTTTGTAAAAACAAAACATAAATCAACAGAGTGAACATGAAGCCAGTGCAACTTTCAAAGGTTTTTAGCTTCTTTGCACAGTGCACGCATGATGATGCAGGGAAACCGCTCCGCCTCATATTTTTACCAATATTATTGTGAAGAATCATTTGTGGGTCGTTTATCTTTGCAGAAGTCAACTCTGACATGATACTGATCGCAGACAAGTACATACTCAGTGCAAATGAATCAAGGACGATGTGTTAACACTATTTTAACTTGTGTTTTTGAGTGGAACGCTCTCTGTCCTGAAATTCAAGGAGCATAGGGGGCATAACTTTCGCAAGAGTAACACAGTCCAGCTGCTTGAAAAATGTCGACAATTCACGAAGGACCGGCAGGTGTATAATGACATCAGCCAAGTTTATGATGCCTTGCTATGGGGTTGTCACAGAATGCAGATGCTTTTGAATGTTGTACAGGCCAATCTATAAGAAACTGTCGGATAAATCCGTTGGGTCGAGAAAAACAAAACCACTCCACTACTTTCCTTCGGAACATCCCCGTCACTCTCTTGAAGCCTCGCTTTGCATAAAGTGGTATAACGTCGCAATTCTTTTTCGCAAAATGATTTAACTATCGACACTGAACTCCTGTCAATAAAAGTTTCAAGTAAATTTGAAACGAAATGTGTGAATCTCAAAGCCATACAAACCATATAGATGCTTCAAGAAAAAAAAAAGACTGTAAAACTTTGAAAACTTAGCTAGAAGGGGGGAAATACCAATATACAAATGCCCATTTTTGAACTTGTTTCTGTTAGATTCTGATGTTGGCAGCTCGGACCACAATTAACAATATGAACGGAAACCGAATATATCCAATCCCCAGACGAACGAGATTATGGAGCATCTTGTTTCTTAAGGTCTTGTCATACCAGGCAACTTTTATAGGCAACTTGGACGCAACCAACTGCGTGGCATAATACAGGACCCCTTTGGTAGCGCATAAGTAATTTTTCAAACAATGTCTTACGATCCCCAAGGAAAAATATGGGAACATTCAAATGTGAATGCCTTTTCTTCTTGGAGATTGCCTGGAACTGGTTGCCTGTAAATTTCCTTGTGTTACATGGCCCTTACTCCTATGCATGGAGGGTTCTTTCCTATATGCTCTATAGGGAGATGTTGTGCTCGACAAGATGGCTGTCATGTATGACACGAGTCGTTCTCTGGGGTCGACATTCCCCACTAGTGCAGTAGGCAAACATAGATAATTACACTGATTACACTACCCTGGAGTAGGACATGTAATAATTCATCAGGTCCATATACAGTTAAGGACACACTGTAATTAATCGTAATTGTGAATGATAACTACCAAAAATATAACTCCCGACTCAATGAAGAGCTATAACCACTCATTAGGCTGACGCAATGGATGTAACAGTTACCATCACACCACACAGGAAATGAAAATGAGATCGACCCACCTTTCTGTGCCGTGCCCGCCGTTCAGCAGAACGCTTTCCTCGGGTATCTCCTGCCGTTGATGTACACCACGTTCCTCGGCCTCGACGTCTGCTTTACCTGAAACGCCGGACGAAAAGACAGCATTAGATGTACACAGTTTTGTGTACAGTATATTTCATACGTGTACAGTACCCCGTTGCATTCCACTGTCAGACCGTATAACGTGTGACACGGAGAGCCAATATCACGGGAGAGCGTGATACGTACCGTATATGGTATAACCAAACGAGTCGCGCGCAGCCCCAAGCCCCGTGGGCCGTTCGCAGCACCAGTGGACTACCGCGGCGGGCTAACTACTGAAAGTATTTTTATACTCAATGATTATTAAACCAAATCAATACTTACGGGGTGATATCAGACTGCCACGTGGGTAGGTAGTTTAAATGTCACAAATGTCATTTGAAAGAGATATAGTCACGTATGAAAGTAAACGAGGGATAAATACGTTGTAATCAACGGGAGGGCATTCTGCGAAACCGTTTGGCACCGTGGATCACTGTACAACACAACTTTTCGGAAACTGCTGGACTTAATTGGCACTTGTCATTAGGCTACTCGTCGTGTTAGCTAATGAGGACTAGGCTCTCACACAACAGTTCTTGTTTAATATATTTAATTAACAACTTGCCTATGGTTCATGTGGTTAATTAGTCCACTGTAGATAACTAGGCATCTTAATTACACAGTACGGAGTCGGGCCCATACACTTAGTTTAATTCAATCGTTGAATACAATCGATTACATGTTAAAATATGTAATTGGTTATTATCGAAACAATTATTATTTTGGGTTTACTCTTACACCAATGTGTGACAAGCATTCATACTCGATGCTTTCAGAATCCTGTGGGGGGAAAAAAGACTACTCGAGTGTGATTCGAACGACCCCCGACATTCTAGAGCAGATGCAACTTTAACTAGTTTCAAGCTGTAAGCTCGCCAATTATGAAGTTATGCCAATGCAGTCCTCTAGAGAATGCTTCCGTCTGAAGTAATGTCAGAGTCGAGGGGGAAAAATATCTTAAAGGCCCCTCCAACTCAACGTCACTTAATTTGATCATAGAGTTTGATTGCACATTTTAACTTGCAACAAGTATGTGACAAAACTGTTGAGTGTTTTTTTATTTCTTTACATTCCCATATAATAATAAAAAAAACAAACGAGACCTCCTATTTTTGATGAAATATTCACAGATTGGTTGTGGTGTGTTTTTTAAAACTAAAGAATAGAATGCGACTGAATTTTGGTGTCCCAAAACAGTTAATAATAATGACGTAATAACTCTATAAAATGACTACGTGGAAGCACAGGACATAAACTAATACTTCTTATAGTGTTATATTATAGACTACTAATAAGTTCAGTTGGACTATTATTACGGGTTGTAATTTTTATTGAAAATCAAAATCACATCGAAAGGGAGCACTTTCCAGAGTCAGTATGCAGTTGTATTTGTTTACATTCATCCACATCGCAATTAGCGTCATCAGCAGGATAAATAGGCAACAAGAAGAAATGTTCAGTTTTAGATGTGGGAGGAAAACCCCAAATAGGGAAAACCCCCACTCTTATAACGACCTAGTCAAAATTTCACTGGTTTTCCTAGTTGTTGAAAACTGACAAGGAAGTTAGTTAGACATACGAAAATTGAAGAAAAAAAATACAACGGATTTAGCCATACCAACTATAGAAAAGCAGTTGGATTTCACTCCTTTTGTTTTAGTTAACTTATTTAAATAATCCTGACTGGAAAACAAATATTCAGACTGACTGATCATCAGTTTGTTCCCAGCAGCAGAGTTTATGGATCATAGAGCAATGACTCTCTTTCTTGCCTTAGGTCCAGACCATGCATGTCTCAGTCAACTGGGCAACTATTGTCAGTTATCACTCCGTACCCATTGGAAGAAGGTCTGGTTCAATGACATTTCGAACGCTCTTATTAAAATGGTCTTTATCTTAAAGAGCGACAGCTGTAATAGTCCCTTCTCGCTGACATAGACTTTAAGTTCGCACGGGACTTTGGCCCCTTTTCTGCTAGCCTCTGTTCAAGGCGAATGGATACCATAAACCAAACTCAAAACTGGAATACAAGACAGGCAGTGTATGGAAAAGCATTTATCGTGTTTATTTTCAGAAATCGTGCAAAAACAAAATGCTCAACACTTGTGTGCAGGGATTAGAATCGAGAGACGTGACAAGGATCCAGAGTGGTGATTGTAAATCGAAATAACACAAGGGTTTTTCGCTCTAAAAAACCTTCAAGTTAGCACCGATACCAAATTGTTCTGAGAAATAGTCCCGTCTGAAATGCGTTGAGTTTTGAAAACAAAGTATTATTTCGTGAATTAAAACATCATACATTCCCTTGCGATGCCGGTGAAACAAGCCAGGGCTAAAACACAACATAAAAATCTACTTTTATACGACTTTTTCCCCCCAGAGGTTTAATGTCACTGAATACAACTGTGTCTGAATTTTGTGTCTACAGTTTCCAAAATCCGTTTTAATAACCATTTGCAGTCGGAATCAATTAATGGCGGCTTTTACTTTTAAATAGGCCTGTTCGTGCGTATCTGGAGCTGCACCAGGTGCGCATTGAATAGAGTCTGTTTGTTTGCTGGGTCGGTCCACTGTTTTTTCTTTTCTGAAACGTTGTCCACATGTTCATTGTAGAGAATCAAAAACTGTTTTGTTTAGATGTCTAATTCAAAAACACCTCATAGTTTATTTATTGAATTTAGTCTATTTATACTGACTACATACCCCTGGATAAAGTTACGAATAAATTGATTGCATATTATTAGCGTGAAATATGTATGCAGCTTGCTGAAGTAAATCAATGCCACGTGAATTTTCAAAACAACATTATGTTTAGGAGTCATTAATAACAGTTCAATATAAAAAGATATTGTATTGAATTACTTGATGTCGTTGACGCCTCAAAAAATCTAGGTCCGATTTTCGGCCGATTTGGCCCCAAATTTGGATTTAAATGTTAGAGAGCTATTTTTCATAGATTCGAGAAAGTTGTTAGCTTTTATTTAAGGTATTACACGATAAAACCTGCCAACAAAAACTAAAAATGAGTTATTGTCGGGAATCCGACTTTATCTCACACCCACAAGCCATGTACATAACTATGTTTTTCGTTTTGGAACAGCATCATGTGTCAAAAATTCGTTCAGAGAAAAAGAAATATACAAAACAAATTCTTGCGACGAAATCGGCTCATGCAACTTTAATAGACTGTGAAAGTGTTGCGTGTATTTCGTTCTAGTTTCCGGAAAGCTTTGGAAAGCTTGAAGTTCGAGTTTTAATGTGACGTAGGAAGCCAAATCACACACTGATCACAATGCTCGAAACTTACACAGTACAACTATACGTCCAAACCATAGGCCTAAGTGGTGCGTGCGTGGCTGCCCACGGTTGAATCATCTACGTTTACTCTGTTTTTCACATCACAATATTGCTTTAATGGTATAATGCACTTATAATTCGACATCCATATAGTTTCAAGGTTTGTCCATTCATCGGACTATGGGGTTGTAATTAGCATGTATCTTCATCTTTAAATTGCTATTGACCTTGGCGTAACGGTCAATGGCGATGGACGACGACAACGACTGTTTGTTGTTTTGGAGGAAAAACTCCTCGTTGAAAACCAACAAGTTAGGATTCGAAACTTAAACTGGCGTGGTGGAAATACAATCTAAGTAACGTTTTCGGTAACACTGTGTACATAAATCTCTCTCATGAGTTGCGGTGTTTCTGAAAAGAACCAGTGGTGAATCAACTCGACGTTTCGATCAACTGATCTTCGTAGCTAAATCCTCACCACAGGACCCTGTTTCAGCTTTCGCACATCATAGAACGTTCTACAGTAGGCCTACTTATATAGCCTGAAAACATCCGACCGAATCCAGCTTTCTCCTGAAGACAATCAGATATCGATAGAAACGTCGAGTTAACCCACCACCGGTTCTCTTCAGAACCATATAATATTATGGTAAACGCAAACCTTACAAGATTTTACAATTTTTTTCTTGCAGTCTGTATGTGATTTACTATATTTAAATGGCTGGTTTATAACTTGAGCGATTCAGGCTTTCTAGACTGTTTGTGCCTGTATAGGCTGTGGTGTAATATTCTTGTATATTTATTAAACAACATAACTTCTGCAATCATTATCCGTAAAAAGGGCACAGTAAACTGGTTAGTCCTTAGATGACACACCAACCTATTTCACAAGTTGATCTTGACTGCATTTTAAGAAGAAAAAAAAAACCTAACAAACCGAGTCCATACACCCCTGATAATGCAAGGTACAAACGTCATGTGGATTAACTTACCTATTTGTTCTTCATCAGACTTCACTGGTTCCCGTGTTGGAGACACTGCCGTGTGCTTGCCGTGGTCGCTGGTAGGTTTTTCCTCCGATCTTTTTTTCGCAAAATGGAATAAAACAAATTAGTTATCAGAACCTAGTTTTTTTGAAATGCAGGGAGATAGCTCTTCCTGGTTCGATGGATATTTCCAACCTTAAACATGTCACCCGCCTTCATCAGTTAAAACAATCACGTGTCGAGTATGGGATTGAGTCCCGGTCATGACTTTTGTGTCTTTGAGCAAGACTCTTAATCATAAATTGCTTCTCTTAGCCCAGGTGTATAAATGAGAACCTGGGCTGAGCTGGTATTAGTGTTGGATTAACCAATGCAGTACATTGAGAAACTGAGGAATGGTTTAATTATGCCTGATGAACAGGGTATAAGTTGTAAAGTGCCTTGATCTAGTTATTAGGACAAGTGTGCTATAAGAACCGATTATCATTATTATAAATATTGTTAATGTAATCAACTTAAGTGTCGGCAAACGGGCATAGTTAGGCGTTTTACCTTTCTTCGTGAATGCTTTCCGGTCCATTGACTCGAAGAATGGGGCCCTCTGCCGATGAGCGCCTGGTCCCGGTGGATGTAGATGGCTTGTCATGGTAAATGCTCAAGTTCTGAGCCGACTTGGAAGTCACGGAACCTTTCACATCAGCTCGTTCTAAATAAAAATAATTGTCGATGATAATACAATTAAAAATTAAGATTGGTTGTAACAGCACAATACAAAGTGAACTCATCTGCTGTTTTGTTCGTCTGCGTCTTTTTTCGTTTTTCAGCAATTTCAATAATTCTGACCACCGCTGCTGATATCCGAGTCAAGATGAACAACGATTCATAAAAACCTGATTTTCGCCCTAAGCATGGCATTTAGAGGGCGCCCTGTACTTTATTAAGCACACAAGTGCACCTGGACTATAGAGAGGTTTCACGTGACGTCACCCGAGACCTTTTCCTAATGCCGTGTGTACAAACAGACGTTGTAACTCTTTCAGCAGGCGACGCGCCATCCATTGAGTTTGTACATGGCTGTACCCAACATGGCTGCGAAACGAACTTTTCTCGGGGTCATGCAACCTCTCTATTATAATTAACTTGTCAACAAGCATTGAGGGATATTAGTAAAGTATCGTGATCTGTTTGATCGTGCGAAATGTTGATGTGGACGATAACTATTTTCTGTATCAGCATTTATCACAACTGAACCTTTTCAGTTAATATGTTTGCATTATTCCCACTGTCGGAAATATTGGACTGGGAAGAGTGGCATAAATACTGAAACCGATACCGCCAGGGAATACAAATGAAATTTGGGCCAAACCCGCATGTTTCTTAAAGGTCCCATGAATTTTTTTTTTTTTATTGGTTAAAAAAAAAAAAAGTATGCCTATTATAGTATATCTTTACTTTTTCACATTTTTACATGCGTATTAATCGTAGAAGTAAAATTAGGGGGTTGCCGTGCTCCGCCCACCCTTCCTCATTAACATAAAATCTGTGACGTAGACAGTGGAACGGCTGACCGGGGCCATGTGTGTAACAATAACATACAATGCATTGTTGACCACTCGGCACCAGAGCCGTCTTTGAAATGTTTTACCACAGCTACGTCATGGATCATTGCGCAATCAGATGGCACACATTTTCTCAATTAAAGCGTTTAAACGCATAACAGACACATCAAAATAGTCAATACTATGTTTTGTTAATTTCAAACCATATTAAGCCACAAAAATGTTCCGTGACAAAAAACCTCTTCATGGGCCCATTTACGGCTTTACGCACCATGCCTATACCCCCATTACCGGCTGTAGTCTTGAACACAAGGCGCATTTCGGTGAACTTTAAAACAAAACTGATACGAACATAGATGACTAACCAGATGGTATCCTCCTGCTGGGGTTGGTACTGGTGTAATGGAATATACTTGGTTCATTACGAGGCTTGGACGCTCTGACGTTACTTGGTGATAACTTCACTTTATCCGTGGTCCGTTCTGGTGATAAGGTCCTGCTCCGCGCTTTCTTCTCGGGCTGATTCGGTTGTTTCGGTTGCTGATCACAATAAGAATAAACCAAAGTAGTTTCGATCAAAATGTTATTACAAATCCTGAAAAATCCATCTCACTGTGTCAATCACTGATGGATTTAGTGCTGCATCCACACTACGCCACCCGTTCTTATTATGAGGCCTGGTTAACAGAGTTCCCAAAGTGGGGGAATTTGTGATGATTTTAGAAAGTGCAAGGAATTCTGCAATTATTTTGCAGGTATAGCTGTGTTAAGGTGAACACTATTAATCGAAGCTCAGCGTAGTAAGCCACATCATGAAAATTTACTAAATAAAGTAATTGAAGTGCAGCCACCTTCTTTCCGCAATGTGCAATATTCAAGAAGTCACAGTGAGGGGAGGTGATATATATCCCCACCACCCTTTGGATTCACTACCGTGCATATTATAGGAGTCTGGAAGAGATGGCACAGTTTATTGCCTGTGGGCCATCCTTACTTGTTTTTTCGTCGCTTCGGGTGTCCTTCTCTCCTGCGTGGTACTCTTGGTCTCTTTTGCTCCTTGTTGCTTCCCGGATGGGTGCTTCGTGGTCACTGTGACTTTAACTGAGGTACTTATACTTGATGGCTTATTAGTGGCGCTTGCAGTTGGTGATGATTTGGGCGGTTGACTTCTCGGGGGGCTTGTCTCTTTCGTTGCATGGGTGGATGTGCTTGGCTTCGTTTTGTCGGTTGGTTTCTCGGCTCCATTGTTCGTATTTAGTCTGGTCCTATGTCCGTTCTGATGAATCCCCTTGGATTTAGTTGAAGATGAGGGTTGGGCTTTAGATGATTTATCGCGAGGGTGTTCTACATGGATGCAAACAGAGCAATCGTTTTTCAAACTATGTAATGCCAGTTGTCTTTCAAATCGCTGTGTTCACCATAAAACTATTTTGAACTAAACTTACCTTCAGTTGGAATTGGCACTGAATTATTTTAATTAAAGAGACAACGGTATACAATATCAGTAGAGTCAACCATCCCAGTTGTGTTGAGTTTGACGGTTAACTGGATAAGTTTTGTTTTGCATTTAAAACCGCGGTCGTTTGACACCATACGGCAACTTTAAAAATAACGGTAAAAAACTAGATCAATGGCTGAAGTTTATCAGGTCTTAATAAACAAAAATTATTACATGTATTCTTACAAAACGTTTGAAATTGTCTTCGTATACATTTTTATATTAATATTCATAAATAGTTTCAAAGTATGTCCTTCATAATTTCTTAAATAAAATATCTTCAAATATTCTAGGGCAATTTAGTTTTCAGCCAACTGGTATTTTTTACAAGCACTATTTTAACTATCAATGTAATGTTAGAGGTCTACAGAGAAATAAAGCAGCATGCTCAACGAAAATTCTCAACATCGATAGTACAGACCGCATCGTGAACTTTCCTCAATTCGTTGAAAATTTCGAAATGTGAAAATCACTTTGACGTGTTTGCCACTGCCTGAAATTGCTCATGGGCGAACCTCGCATTCAGTCAAACAACGAGTTGAAAACTTAGGATGACGTCATCTTTACAGAGATCGTGCAAAGTCTACTTATTTCAATTATATTACTGTTTGGTGAGACACTAAGTGCAGTCTAAAAAAAATAACAAAGACAAAACAAAATTTTTCCAAAGATGATTTCATGCAGGTAAAAATAAATGAATACACATCAGCGCTGCTGTGGATTATACTTTTTTTGGGGAAGACAATGGTAAAAGGAAGGCGTGTCCAAGTCACTTGACGAAGGTTTTAAAAAATACTTTAAAAAAAGCATCACGTTAGTCAAAAAGTAGCCTCGCATGCAGCAGGTTTAAATCATAACAAAGTAACAAATTTAGGGATGGGATTGCTGCTACTCGGTGGACCGTCCTTCTCTTTATTTGGTATGAGGTGCCAGGTGGATCCTAGAGGACCGGGGGAAACAGACAACGCCAGCCTTAAAAAAAACATGGATTTAGATTACAAGGGTGAAACACACACGAGGGCCTAAAGCTTTTGGCTCAAGTCCTTTGCGTATGCCTTGCTGTACTTTGAAGTGCCTGATTCTAAATTCTGCACAGAGGGAGAGGTTATCTCTAGGTGTAAATGTGGGCAATCCTTCGTAAACGAACTAAAATAAACAAGCATTTTCTTTTTTGTAGGATTTGAGGCTTCGCATGGTGAAATAGGATAATTATGTACCACCGTGCAAACAAATATATTTTAGGAATAGAAGTGTTGGCTCTGAAAAGAGCTGGTTGGTTCTTTTATCAAGGGAATTAAACAGAAAATAGTGAGATTGTTGTTTTCAACACAGTTAAGAGGTACGATTACTCATAATTTTACCATTGTAATATTGTGAAGGGGGTTGAGAGACACTATTGTTGTAGCGTGGGAACGAGTGAGCATGTTTACCCGTTTTCCACTTTACTTTTACCACATATCCTTGTTTATCCTTTTATTTAATGTTGTTTTTTTTCAAGCAATGCATTTAACCAGTTTTTATTTACTTTATTTACTTCGACTGTGCTTGGACCAATTTCCAGAGCTGTTAAAAGCACATTTAGTTTAAAAGGGAACCGTTTTACATTATAACTTAAAAATCCAATTACATTTTTGGTTGGTACTTCTTGGCTAGTAAATGTGTGTGCTTGAAACGTACCCTTTGTTTAATTCGGCTTCAAAATGGCTGCTGTAAGCCAAAGCTGAAGCCAATGTCTTACAAATGTATTGAAAACCCATTTTGCTCAATTGTCTTTCTCCTGACCCGCTGCAGGATTGTAGGACTTTATGAAACAGTCAACGGTCATGGCGAGTTGCAAACTAAACATAAACTTACTACCAGTCGGTTGTGTGTTAAGTTCACATTGCGTTAAATGTTTACAGGATAGTGAATGTGAGGTTACTGTTAATCTCAACTCAAAAATTAGTAGAAATTAGAAAATCATCTCATGTTAACAAACTCAATTAAATCAAATTAATTTAAAAAAGATTAAATCTATTGTTACATGATAGATGAGTGTGAAGTAAAAGGTTAGACGAGTCCGGTAATAATGATATTTTGGAGGCGCTGGGGGAAAGGAAGAGCACAATAATGAACAACAGATAACAAGGGCTCGCTTTAAGGGGGAATCCACATAACACTATAAAACACATACGATCTCGACACTAAAAAAAATCGCCAGGCAACTCAGGAGCAGATTCTATCCATACCTTTGTAAAAGTTGTTGCTTTCGTTGTTAAGGATTCTTTGTCAAGCTGGTGGTGTGCACAGAAAGTATACCCGCGTTAAAAAAAAAGGTAATGTGACAATTTCAAAGCAAAGAAGATTCTAATAACGTCTCTCTTGGATAAAGTTTGAGTTGTGACTGCACGGTGTGTTGAACAGATTTTAAAAAAAAACATGGATTTTACGTTACTGTGCTCTTCCCAAAAATCTAGGCCCAATTTCATAAAGCCGTTTACCAGTAAGCAAATGACAACCAAGAGAAAATTTGCTGCGCTTTGCGCGCGTGTTGGACAAAGCTGCTCTGTATTTTTGGACAGCCGGAAAAATTAGCACGCAGGTTAGCTTTTTTTGGCGTTAAAAGCAGCGTTTGGGGGGAATAGAAATGCGCTCTCTGTAAGCAGACCTTTACCGCTGTTACAGGCTTTAGGAAACCAGACCGTATAAATGAAGTCACGGGTCAGACTTTTTTGTTAACCCAAGTTGGGATAACATGTTCTTTAATATCATTATACAGAGAAGTGGACCAGCTGAGAAGTTGGAATCAATCATAAAAACTTGTCCCTCCCTCCCCACCCCTATTCTGACCCGAAACTATGCTGAGACAACTGGACACAACACAGATGAGGAATCAACCAGTTTAACGAGAAGAACAGTGGCCACTTCGTAGCCTCTTATATCAGCCTGCATGGAGAGACGACAGAGTGAGAGCATATTTGTAGCTGACAATGGTCATCAAGAACGGCGACAGGGAAAAAAAACAACGAACATGCACTAAGAAGCGACTGGAAATGCGGAACAACAAGAGTTCAATAGACAGTTTTCACAGTATCAAAAGTGACACAAAGAGATAGACACTGAAAAATATCACGTGACCAAATATTTTGTGTAGTTACAAAATTAACACATACCACCGCAAATGAACCTTTCAATACTTGATAATTATAACTGAAGAGGACATTCCTTTGTTGGAGGACTAAGCATAGGTTTTGAAATAACTTCAAAATTGTACTGTAATTAAGGACAGCTTTGAAAGGTTAATATCAAATAACAAAGTCCCATAGTTTTGTGAAGTTTGCTCTTAATGGACGTCGTTGAAGAGTTTCTAGGTTTTGTTTGTCCCAGCTCTAGTTCATTTTATAACAAAGATTGTCCAAAAGGAAAAATGATAATAATATTTTTTCTAAATGTCTTACCCTGGCTCCAGCCAGACTTGTCGCTCTGTGTGGACCGATCCGTGTCGTACTCGTAGCCTGACGAGCGCGAACTCTGGGAGTCCGACTCCATCAACTGCTGGGCCGCACTCGACACCTGTACCCTCTCCATGGATCGCGAGAGGGCGCGCCGCCTCTCCGGCGACCCATGGTCCCCAGACACCGAGGCTCCCCGCCCGCGCGTCAGAATGCTCAGAGGGTGGCCTTGATGGTTAGCAGGGACGGTGGTGATTGGGGAGAGGGCACGTGGGGAGAAGGCCTCTTGTTGACCCGTACTTGCCGGCTGGTCTTGCAGAGAAAACCATCGTGGTCGGTTGTCCAGAATCTGACTGTCAGATAGGTCTATAAGGATCTGTAAAAAGACAGAGTTTAATTGGGACTAAGAATAAATGGCAAACATCTTTAACAATTTCATAGCCGCAAAATATGTAACCGTCTTTAACCTATGAAAGGCTTCGATGACCTTTATAGAATCCTAGTTTATTGGACGCAAAATGTTCGTACCAGAGGCTCCTTCAAACTGGTATGCCTCAGTTTGCTACTACATGGCCAGTGAGTGTTTCATTCGACGGTGTCTGTTAATGTTCTTAACTTATGTAAAGCTAGGCGAGGTGTTTTTTTTCCGGTGCGAGCCGAAAAAACGAACACAATTAATCTTAAAAACACTTGTGCAAAATAGTTCTTATAAACCACAAGTAATGACGGAGTTTTAGGTGAGAAAAAATGAATGAAAACGCACGTGTGATGAGTACATATTGGCCAACGAGAGAAGTCCATTATGACCCTGCTTTGGAAGTGTGTGAGAGCATGGGGCAAGATTTGTTTTGCCTTAGAGGTATGAAATATGATAATTCATTGTAAAAACAAATAAACTAATAAACTTATTTTTAGGAAAGGTTATTACTTTTTATAAACTGTGAAGTATAAACGTATAGTTTATAGTGTATAGCGTGTATTTTGTGTGTTCTAACTGACGTGAACATTTTTTTGCATCTAAAACATTACATGCACGTGCACAAAATCCTAGACAACTATTGCAGTTGTTTGAGGTCTTTTTGAAAAAGCACCACTAATTTTAATATTTGTTTTCATGTTCACAAGTTGGTGTGTGTGTATTGAAAACGAGAGGACTGGAATGAGTTTCCTTTATACTGAAAACCGATGGTGAAACATGCAATTAAGGCACAAAAAACGTGGACAGTTCTAGGACTCTGTATATTTACCTGCCCCATAAAGTCGTTGAAGGTAAAGCGGTCGAAATCCCAGACGCTTATCTCTAATATTTTGGTTGCCAATTCCTGTGGTCTGACGGCTCTGTATAAGACAGTCTGGTTCCATTCAGGGGTCAGAGTCTTTGGAACGTACCGAGTCTTCCGTTTATTATCCGGTCTAGTGTTGATTAAATATAAAAAAAATCCATAAATCCATTTAGTGTTGATTGCATGTACATAAAAATAAACAGTCGTCTGCTAAAAGGTCCTCTATATAAAACCTTGGTAATGATCGACCCCGCAAAACTCTAAAAACGAATAAACAAAAACAAAAACAAAACAATGAATCTCTTTTTAATCTGAACGACGTTTTTGACAGCAGTAAAACAATGTACTGGAAAGAATTTGCGGGTAAACACTAACAATAAGCGAAAATGTACCTTAAAACGTTTATAGTTTTCTCGGTTTGGTAAATCAAAAAATGAAAACATAAAATGCTAAAAATATAAAAATAACAAATAAATAAATAAAATAAATTAAAATCACTAGCGATGGTGTCAGTTGGATGAAATTTTCGCATATTTTTTTATGCGTTCGTTTAAAATTTGAATTTGAATGATCGTCATTTTCAGTGCAATGGCAGCGTCTTGGGAAACCAGTAGATAATTTTTTTTGAAAACTCAACTCTAGTCATGCGGCAATCTAAAACCAAAAAGATAATTAAAAAAAAAAACAAACAAACAAACAAACAGAAAAAACGTTAAACGGAATAGTGCCTTTGGGTGCGCACTTTTGGGCTATAAAAGCATTTGTTATGATGAAATTAATATGGTTGGATAGATATGTTAAAAGTATAAGGAAATTATTAATTGAAACGGTCCGCCATTTTGTAAAACCACATTTTTGACTCCATAAATGGCAGACCGTTTGTCCGCTGGTTGTACTTTCAGAGGCAAAATGTTTGTTTTTATTTAATTTTACTAGACCAACTCACTATTTACAACACCTTGTGTTTTATTGCCCAAACGACCCTTAATTAAAAGGATCAAGGAGCAATTCCAACCAGCAACGTTTTAAGAGATTTGAAGGCAATGTGTCCATTAAAAAAAACTTTTTTATTCTTCAATAGTCAATACTTACCCTCTACCAGGTAAAAGGCACGTCTTGACAAACGGGTCAGCTAGGCCGTTGATGTCCTTTGGGGCCAGGCCACGGCCTCGGAGTATACCAACGATCAGATCGCCAGTCCGGCCGTCGTAATCCAACTGAATCTGGAGAATTGTGAGGAAAGAGGAGTTATTGAGAGAGAGCGCCGAGTGTTCTATACGTGCTCTATACCCACTAAAAATGATATTCGAACCTGCAACCATAGAGATTTAACGGTTCAACGCTATATCAACCTAACCGTCATGCAGTGATCTGCGTGAAAGAGGAATGGTTGCTTTTTGACATTTTTTATTTTAATGTAAAAAAAAGAAAAAGAAAAAAAAACATCTTCGCAACATTTTTTTTTAGTGTTTTAAAGGGCCTGCTGGGAAGTGAATATTTCTTAGGAACATTATTTTGTGCTACTTTCTAATCCCCCTAACCGTATGGAAACTTATTGATACCCCTTTTTGGTTAATTTGATTGAAAACTGCACTTTCTTAAACATTAAAAAATGTCCACTGTTTTCCGGACAACTGAGGAAGCTGTTGCCGTGATGTCATTTCATGGAGACACTGTGGTTTTTCGTTGAAATTCATGAAATTGTAAATCCCATAATTTGCTTATTGAAATTATTTGTGAGAAAAGTTTGCTTATTGGCTTACTACTATGAACTGACAGCAAAAAGTCACTAAAGAAAATAAAGTCTGCTACAGTCTGTAAACTAGTTGTACATAAACTAGGTGCAATATTGAGGTTTCTGTCTGTATAATGACATCACACTTTTGCTCGTGAATAATATGGAAATTTGCATCAGCATAAAAACCAACAGGGCACCAAATTACCCTTGAAAATTGAAAATAAGGTTAAATGGAACACAAAGGTGCATTTTCCAAGGACTGCATTTAAAAAATTACACTTAATGGCTCTTTAAATAACAAGTTTTTAATACCTACCTGTATTTCTCCACTAATTTTCTTATTTCTGTCTCGACCTTTCCTCTGTTGAAAAACAAAACAAAATGCTCTATTACTATTTAAAACCCCACAACAAAATTTGAGCAGAGAAACGCACAATTCAGAAAAAAACACAATTATATCGTGATGTCAATGACACAGTTAAAAAAAATCAACGAGTTGAGCCGTCCTCTTGAGGTAACAAATATTCTGTTATGTCGCAGTATTGACTGCACTTTACTGTTTCTTGAGTCAGCCCATTCATCTCACATTGCATGGATGTGATTTCCAATCAAAACACGATATCACAACCTCCCATATAAGATGAATGAACCATCGAGCCTTGAAATTACGTTGCTTGCCAATTATCACTTACAACAAAAACACAAAATGCTACCCTGAAGTGTTTGTAAAATAAACCTATAGCCAGTCTGTTTTTGTAACAAGGAGATCCACCACCCGCTAGCGTTGCTATTGCTGTTTAATATATTCTGATGGAGGTTTTTTTTTATAACATACCTTTGGTGATGAATTCTCCGTGTTGGCTGACGTAGCCGGCGAGCTGTAGACGTACTGGGCCTTGGAGATTCCTTCAAGACGCTCGGATAACATCCTCGGGTCCACGCCGTTACGTATCGCTTCGTCGTCAAGTGCCTCTGTGCCAGATGGAATCGTATGAAAAGTTGTGTTACAAAACGGAAGACAATTTCTTTTAGTGAAACAGTGGCGTACATCCGTGTTGAAAAGTGGAGGATGATTTTGACAGTACCACGTCATACTTGGCAGTTTATGAGATAAATTTTGCACGTAATTACCTAGGTCAAACGCATTTTCCCAGCACAGTGATTTACCGTTAAAACACATTGACAAAAGACCCAAGAAATGTAATATGCAGGAATCGATAACGAGAAAAGTGTATCAATTCGTTCTAACCGTTAAAAAAAAAATGTATAAGCATTGTTATCTTTTCACCACAAAGAAAATTGGCGGGGTCACCCGGACCAAATGAAGAGTTACAGAGAGGGGGAAGATCTGTATAATATCTCCACACCCAATGGACTCGAGTGGTTAATAACAAGTTTTTCCCAAGTGTTGTTGTAAAACGCCCCTGCGTCATGTTACAAAATAAAGTAATCCTACTTAAGCATTTTTGTATAGTCTTGATCTTATTGTGACAGCAAATAAATGAAAACTGCTTCAATGTAACCGACAGACACCCATAAAGATATGTCGATTGTTTATTCATTGAGTACCTTCTTCGATGAGTTGAGGAGGGTTGCTAGTTGAGCGAGACCGAGGGCTGTTATCACCGGGAGGTCTGGTCCGTTGTCTGGGAGACTCCAACAAGTTCGTTCCACTATAAACAGCAGACAAGTTAAGATGAGTTAGTATTTTACACTTTAACCTGAGTGGTCTTGTCCTGCCTTTCACCCCGTTTCGAATCCCACCCAGGGCGGAGCTTGGTTCGTCAGTCCCCACCTGATGACGTGGGTTTTCCGTATTTGGGGTTTTCCTCCCACATCCAAAATTGAACATTTTTTTCACCGTCTTTTCTACACAGGTATCCTTCAGGCCTATGGATTACAGTGCTGGTGTCTTTTGATGACCACTTGTTTATTTACCAGAAATACATATTTGATATAAAAGTATAACTGCAGACTCTTTACATTCATATTGGGATGTTTTTACCATTTGACAACGACCTCTACGTCTCCATTGGGTGTTCTTGTTATTCTCTGAACCTCCTCGTATGTCCGGCCAGTTAACGGCATACCGCACCATTCCAGCACCTGATCACCTTCTCGCAAACCTAATATGAATCAGATCATCACGAGTCTAAACAAAGTACGTACATAATATCAATTTGTGTGGACTTGTTGGCGTCACCGTTGTTTATCATTTTTGTCACTTTATCTTGAGGAGAGAATCTGCGAGGTTATAACCTTACAGGCATTGATAACTTCCGTTTGCTTTACCAGTCATTGGGGTTGGTAAACAGTTTAAAACATTGCATTTTAGGGTGTCTTCTGTACGTGAACAATTGCATAAAAATGACTCATTCATTCCATGTCTTTTGAATGTTCACTGGAATTTCAGCTGCTTCCATCTTTAACACAACGTGCATGATGGCACGTGTTCATCTTCGTAATGGTAAGAAGAAACACCCAATCCCGCCACTGGGATCGTCACTGACAGCTAAGAAATATTCACATAGAAAACTCCATAGAAATAATGTTCAGTCAATACAAATTATAAACATATCAGATTTATGTTCTGTACCCAAACAAAAAAATCTCTCCGCCAGTCAACTATATCATCACCAAACTACGTGCAAATTGAACATTGATTGATTGGGGTTGTACACACGAACCTTCTCTGTCTGCTACTCCAGCCCGGTGTATCTCAGCGATGTAGGCAACCAGCTGATCCGATCCTGGTACCCGTTTCCCGCCAATTATCCGCATACCAATGCCGTGGTTCCTGCATTTCTTGTCATTAGGATCACGTGGGAGACGAAATCTCCTGGTGGGAAACTGGTAGTCGGCTTGTGATACCCGTTGCTGCGGGAGAAAGTTCACAGAGCCGAATTGCTTAGTAAGCCAATCCAACACGGACCCAATTTATAGAGCAGAGTCAGTAAGAAAATAACTGTTAACAGAATCCTGCTTAATAGCAAAGTGTGGGAATCCAAGCACAAATATAGCACCCCTCGTGTTCTGGCTTTTATTGAGCAACATGTTTTTGTGTTTATTTATTATTATTATTATTTTTTTATTTATTTTTTTAATTAAACAGCTCTAGACATTGAGGACTAGACTTGGATATCTTTTTTAACTTTTTTTTATATTATTTTATCATAACAAGCGGCGCTTGCATGTTCTTCGTACCTGTATGTGTCGTGATCCACCAGGCACACTTTGGTAGATAGCCTGTCGCCGTCGCTCGTCCTCGTCGTCACCGCTGTCATCTGCTCGTCTTGTCCATTCACTAGCTTGCATTCTATACACCTGATCACCGTAATAGTAATCTGTGGTGTCGGATAATAAAACAGCCATATTATTTGTACAACTTGAAACAGTCATCGTTCACAAACTCATGAACAACAAGTTCTGCTTTGTTTGAAATGAGGGTAAAAGTAAAATCGGAAGATTTGTGCCAAAGGCTTGAGGTGTTACCACCGGGTAAGGTTTGGCCTCTAGACTGGGACTAAAAGTGGGAGAGTTGTACCAACAAAAAAGCGTATGTGACTTTAAGAACATGACAAGACGAAGAAATCATGCAATAAGTGACCTTCTGGAGAAGCTTGTCTCCTCTCCGATTGTAGCACCCTTGGAAGACTTCTGGAACGAGATCCTGTCGACGGCCGTTCACTGCTCTTAGCACTTCTGGAGAGGTCCTCACCGGAGTGGTGATGCTGACGGCGTCTGTGATCACGGTGTAATTCACGCTCACGATGGGAATCACGGTCGCGATCACGCACAGGACTTGGGCTGATGGTGCGTGACCGTTCACGCTCGGAGGACGAGACGTCCTCACGGGACCTGCTGTGCTGGCGATGGTGTGAGTCCCTATGGAGATCCCGTTCACGACCCCCACGCTCCTCTACTGGCGTCACAACATCTTCACGGGATCGATGGTGCGGGCGGCGCTGGTAATCACGGTAAGAACTGTCATGGTATTGTGAAGCTGGGGATGAGCGACCGTGATCACGGTCGCGTTGATGGTGGCGATGGTGATCACGCGATTGGTCGCGGTGGTGTCGTGACGAATCTTCGGAGCTTCGCCGTTCTTCGGTACTCCTTCGTCTTCTACTGCTTCCCTGTAAATTATAACCACAAGGAGAGGAGAGGAATAAGAACGTTCAAGCATGGGATGATGTCACAGAAAGGAATGTCTCAAGTGGCAGAATTGATCAACGGACGTAATGTATGACATCTTCCACATTTCTGGCAATAAACAAATGGGCAGGATGATGGATGAACATTTCCAGCCAGTTCAGTTATCTTTTATACACGATGTGGCACGTACATTCTTATGTGAAAAAAAATATACCTTCTGAATGATTATACTTCCTTATTACACGATGTTGTGTTATTCTAGATCAAAATCTAATGTACAGCCGGAACAAACATTTTGTTTAGTAAAAAGGCATTTACAATACTATGGAAAGCTTGAGTTTACATTTCGCAAATGTCACAAACAAACCCCCCAAAACAAACAGTTGGTTTGATTGAATCAAACGTGCTTTTTGAAGAAGGGGTGATTAGACATTTTGAAAATCTACCATAGAAATGATTATGCCATTTTTGCCGGTTATCATCTCTGATGATGAACTATACGCACGTTTACCTTTTTTTCACCTCTGAGAAATCGTATAATGTAAAAACAAACCTCAATGCCTCGGCAACAGATCGCGGCAAGTCAACAGAAACTAACTCCAATGGGGCCGAAAACCAACGGAAACTACGGGGGATTCAGCAAGAACGGTCCGAGTCAACATCCAAAAACAGGAAGTTAATTTTGCAGTCAAAATAATAATTCCTCGTTCGTATAAAACCGGTTGAGCGAATGATCCGTCAGTCTTGTATACACCAAGCAATTTAATCAAGGAGCTTCTCCCAAAACAGTGGCGAACAAACCACAAAATGTAAATTACACATACTCAATTTAGGCCCCTATACAAATGTTTTTGCAAAGGTCTCTGCAGAGTTTATCGCAAAAAGGATTTTAGCTAACCCGATTTGTTTCTGCATGCCCGGGGATCTATGCGTGGCATTAACAATACATAATTCGATATATGCGCACCGGTCTTTCCGGATAATAAAAAATGGTGCCAGTGGCCTTCGGTCAGGGAAGGTTAGCTATGCTTAATCTTCAATAACAGTGGGGTGAGCCATTCTTCAATTGAAAGGGATTTTGAACGAGCATGCATTCAGTCACTCTGACTGATGAGTCAATCTGTGAATAACTTTTGACACACTGCTGGTGAGCATTATTTGGGGGGTGAAAAAATATGAAAGGTATACACCCCGGAACAAAGCTATCAACAATTCACCAGCCGTGGCTCCACAATCTATACATTTGACATAAATAATCAGGATGTTCGTATGCTAAAATGGCATTTATTTATTTATTTATTGTCAATCTTTCCCCTCAAAATACTCATACATATTTATTGTCTCTTACACATTCTGATTGTAGGGTTTGATATTAAGTTTGCTTCATTTACTTTGTAAAAATGTAATCACTGAATTGAGCCAGGCAATTATTATTTATAATGGATTTATTTTGTTTCTACTGAAGCTACCGTTAAGGTAATACAATTGGTGACTTTATTTGTAGCATCGGCTTCTTCCTTGAATAGCTTGTTGAAGGATTTGGCCGCAATGTATTCAATCAATGACCTCGGTTTCAATCCCATATATAAGCTGAATGTCGGATTTGGTCATGTTTTAGTCTTCATTGTCATCTATATGATTTGGCTTCACCGAGATATTCTTGTTATTTATATGTATGGTTTTGTTTTTTCGTATCATTGGACTGACAACCCCCACAACGCACAAACGCTTGTTTACAAGACAATGTCAACCACTAAATACCGGAAATAAAATGTACAATAAATGCATAAAATGTAAACGACTTCAATATTTTTTTATAGAAACTTGTTACAGCTCTATTTAATTTGTTTAAGGGGATAAAAACACACATTGGGGATTTACCACTTCTCTTCACTTGAGATTCCTCTCTCTCGAGGAGCTCAAGTAAACAACGATTTATGTTATATTTATAGTAAACTATCATGAAACCTGTTGCAGAACTTTGAGAAAGACTCTGCTCTAGCTAGGTTGAAAACGTGAGGCCATTCATAATTGTTGCATTCATAGCAGTCTGCAAAAGCTAATTCCATTTGAAAAGTAAAAAGGAAATACATAAACAGACATTGATTTACTGTGGTAAATAAGTATCACAGCAAATAAGTTGTGACTTAGTTTAAAATAAAAACAAAGGGTATGTAAAACTGCAATCTTAAATGTCAGGGTATTCACATCAATAACATAAATAAATACAATTGAAATACAGCTATAGTTACCGAATATTGATCGTAAGTCTGAGATTTTTTGTAGTGTGTTTCTTACCTTGCTACTGTCAGAATAACCCGCCTCGTCGTCTTCAGAATGCCCCCTGTGAGAGCCGACACTCTCCATGCTGTCTTGTCGATGAGGGCGCTTCTCCCGTGAGGATGACCTCTCAAGCTTATGATGACTGCAAAATAAACAATGAATCTATCACTCAGTTGTTTCAAAACAAAATTAATACTAAAATAAACTCTTGTTTTCAAGATTTAATATATCAATTTATTGTTTTGTTTTCTGTTACTATCCATCTAGGTATTTATCTCGATTTTGTTTTTTAATCAAGTTGAATTGCTTGTGCATGAATAAAAACAACACCTCGCATAATTTAACAATTTGCAATCATCAGAAGCATTTTTGCTTGCTAGAAGTTTGCTTGTTTTTAGCTATAAAATGGATTCACAATGATCAATGAGAAAAAACACGACTTTTTGTCTGTGTTTGCAGAAACCTGAAATAAGGTTCAATAGGACGAATACAGGGATACAACTGATTTTTTCCATGCTCGATTCAATTGATAAAACAGGCATCAGGTGTTTCTTACCTATCTCTCCCGCTACGCGTTTGCCTCTTCCCTTGCTCTGTAGAAATCTTTTGCAACCTCGTCTCTTCTTCCAGAGGCAATATCAACCCCTGTTGGTCTCTTTTGATGACCGCCCTCTCGCGGTCAGTCAACTGAGGCGTTGACATTGATACAACTTCCCTGGTACCACGAGTTCGATCTCTGGTCACCGTCTCCAAAGACCCGTATCGTCGATGGTCACGGAGTGGGGAGTGGTCGCCTTCTCCCCTGCGAGCGATTTCGTCAAGGCTCTGGCTCAACTTGACTGGTCCCTGTCCTCCTTTCGACGAGGAACCACCGACTGCTGACCACTCTATACCCCGTCGTATCTTGAGTTCGTCCAGCCGTTTGGCCGAGTCCTCCATCTGCTTCTTACGGCGTTCGATCTCCCTTCTGAACTCTTTGTCTTGCTGCTCACGGATTTGTTTCTCGATGATTTCTCCTTCACGACTCAGACGGTCTACTTCCTCCGGCTGAGATGAAACGGATTATCAGCGGGTAGGGAAAGGATTAAAAGCAATATCTAAATTACTACCGTCAATGATCCAATTCTGAAATAAACGGTTAAAGGTGTACATGTTCTTGTATTTTGTTATCACAAACTAAAGTGAAGGTTTATCTTGCTACGACACAAAGCTAACTAAACTCCTTCCTGGAAGTAAGCGCAATGTGTTTCGACAGGGCAACATCTTGAACTAGTCAAAAATGAATGTCAATACATCAGTTTGTTTTAAAAGATCTAATTCAACAACATGTGTTCGACAAAATGCCTTCGGTTTGAAGATTTATTTTAAACTGTTAATCGCGCAATTGAGTGTCTGTGCCTGTTACTAATATTGATGGCAACGTCCGACAGGTGATAAATAATAACTAGGTTCCTTTCTATTTCACTGGCCATGTCTCTTTTTTCTTTTATAAAACAAAATATTTATAAATAAAAATGAATAAATAGATCAAATCTTTTCAAAGTCTTTTCACGTAACTGATGTGGTTGCCGGTATATATATATTCAGTTAAAAAAACAGGAAAGAAAAGAAAACAATCTTCTTTGAAGCATTCCAACTCCATTATTTATAACCGCAACGATCACATCAGTCCTCGAGTATTCAACTGCCCAAGGGTGTCCCTTAATTATTAACTCCAGTATTTAATTAACTTCCTTAATGAATTCAGTGGGACTCCCTTCATTTACAAATGTCAGTCACAGTCTACCTGGTATAGAGTCATGCTGTGAATTTTGAATTAACTTTCAGCTTCTTTGTATTCTCACAGCATAGATTTCATAATGTAACTGGATCACCTTTGACATGACAGATTTCCTCAAGCTAGACTTACATTTCGGCGACGAGTTTTTAAGTACCGTTCTTTGTGCTTGTGTTTCGAGTAGGCCTTTGACATCTAGGGGTTCTAGCATTACGACCAAGTACAAAATTGGGTGTCATCGGGAAATGACTGCGGTGGTTTAATATGATATTGATGATGTTTATACAAGAACTAATCCTCCAGATGTAAATGTTCCACCTGGATTACCGTCAAACTCGAGCAAAAAGAAAATAAAAACATCGTAGATTATTTCAACTGCAACAATCGGAATAAACAGGTACTTGAACCTGAAGAAAAACCCTAACAAAACGGGATCACCAATTAATTTGAGGAAATGTTTACAGGTTGTTTGTGTTGTATAGTCACTGAGTACAAGAGAAAAGAAGTTAATTATCAAATTAAACCACTGTGTAATTATGTAATGTACTAACCCTCATGTTCCCGGAAGGTCCATCCCGTCGTCGTCGTCGATGACCAGACGAATTACTCTCAGAAGACGTCTGACTCGTAGATGTGTCGAGAGGAGATGACCTCTCTTCAGATGTGACGTCATTCCTAAGTCTGTACCTCCGTAGTTCCTTAATACTTGGTTCCTCTTCCGGCAATAGAATAGCATCTTGCTCAACCGAATGATGTAACAGCTTGCCTTGAGATTGAATGACCTCTGCTTCGATGTCGACGTCTTCTTTAATCGGTGAGAACATTGGTGGGATGGAATCGGCGGCTTGACGGCGATTTCTCCGCCTCTGTGGAGACGCTTGGGGCGAGAGGCGGTTACCAGCGTTTGGCGATTTACCCTTCTTATCTGGTTTATCGGTACCCGGAACAGTCAATAACTGGAGTTTGCCGCTGGTTTTATGTGCGTATAACAGACCCATTGCAGCATCTCTACCACCAAACTCCTTCCCCTGTGCTTGGGTGCGAGCGGGCTCGTTGGTCACGGCGTCCCTGTCAAGCTGTGCTCTTTTATCAGCAGTGACGAGCTTTAGCTCCTCTTTAAGTTTCTGGCGGACGGTCCTTAAGCGATAGTCTGGGAGTTCGAACGTGACTGAACTCCAGCTGTCGCTTAGGCTGCCTCGCGAGCCCGAGGAGGACGAATACTGGCTACTGCTACGGTCGGAGTCGTGCAACGCGCCGTACCGCCTGCGGACATCTCGTTCAATCTCAGTCCTATCGTAAGCTTGGTACGCCTTTCCCGTGGTCTCAGAAATTTGCTTCTCAATTTCCCTAATAATATCTTCCTCTGATTTGGACAGGAAGAGGGTACTGCGCGGAGCCCCTGGAGGTTCAAGTCCGTATCGTGCATGACTAGGCGATTGCTGGCTATCGATTGTGTTAAGGGTTTGCATAGAAAGAGCAGGTGCACCGAGTCTCCAGTCAGTATCGAGTATATCCTTCTCTCTGGACTCCCTGCCACTCCCAATTGGTCCGACCTCCGAGTCTGACACGGAGCCATCGCTATAGAATCTCCCTCGTGGCTTAGGTTGCCTGCGCCGCGCAATCCTCTCAGCGGCCGCCCCTACACGCTGTCGATCCGCCTCTATCCTCAGATTGCGCAACTCTTCCTCTCTGCGCTGTTTCTCGATCGCGGCTGCCTTTCGGCTAAGCATCTCCTTTACACGTTGCAGTTCAAGCTGTTTGCTTGGATCAGATAAGTTCTGGTCTTTTTCGAGGAAGACCTTGTGGGAGCTGGAGCTACGGGGAGCGGTAACGGGCACCTGGTCGGCAGGTATGGACGGCAGGCGACGCCTGACCTTTCTCGGTGTGCTAGACGGTGTTCCCCCATCGCTATCGCAACTGTCGATATCGCTTGAGGACGTCTGAAACATACATTCAATTTCACATTTATTAATTCAAGATAATTTGTGTACAACAATGCATTATTTTAAATAACCATAAAATATTTTTAAAAAAATTGACAAAAGGTTCATATTTACCAATTTTCCAATACAACAGTACATCATGGCTGTCACCTCAACAGTCACGAACATGTAACAACCTAAAACTACAACACACCGCGGACGGACAGTCTACTACAAGCTACAAGGAAACTGTTTGAAATCATTCAAGTTGACGGTTTTAATACTCACTAATCGATCAAACCGAAACCCATTTTGTAAATAATATACTTCAGTTTCGATGATAGGAACCGACGACTCTTTGGTCTTATCATTATATTGTGTGTCCTCAGTGACATACCTACCATGTTTATAGGCATTGTTATTTTAAGGAATAATAATGTATTTTTGACTCTGCCGTTACGCTGTCTATTTATTCAAACAGAAACAAAGAAAACCGGTAGACTAAGGGGGAAAACAAAAGACATTACAAAGTATGTCAACAACATGAAATGGAAATATGTAGGGCACGTAGACCAGACAACAAATGGACAATAAGAACCACAGATCAGCAGAACTGGACTAGAACGGCTAAAGTGAACAACATGGAATAGTCTGACAGAGGGCTACGTCCTGCAGTGGATGGACGAGGCCTGGGTACCACGCAAAAATGGTCATGTCTGTATCAAACGGGTATATCGACGCGAGGATTGAATAAGCCCTGGATTATGTTAATTTTTGTAAGTTCAGATTAAAAGAAGACATGGAAGACTACTAAAACGTTGTAAATAAAAACCGAGTGTGTAGTTGAAAATTGTTAAGATACAAACTCGCAAAAATGTGCATACCGCCTGACATTAATTTCGAAAAAACAAGATGGAGTGCACGTTTTACATTACCGAGACGAGGGGAATGACTTTACCCACAAAATATCAAAGCAATAAACAGATCACGTTGAAGGAATGAACCTACATCGTTTCACAATCACAAGAAGCCTGGGCTTGAATGCAAAGAAGCCGTGTTTGTTTTTTCCTTCCATTATTCATCGAAAAGGGGTGGAATATTTTTTGATGACAAAGATACTTTTTCCCCAATTATTTTACAACATTGACCGACTTACCCTTCTTTCTGAGCTAACACTTTCCCTCATCATACGGGTTCTAGCAGGAGCTGTTGATCCTCTTTGAGTAGATGTCTCCCTGTCAGCACGACTTCTCCTGGCAGCAGGTGGCGATGGATTGGACGCACTACTACTCTCAAGAGGCAGATACTTCAACGGCGTCGACCGCAAGGACGAGCTTCTCTCCGGGCTTGATGTACCACTCGATGAGGCTATCGAGGAGAATGGCATACTAGCTCCCCAGTCAGTGGTGTCACCGTCACTCCCGAAGCCACCGTGGACATATTTCATGCGAGACGACCGACTTGCGACTGATTCAGTGTCAGTCGAAGGTGCCGACGAAGGAGGGGAATACTCCGGGCTAGTGCCAACCGCGATGCTGGTCGTCTTTGCATGGTGGGCGGCATGCATCGGAGACATAGGCGAGATAGAAAGACTGTCGAATGTTGCATCAGTCGCAGCGTCTATGAGTATCTTTGCTTTAGTTTGTTTGACGGGGGAGCTCCCCGCGCTGGTGTCTGCGTCGGATACGGGAGAGGTGGTTTGTGAAGAGGTCGATTGCATCTTAATTGGTTTGGGTTTTTCTTCCTCAGGCCGGCGAAATGGGGAAGATTTAGGAATCATTACGCTCAAGATGTGCTCTGTCTGCGTCCCAGTGCACGCATCTGCTGTGTTTGCTTTCTTAGGGCTGGTTCCTCGTTCCTCCACTGTTTGAGGCTTGGCTTTTGACATCTCAACAAAAGAAGGCATATCTGGACCGACTGCAACACCCACAGTCTCATTCGTGGGTAGCTGTCCGCTGTAATCATCGAAGCTGGTACCCATGTGCGTGACAATCGATTTACATACTGTAAGAGTAACAGGTGACATTTGAATTTCATCAGACAGTTCACTTGGTGAATTATCATAAGAGTAGCTATCATCATTCATATGTTTACTAGCTTCAAGGAGATGTTTTGGAGTTGCTGGTGGTGAGAATCTAAAGCTTGGGCTGAGAGGAGAGTCCAGATCTACGGCTTTTCTCCCAGGACTTGCAACTTTTGGTCTTTCAAAACTATCAGTATCATAACTAGGTGTCCGTGGTGAGCTCAGCAAGCTGTTTCCTTCTTCCGACTCTAGACTGGAGTAGGCTTCCATGCTGTACCTTGCCGGTAAGTTGCCAAGAGGGGGAGGTTTTGGTCTGGGACCAGAGTGTGTATCTTTCATGTCTTTATTTGACCGCACGGTATCAGGTGGTTCGTCAGAAGACTGGCTGCTTGTGAGGCTTGATGAGGAGTTGACATCATCTTGAGAATGTCTTTGTAAGTGTTTGAACTGCTCCTTGGGTGCTGACAGGGCCTGACTGACTGAATCATCCATGTTATCAGATTTTGCGAGAGATGCTGCTTCTCGATCGCTGTCATCATCCTTTCCCACAATTTTTCCTGTCTTTTGTTTATCAGATGGAGGGGATCTCGTTGTGGACTCTTGACGTTGAGCAATGGTCGATGAGGCAAGCTTCTGACCTTCCCGAACAGTTTCAGTGTCCGGTGCTTCTTCTTGCTCTTCTACTAAAGTTTCCAAACCCTCTTCCCTTGACCTGAGGGTAAAATCTTCAACAAAGTCTTGCTGTTCAGTCTCATCTCCATCCATTACCTGAAGGTCGTCCTTGGTCCTTGGTAACTCATCGTCGGATGAGAAACCTTCCTGTGAGGCATCTGCGTCATCATCGTACTCGTACTCAAATGGTGAGTCTTCGGCTAGTGACGGGTCAGCATACTCCGGGGAAGAGAAATCTCCAGCTGGATGCTCAAGATCAGGTGACCCTGCTTCTTCGTCAAATATTGGCGACAAGGGAAGCTCCATCACGGGTCTGCTTCTGCGCCGCCTGGGCAAACTGTTTGGTTTCTGTTTGGTATACTGAAACTGTGGCTGGCCGACAGCGGGCGTTCCGATTCTAGATGTACCGGTGTCGGTGTCGCCGACTGCTACCGGGTCTTCCGTGCCAATTTTTGTCAAGTCTTCCACCGATCGGTATTTCTCATCAGTGGCAAAGTCATCTGGCGCGGATTGAGGCACAAACAATTTCTCAAGGGTTTCCTTTGTGGCATTGATTGAGTCCCTACTCGGAGATTCCAAAGCGGATATCAATTTGGGATCGCTTCCGGATAGATTTGACATGTCTTTGATGTCTCTACCCACCCGAGATTTGCTTGACTTAATTTCACTATCACTATGATATTCATAAGAGTCAAAGGAGGAGCTACTTGAAATGACTTTGGCACCTTTTGCTTTGAACTCATCATCTCCTGCACAATCTGCAGATGAAGATCTCTGCGAAAATCCAAGTATTTTTGATCGTGAGTCTCTACAGGTTTCTTGTACAAGCTCCCGTTCGCGCTCAGTTAGCATAGTTGTCGCCAAGAAGCTTTCAACTCCTTCATGCACGCCGTGAGATGTCTCGGGCTCCCTCGTGGCTGTTTCCTCCTCGTATAAGACATCTAGATCACCGAACCGTCTCTGAAGATAACTTTGCTTCCCGTCATGCTGTGTTGCATAGTCCTCGACGGTGTTATTATTGCTAAGGTCCTGCTCGGCGCTGTCCTTCTCCTCCATCACCTCCCCGTAGTCTGTCGGCAGCAAACCCGGTACCTGGTCGCCTGCGTTATCCTCAGTTCCGGCGATCACGTTCGTATGGTTATCGCCTGCCATCTCAAGGAGCTGTCGCATCATCTCCTCCTCGTCAAAATCGACCTCAGATTCTTCGGTGGTGGTCTCTTGCATCCGCTCAGCGCTGCTTGCCGACGACATCGTCATTGCGTCGGTGGAATTACTGTCCTGGTGTACCAAGGCTTGGGACAGTACAGCTACCGTCTGACCACCGTCCGGATATTGGTGTGTATCGTTGCGGGAATGGGGTGCATTCGGGTCATCCTGCAACGAAGATCGTGGCGGCTTGGATGGCGGTGCTACAGAAACAAAACAATATTTGGAATAGTTCATTTTACCTATTAGGAACATTGGACCCGATGAGACTCTTGGACCTCATGCCATATACAACATTATACAACACTCTGAATTGTGAACACAAAATTGTACTCCATTAACTCGGACATTATTTACATTCCAATATAGCCTACAACTGGCCTATTTAAGTACCGTAGTATCAACGCATCTGACAACAACAGGTTTCAAATACAAAAGACCTGTTTCCAATTACTCTGTCCATTTCTATTAATCTGATTATGATTACGGATCGATATTGTATTGCTTACCGGGTTCTGGCCTCGCAGAGAATCTTTCCCGCCCACCTGTCGCTCGTCTGGGCTGATTCGAGTTTGCGCTGGACGGAGCTGCAGATGCAGCGATTGAAGCACATGCACCGTCTGGCGACGGGGATGAGATTGCGCCCTCATGCGTTCTTTGATGATCAGTCTTCATCTCTTCGTACTGTGAGTAGGAAGCCATACGCTCCAGCTTGTGTGGCTTTTTGGCAGACTGTAAAAAGTATGAAGTTCAAACCGTTAAGATCAATCAGAAAAATTGGTGGCGGGATATTCCACAAACTTGATAGAAATATGGAAAGAAAGCTGGATGAAATAGTAAAAAAGAACTTGACATATAAAATGAAGAGTGATGTTATGAAATGTGTGTAATAAACAATGATAAAGAAAAATAACAAAATTTGACACGATGAAGAAAAAACAAAATGTATGAGATGTATATAAAAATGACAATGAAATGAAACAAGCAGATAACAATAAGACGAACAAATGATTGAATGAATTCATGTATACATAAAGCTTAAAAACAACAACTGAACTTAATTGATCGTAACACGTAGAAACGTTTGTTGAGTGAAAACCAAATCTATGACAAAAATATTGTAATTGTTCAGTGTACACTGCCTAAATTATTATTGGCACAGTTATATTTCCTTGCGCTGTTCACAGTGGGAGAAAGCGCCAATACAGACTACTACCTTATACAGCAGGGAAAACCAAGACATCCACGAGTATTTTTTTCCTCTGGAGTTTTCGCCCCAAAGTAAAATAATGTTGGTTTTGGTCTCAGTTTAGTGACAACCAATTAAACGCTGATTCCGAGGTAAAGGTTGGTTTGTCTGTAGTGAGGACGTACAATTGACTAATGTTTGTTTAAGAATATGTCCAATGTGTAGACTGAACCAAGCAGGGTCATCTCAGAAATTGCTGTACATTAGCATCAAATCAATTTGGCTTTGTATATGGTACAAAAGCAAAGGCTGCTCAAGCCACTCACACATAACACTTTGTCTCCGTGTCTTAATGTGGTAATAAATTCAAATCAATTAATAGAGAATTTACTAGCTTACGAGTGAGTATGACACCCATGCCATTATAATTAGTCTTCATGGAAGAAATTGGATCTGAGAAGAGCATGGATTGCTTAATTATAAAGGTTAAAAGGTCGATGTTTCGAATAGTGTAGGCCTATACTCTATTTGTCTTCAAGAGAATGAAGTGCAATCGAACAGAGAATGCCGTCCAAACCGTCTAGACTTAAATCTTTTCGGATGACCGCACTATACTTCCTACAAAAATGTTGTTACTCCACGTATCTAGCAACTATACCTTCGCCTTGACAAACATTCAAAGCTTTAACATTGTAACATCGGACCCACCACACAACTCATAAAGAGATATTTCGTGTACGTGTTGTTACCGCAAACCTCACTACATTTAAATTTTTTTTTGCCATGTTCGAAAGGAAGACAGAGATTCAAGGACATGATGCATTATTTCACGAAGTGAAATTTATGCTGCATTTCAAATCCATCTTGAGGAATGTAGACGGGAATAGTTCATTGTAACCGTATCAAGAGGTGATGCAAAATAATGCAAGAAACATCGACGGAGAGGTTTTTACTTCTCCCTGGCCGCCCAGCCCTATAAGGTTTCCAGAAAGCTGATTTGCGATTCATGTGTAATTTTACCCGATGTATACTAGACAGCAGTTTGTCTGTCCAGGGTACGAGAAAAGAGAACCGGCGCTAGAGTTATAACCCTAAACTCCGCATAAAACACACCAACTTTACTTCTACCAACCAAAGATAATTATGACATGTGGGCTGAGGGCTCGATTTCACAAAGCACTAAGATCCATGTTATTAAAATAACTTGTTAATATTGTCATATTGATCTGTATTGTGACAGCACACTTTGCTAGATTGAGAATGCTTCGAGAATTATAATCAATCTGGGCACTTTGTGAAATCAGCCCCAAGCTGCCCCCACAACCTTTTGCCCCCCCCTTTAGGGTTGGTAGTTAAACGTGTCTTTGGTTCCACCAAATGAAGAGCTTTTAGTGGAAAGATCCATCATCGAGGTTTCAAACTACCAAGTATCATCTTCCAGGTATAACGTATTATTAGTTTTTGGAAGAGTACATTCGATTCGTTATCCTCTAGTAACATTCCATCACACCCTACAATCAACCAGTGAAAATTGCGTACATTTTGGTAGTCACGTTTTCGAGAGAACATCCCGTAGTAAGATGTATTTGCTTAGTCTTGGATTTCGTGCACATTATTATGTTCATTTCGATTTTGCAATTCCAAAATAACTAGAGGAAGAGTAACGGGAGACGAATTACTCGCTCATCGCAGTATTTCACACGGAAACGTTTCTCAGGGCGATATTCGTAGAGGTATCAAATTTAGGGGAAGTCTACCTATTATACAAATAGTTCGCACACTTTTTTGATTATTACACTAATCATTGTGTACCTCCAAAGACCAGTGTCGCTTGCCAACTTTGTGAGTGAAATTGATGGTATAGCTGTATCTAACATTAGGGTTGATTGTCATAAAATTAACATTATTTTCCAGTTAGAGCCCCAGCTCAACACTGGTAAACTGACTGTAAATGCATCAATTCTTTGCAAAAATCAAGGTATTTGTAATAAAACCCACCTGTGAAAATGTCAGCTCATTTCCTTGTTTCATTTGCGAGAAAACGGTCAAAATGCATTCAGCATTTTTGTACGCATTTCTAAAGGCAGAGTTTTCGAGACGAAAAACGAAAACTAATTTTGGATATTATTTCATTTATTATATAAAAACGATATCACTTTAGGCAGAAATATTTCAAGGAGAGTTGTTTTGTTACAATCATTATCTTTATACGGTGTAAGGTATATGTAAATCTGTGAACATTTTATGTTTTTCTTCAAGCCAACGTTGAGCTTGGGCTTTAAGGCTAGTCGATGTAATCAAAATGGGTTGCATACATCTGTCTAATAAGGTAATCTACATCAAGTACTCAATCATAATATAAACTGGACGATTCCACAGAAATAGTATACGCAACACATTATCAAGCATATGAGTGATGCAGTAAACTCTAAAACAAGACAAGATAACCGTAAAACAAAATGACACAATACTAGTCAACTGTCAACCTTAACATAAATCACTATAAATACACAGTCAAACAAGACACTCTGAGTTAAATTGACCTAAATAAACGAAGACGGTCCAAACAAAAGAGCGTGCTCGACACAGATGAATACTAAGTGAATTAAATTAAAGGTGCAGCACTGGACTTTTATTTTAATGAAAAGAAAACACACTGCTCGTGGAGCGACTTGAGAGGACCCCAAGATCAAGATTGACATGTTCTTTTATCGTGGGAGAGGGGAGTGTGTGGCAATTGAACAGGGAATAAATGATTTAAGACCTCCCAAAGGGACATCTGAAATGTGCTGCTACGCGTCAAAATAAAAATGCACTTTTAGACGATTTTGACACACCCGTCGACTGCTGGATGAGTTTAGTCTTCAAGCAGTACGTTACCGCTTGTACATTATCATACGCGTGGATAATGATAACGATGATTTGTATAATGTATAATGTATGCTAAAACCGCAACATATCTTTTAATTTCGTCAGCTGCTTGAAACAATGCACAACTATAACCTGCTTATATTTTTTAGTTGCCATTAACGGTGAAAGATTACATTTTGCTAACCATTTGTTAAATACAATTTTTTTTTTAAATTTATTTATTTAATTTTTAGAAAGGGACAATTTCAAATTCCTGAATGGCAAAGCCTGCATAAAAGCTGAAGTAAAACCGACGTGACCGTTATAGCTGACTGCAGTGTCAATCATGTCGAGAATTAATTATGACCGTTCGTGGTAGCCCTGTCGTGTTTTTTGAAGAAAGTTCTGCTTAAATCCGGTCCTTATAAAATTTATCTGCTCTTTAAAACTTCCACTGACTAAGAAAAGCCTTTGGTCGAGAATGAACACCATTTTTTTATGAAATTCTGACAGCCTTGATACTTTTCAAAGCTGGCTTATTTGAATGTAAGCCCTCCTACAGTGCAGGAAAGATAAATCCATTGTTTTTTAACACAATCTTTCTTTGTGTTAATGACCACAAAGGGGGATTGTCATGGCGCCCTCTGGCGGTCAAGTAACCGATCATTCAATTAATCACATCATGCGGACACTGTGTGGACAAAATGTCTGCTGACCCGAGAGAGAGAGAGACTCATAACAAGTCTATGTATGGGCTAATCAAAAATACTCATTCTCAGGTTAGCCAAATTAAATCCTGGACTTTATAAATGTAACTGACATGACATCGCAAGTGAGTAATACACGTATAGACAAACAATGCATTCATAATTCACGATAAGCCGTATTTATACCTGACGACAGTCATGTTTTATTTCTTCCCATACTTTGTTTTCATTGATATGTGCATTCTTATCAAATTCCAATAAAATTCATGTTGAACCAATTGCAACAACGTAAAATACCCGACGAAGTGAAACAAAGGTCGTTAAAGGTTGTAAATTTCCCAAGGAAATGTCAAAACATTTGTTTTCTTCAAAAGTCTTCATGCACTGATTTCGTCGATTAAATCCACAAAGGCAGAAAAGAAAAAAAAAGTAAAATGAACAAAATCTGTATTCGTTCACTGAACATAATTTAACACAACCATGTGAAACCATGTGAAACCAGATAACTTTAAGCTATCTATAGATGAATTAAACTCTTAGAGAATTGTAACATTAATCGCGTCCCCAACCAAGGCCACAAACTCCCGATGTTGAATGTTACCGCCTTGCATGCATAATTTAATACACTGAGCTATTAGAGTACTATGGCTTAATATGTAATGCTTTTAGTAACAGGCAAGGTTTCGATTGTGCTGACAAAAATAGCAACATTTTTTGAGATGTTGATGTTTTTCTACGTTTTTCTTCTTTGGAGCTTCGTAATCTCCCATTAAATATCGAAAGCGTAGTTTTGTAGGAGTTCTTCAAAGTGTGCCTTCCCTATCCGTAAATAATTGATGACAAAGTCAGATTCACGAAACGTCGAGAAAAAGGTCTTGAGACCCTACATTCTCTTGAAATCAACTCTATCTTGTGTGAAGACATTGTACGCAATGCAAGACCCACAAGTTTTCCTTTCTTCTAAACAAACCCGATTATCAAAGCTTAGTCCTGATGACGTTTTTTTTCTCATAATAAAATCCTTTTTATTATTTTTTTTTAATATTCTTAATGTTGTTTTCCCAGGAAAGATATTAATGTGAGTTCCATGACACGTGGGATCCCCGATGAAAGCTTCGCAAGGGACCCCCCAAAAATATTGGCGTCGAGCTTGAGACTAGCAACCATTTCATTTGTCTGCGATGCTCAGCCTTATAATTAGACTTATTCTTTTTGTTTATCTGGATGACGCCATCACAAAATTAATTCTTGCCACGCTAAAATAAATATCGTCCCCCAGGAAAAATTGTTGTGTCCAATTTGGATGTTGAACAAATCGTGTTTGAAATTACGTCAAACACAATCCCTTCGGTAGCGGTGGTTATTTTGAGATTGCCTAATAATATGTAAACTGTGTGGAGACATCTGATTCATATTATATGCAAGCTGAAGTGCAAAGGGTTCTGAACCAGGCGAGGCTCGGTCAATTCGCCATTCTTTCTTCCCTCCATTTATGTTGCTAGGAAACCAATCCATGTTGCAATTACTATTGAGTGAATTTCTCTATTTGCGTTGTTCCGAACCGACGGAGCCCGTGTAACCTTGCTGTTGTCCCCGTAAAGCTATTACCATTTTTTAGGCAGTTATCTATAAATCAGATGCCGGCTACATTTTGATATTAAAGACAAATATTAGGATTAGTAATAATAATTTTTAAAAAGAGGGGGTGGGGGGGGGGGCTTGAGAGCAAACAGAAAAGAAGGTTGGTTTCGATCAAAAAGCTCATTGGTTATAGTTCATGCCAGTGCCATTCCAATAAACACAATAGTCGAGAAAGTATTTGAACCCCCCCAATTACCTTTACTGATTTTGATTGGTGCAATCAAAATAAATATATATATAATTAAAAATGGCAATTGCTTGTTTTGATTGGTGAAATCGAAATAAGCATAAAACAAAACCCAATGAAAACAAAACCCAATGAAAACATAAACCGTTTTTCATTATTTTTTTTTACCAACACGGTTTGGTGCTGTGTTTGATGAAAACTAACATGGAAACGTAGCTAACTCTTCCCAATACCAATGTAATATATATACCTCTAAAAACAAACACCTAGATCTTAATTGGGACAGTATAAGAACACCTTAGGATATCGATTGCCTAGCTTAAACATAATACCATAAGTATACACGACATCAAGTAACCTTGTTAATAAAAACCTACGTGGTACAAACACCAAAGAATAAGTTGAAATGACAAAAAGAGACACATGAACACAAACATTTTCCCGCAAGCAAGTTGTGTACTGGAAATGTAACAATAAAATAAGTTATAAACATGTATAAAGCCATGCTAAAACAATCTGTGGCTAGCGATGTGTGTCCCCCACAACTGGTATGCCCTTCGATTTGATGATCAGAAGTAGATGAATATACTATTTATTCTTCCTTCTTCTGATGCAATTCAATTAAAAGGCGGCCAGAGCAAAACAGAGAGAGAGAGAGAGTAGTCTGTGCTCCAAGAATCGTGAGACTTGTCTTAAGCGGCTACATTTTGTCACAACCGTGGAGCATCACCAGAAGGCTGTATAATCAGTCCTGACATACCAATTGTGGGTTCATCGACGGAACACATGGGAGCAAAGTCTAAAATTACCGTGCTACAACATAAATAAATGGAGAGTGGCATAAGAGTGCAAAACCACAGACAGGTCATGATGTGAAATAAAAAAATATATATATATTTAAAATATAAGATATAAAAAAAAAAAAAAAAACACCGCGAATTTTATATTCAAAAAGCTATTGAATAAAAACAAGAAAATGGTCCACACACACTTGCTCCCACTTGGGGAGCAAAACCGAAAAAGCACACTAATGTACAATATGGCTGAGACGGCAACACGCGATTGTCTAATGGAAGAACAAGCCCCATATACCATAGCGAATCAACGTGCAAGCAAAGCATTGCAAACTATAGCACTACACCTATGCCATGCATTAATTTGAAATGAATATTTTATGACAGCCACTGTGCCCGGTGGGGGTTTTCATCTACGTGTCACGTGAGCTTGGACAGGCATGATTGCTGATCCGAAGCAAACAGAAGACTTTTTTTTGTCTTCTAGTGCAGAGCGTTTGTGAAATTATTCTCTTGGGAGAGACATTTTCTCGATTCAAAAGATGTCTCCCAACTCCTCAAGCGGATTACATTGAGTGATGAAAGAAATTAAAAAATGCTCTTCAAAGTGACCTGACTATAGGAAGCCAAAAACCAAAATACCGCCATGATAAAATGACACTCCAGAGCAATCAACACAAAAAATGGCGTCACGGTTTTTTTCTGAAATCCCCCACTGCGGGTTGGTTGGTTGCGAGGCTAAGCCACTGACATCATGGCCGGGTGTGGACTTACTCTTTTGAGCGCGCTTTCTGTCTCGTCCAAACTACTACGCCTCTGTAGCTTGGAGCCAGAGAAGCGGTTACTACGACGGCCCACGTGCCATAGGCCTGAGGTGGCGATGAATCGTCGCCTCCTTTGGCACATGTTGCACAGCCAAGTTTCTGTCTGAAGGCAAAACAGGCACGATCATGGCCATCAGGAATTAACCTCGGTGTTTTACTCCAGTAATAATACTTATGTTCCCCTACTTAAAAGACGGTTCCATCTTTATTATTTCATATCACACAGGGACGTGGGAAACTCATTTGATTAAAGACAATCTCTAAGTTGTTGAGCAGAGAAACAAACTTTAGGGGTTGCTACACATTGCAATGAATCGTGAATATAAAAATCATCACCTGTCTGTGGAAATGGCACTCGATGGTAAGTGGATTAGTACAGGGAGAAAATGCAAGGTGCAAATAAAGTTACATGATTGCTTCAAATGCTATAAAGAAACAGGGAAAGTAGAAGTCCGGTGGCGGCATATTGCGAAACTGCTCCGCTCTTTAGAACCTTGTTAAGCCAGGGATCTCCATGCCATTGTTAGCAACACTGTCCTACTTACATACAATGTGTGGCATGTCCTTCGATTATGAACTGAAAATGATCTGATTTCCTTATCACACCCGCTTTAGAAAATGTTATAGAAAACAGTAATGGTACACTTATGAAAGAGAGTGAACGATTTAACTACAGACAAACATGGACAGCTCTATACGGATAAACATAAAATCAGCCCGTAATTGCGGACCAAACAAATAACTTCACACTTTGGTAAAGATGAAGAAGTCAGTAATCATGATAATGTGGTGATACAGCGTATAAGTAACATGCAGCTGACAGCGTCACACATTTTACAATCTTAGGTTCTGAAACTCTTCGAAACCTTCGTTTCGCAGCAGACATACCAACATTATGAAAACATCAAGGCATTCCGTTTACCCAATGTGAATACTGCCAGTAGGTGGAAGATATTAACTGGAAAATGAATTTTTAAAAATACGTAGCTGTTTCGCAGATAGAGTTTTACATCCATGAATGATGTGTTACATTAAAATATATTTTATGTTAAAATTGCCGGACTCATTAACATATAGGGCGCCCTCTTTAAGTGCAATGTCAATCGTTCTCATAGCAACGCTTCTCCCCTAATCGTTATAGAACACACAGTATGTTTTACTTTACGAACCAATTGACATGGGTTAGAGTCGAACCGACGTCATTTAACGTTCTAGAGCAAAATTTTCAAGTGCTCAACTACAAGGCTTGCCCTCTGACGAGAGCTCGATTATAGCACCGTTTTACTGCAATTCACAGTGAACTCAAAAGATCCGCTAGTACATTTTAGTTTCTAGGTCAAAGGCAATACTTGACGACACGACACGAGAACGGATAATAGGAGTGATAGTTTTATGGGGGAACTTGTAAAATAAAATGAAAAAGGGGTATCATGATCATACTATAAAAACCACACAGCTACTCATCGGCTATCGTGTTACACTTGGTTGATGAAGCGTGAATGACTAAAAAGTTTCAGAATGGTTTTATTGCCTCCGGCTCTCTTAATGGGCGTAGTTAAAAATGATTAATAACAAGATAACCATTAACATTCTGGAAAAGATGACTTTTACCAGCTTCTTTCTGCATGAGTGATAGTGCAAGCCCCAAGTTTCTGTATTGGTTAATTATCAGAACCCTTTCCCCATCGACAATGGCAAGTTTACATTTATTTTGTAGGCAAATGTGTAATTTATAATGTGTTATCGGATTATTCTTTTAGCGTGTTTGCGGCATTGAGCGAAAGGATATACATTCTGGTGGGGTATAAAGATAAAATGGCAGTGAGACGTGACATTAACTTGCATTGTTTGAAATATGTAAAAGTCAAACAAGGGAGGGTTGGGGCGTTCGTTGGGGGGGGGGGGGGTAACAAACAAAATCTAGGCTGTATCAATTCCTATTCCTGTCTCGCTGAACAAGTTTGTTTGTTACACAAATTTGAGTTGGGAAAAAGACAATACTACTATTTTATATCCACCCCAGTCTACACAATCTAGATAAACATTTGATGATTATGCAACAGTTTTGCTTTGATTGACAACGTGTGTTGGCAAGATGGCGCCAGAGTGTAGCTGCCTCATCACACTTTCAAATGAATTCGATAATTATATATATCTGGTATTGTTTCCAGCGGGTTAGACGATTAAAGTCTCCCTTTATTTCACAGACAAATTATGCAATTAGTTCACTCATTACAACCACTTAAATGAATTTTGCCGATTCCCCTCATTACTAACAGGTGCAAGCGTTCATTAGCAGGTGCAAGTGTTCCAATTAAAAGTGTCAGTGAGTTGAAGTGCATTACCGATGGTATTCCTGCAACTGGAAAAATAGCAATTCCCATGCCAGCTTATTAAATTATGTATTTAAATTGTATTAATACCAGTACACTTGTATGGGAAGGTCAACAGTGCAAATTTGCTCTCTGTGACAATACTTAATTTCAATTTGCGTAAACTTGGCTTCGTCCTTTAATCTCGATGTCAGACATGCTTGCTTTCATTGCATATTTTGAAATGTTATTATGTGAACCCCTTTAAAAGACAAGACTGCGTCGGTAGCAATTGACTTATCAATCAATCGCAAAAAAGGAAAGAAAACAAGTTAAAACTGTGGAAATAAACCCTACATAAGGCTTTGTAATCATAGAGACTTTCACCTGTTAAAATCATGCATTAGATGTCGCGTTTATGGTCCGACATAAATGCCACCGTAGATCCCCATGAATCAATAGTTATTCACATCAAAAGTAACCTGTAGTCTCTGCTCAAATAACACTATTTGGGATTTTCATTGTCAGGTGGAGATCGATTTCTTGTCTTGAGCCATATCCGTTTAATTTACGGCACGAGTAGAGACCATGCATGCGTACACATCATGACATAGTTTGATGTCACAAGACAGTTCTTCGGAGACATGCGGACGTATGGTGTTACGATTGCTACTGGATAAATAAGGGATTGTCACTGGCAGCTGAAAATGACTCTTTTTGTACGAACAAAAACCATAACTGTTATTCGGTTACAATTAATCAGATGTTTTTTTTCCGTTATAATAATGAGCACACTTTATGATTATTCGCATAGGTCTAATAGACTTTGCTTTATTATATTAGAAAACATTACGAGCAAGACAGTTGGAATTAATTGGTTTTAATTTAACAATAAAAGCAACGGTATGGTTATTCGGTCAGAATTAACCGGTTGTGACTATTCTGTTACAAAGAACACGACTTTGTGGTCATTTATGTTTCTTCCATGACCGAAGAAGGTTTTATGATAATTTTGACATGTCATTCTCGCTCTCAATGGATCGTTATCATGCTGCCACCATTTTAAGCAAGTGCTTTGCGCGCAATAAACACAATGCATATTCTATACCGATTTGTCATTTGCCCGTCTCAGCTTTATGACTACGCCGAGTGAATCATCGAAAAAAACAAGGTGTGATTGTAATATATCAGTGTAGTACATGTAAACTAGTGACAACTCCTGGGTCAGAATTGACCCAGATTCTGGGTCACAGGGGCCTGACCCATTTCTGGATCAGTACGACCCAAAATCCGTGTCAAAATGACCCAGAAATTGGTCAAACTGAAGCAGAATATGAGTTACAATCCCATTTTAAAGCCCATTTTCGGGTCACCTTGACCTGGAATCGGTCAGGCCCCTGGAACCAATTCTAACCCGGGAGTTTGTAGAGTGTATAGTAGAGTACTTTTTAGCCGAGTACCAAGTAGGCCCGGTGCAGGATACAGATGCATCTGAATACCGATGGTAATGGTTGGTCTGTATAGTGACCCATTTGCAGTGCGTCGTATATCGACAATTAGGCCCAATCGATTCTTTCAGCACATTGTGATAACAAGTAGACCTATCGGGAAATTAACGCATGAATCGGGAAGTGGTAATTTGACCACGAGTATTTTGAAATCGAGTCCGAATATGTTTGTAGTCGAGAATCGAGTATAGAATTCGAGTACGAGTACGAGTATAGTACGAGTACGAGTACCTCTAAAACGGTACCCGAGTGGTACTCGAGTACTCGAGTACTCGTTTAGTACTCGAGTACACAAGGACCGAGTTTGAGGACTATGTATTGTTATTTCCACACACAAAAATGTTCATTGCAGATGTTCCTCAGTTTCATGGAAGCCAGCATTTTACGACGATGTATACATTCTGGAATTCCATATGGAAGAATTTATAACACATTCACATTGACATGGAATGTCTGAATGAGGCAAGGATACATGAAAAAGTAGGCAAATATCAATACTGAATAGACGTCTCAAAGAGCGCATGGGTGAAAGATCGTTGTGCAGTTTGGACACTTGGTGGCGTTCCCATCATTGCATCATCGACATTTTTACTTCTGTTGGGCAAGCAAACCAACCAAAGCGTGTTTGATTAAATACTCATTAGTTTGCCATTGGATATGCACGATCATCGATGATTCCCACGAGTGATGTATTAACCCAAAGTAATTTTATTTTGATTAAAGTAATTATCTTTGATCATAATTACCGATGAAAATACATTAATCTACCTAGAACAAGTAAATGTCCCTCAAATGTAATTATATTTTACAAGGAAAGTGAAATAAGTCTCAGATGAAAAATTGATATATTACCGGTTTCAGATAGTCTCAATTGCAGTACATAACCACAAAAGAGTATAAATGTGCCTTATTTTTATTCAAATGGAAGGCACCAGAAGCGGCGATATTGCCAACACTTTCAACGTTGCATACGCGTTATTACTATTATTATTATTATTATTATTATTATTATTATTATTATTATTATTATTATTGTTGTTATTTAAAGAGAATATAAGGCAAAGCAGCAACATTTTTATCAAAATGACCAGCAATATTGCAGTGTTTATTGTTATATTCATTTCAAATGAGCCTTCTTTGCAGTAGAAGTTACCAATCATACATCTCGTCTCCATTCAAAGAGTCTGTTGCATTGTTGATAGTTAAACAGACATGCAATAAACATAAAATGTGTACCTCGTTTAAAGAAATTCAGTTGTCCAGAACTAGACGTTTTTCCGTCACAAATCTTGACTGAATTAAATCATGCCCCAGTAGCAGCCATTTTGTCACTATTACCTCAGCATGATTCAAATTTAAGCACATGTGACCGATACTGTGCATTACTGAAGATTGATCCATAGAAAATGAACACGCAAAGTGGCGGCATTCGCGTCAATGTTGTAACCTCAATGTAACGCACCCGAAAGAGATGTTGGGATAAGGTGAATGTTGCGTCACGATTACGGCCGTCAGCAAATCTCAATGTACATGAATCATGACATGATACCAAGGTGAACAGATTAGATCATGATGGACTATGGCACCATCAAGGGACACCTTATGTATATCAGTCATCGATGACATCAATGCCTCGTGTAGTAACTCTAATTTGTTTACATCAACCACAGGGCTGTCTTTTTTTTTACTCTAAATTAATTGATTTCTGCGTCTTGAGTGTGTGCTTTGATGTTCGCGATGCGCACTTTTCATAGCTTTTTTTATCACTTAATATTCTGAACTTGCTAAAAATAACAGAAATAAAATGCAGTTTGTTTTCAAATTAGAAATGCTTTTACGTCTTTTTACCCCCACTTAACTTAATTTGAAAGCTTTCACAGAATTGAGTGAACGATGATACAGCTGGACATAAAAAAGACGTCATTGACTGACAATAATATTGCTTGGGTGATGAAATACGTGTTACGCTTGGATGGTTTTCGGACTCAACGAACCACGAATTGGCAGGTTACCCGTATTGAATTCCGTACACCCACAACACCCCTCCTATCAGAAATTATAAGTGTCTCGATAGCTGGGATGGATTTCTTCATCAAAACTGCATATTTTTTTTAATTCACGAGCGGAAGATGGTTCGTTTATCAAACTCGTCAACAAAACAAACACTATGTGTGCGTTTATACACATAGTCGTGAATCACAATGTTCGGGGTCATCAATTGTTTTATTACTTTGTTCCTGTACTAAAGCAATCTCCATTGGTTTTGTACACAAACGGTTTCCGAGGACCCATGAAAGAACAAAGAACTGACTAGTGAGGACCTATTGTCCCTTTTGTAAAATGTCCCTGGAGGGTATGGTCAAACATGCCCAGAAAAAGGAGATTGGGAGTGGCCGAAACGATCCTTTACATCTAGCGCTAACTCGAGTGACAGGCTGTCATTCTCGCAGTGTATTCCATAATGTACGGAACTCAATGAGTGCCACAACACCACTTATCCAGATAACGAGATAAATTATCTCGCCAAGTCGACTTACTGAGTCTTAGGTGTCGACGTGTCCTGATAACATTTTTCGCCAAGATGACTGTCTGAACCAATGAAGTCGACTTACCGTGACCTCTGGGGCTTAAGTAGTCATCTTGACGAAAAACTATTACGAAAAGTCGAGTTATTCCGTAAAACAAAATCATCTTGGCGCGTTGTTACAAGCCGGCTTTTTAGGTTAATTAAAGTCGTCCGGTGAGATAAATATCATGACAAATCGACATTTTTTAATAAAAATAAGTCGTTTTGGCGAGATAAATTGTCTCGTTTTTCTGAATAAATAGTATGACACTCCTTGAGTTGATCTCCATGCATAAGAGCCTTAAAAGTAGAAACGATGGTTTCATCCTACTGTCGACCCTGAACGCTACAATGTCAGCATTAGTCTTGCATAAGTCATTATTGGCTCGGCTGAACAGAAATGTAAAAGGGTGCAGCTTTAGTAGACAGGGTGTCGCGAGCACAATTCCAGTTTACTGCTTCACGAAGTGAAGATCAGGAAAGAGTGGGTGGCAGACAACGCCAAAACCTCAACACCATGTTGCAAGAAGACATTTTCAGATAATGGTGGACACATCACTATGACACTATTACGTTTGGGTTAATTTCTCTGTATACACCCAAAACAAACAGTGCACTCCGATAGTGTCCCCCATATCTCAAGAAGGCTATTAAGCATTGTCTTCAAATAATAGTTCAACATTAAGTTTTGGAAGAACAAATTCCTTAAGAATCCGTTTCCATTATACCCTTATGCATTGACGTCATCCAGCCGCCATCTTAGAGATAAACCGATGATGAAACAATGGCAATGCAGATATTTGTACGCGCTACACACAGGATTGGCCAATGAGCAAACTCCTTTTGACCTCTACGCGAGGGCGCCCTACTCAAGTAACGCCATGTGCATAAGGTCAATAATATAAAATATCGTTTAAAAATAAGCAAACGTTTAATGGACAAACCTGCCAGGAGATCTTGCTTGCAATTATTTCAGCAATGTGCCTCAACTCATAACTAATGCCGCGTCTTTGAGTAAAGTAATCCCCGTCCACTTCAAGGCTATCTAATATCCTGAAAACGCACCGTGTTTCCAGAGATTGGCTCATTGATTTTAAAATATCTTCAGCAATCTGTTCCCACTCCATGTCATTCACATCGCCGCCACCTTCCCATGGGTCCCTGGAGTATTTAACAATGCAAGTATTTTTTTGGCACATGATTATTTTTTTATGTGGTTTACAATGAGACTGGATTTTATTTAGCTTTGTTTTTTTTGTACATGAATAACAAAAAATGTGCATTCTTTTTTGCTAACATTCCACACAATTTACATTCAAATCGATTTTAAATCCTCTGTCGCTCATCTTGAATGGCACTCTACAAAAACAAGAATCAGTTATCACTGATACATGCTTTTTTGCTGTGAATAGACCACTCTGATTGTGGGGCATTTTTTTTTTTATAGAGAGAGATTTTTTATTTGGAAAGTGCTACGAGGAGAGACTTTTAATATTAAAGGGGTGTGGTAATAACAATACAGTCAGTGTGTGCTCATTCAGTTTTAGTCAATGCAGCCAGTGTGGATGTCGGGGTTTACGTATGTATGCCCACAGTTTCGTTCCAGAGTCTATCAGTAAACGTACAAACCCTTTAACAAATGAAAGTGACAACACTGAGTGATGAATGGCATGGCGCGGGGTGTTTGGGGTGAGGGAATTATGCACTTATATATTTTACTCAAAAGAAGAAAAAAATACTGTAATTTCCCCTGACTCTTGTACACCACAATACTATGCACAATAATGCATACCGGACTCAGCATGATGCATTTGTTGCTAGGTGAACAAGAGCACTTTTTAGTCTGGTTACAATTTTGAGGTCTTTCGAACTGTTAAGTTGAACAGGGGGATGAGAAGCGTTTTGGCTGTGGCTACGGCTAGATCTCGTTGTCTTCCCTTACGTTAACATGGTCGTTTGTAGCCACAAGCCAAAGCCATATCGAAAATCACCACTCTCAGACGTTTCCTTTCAGTATAAACACATTTGGTGAAACCAAGTTTCTATAATAAGCTTGGAAAGTTTAATTCCACTTCCTCACTCGATGTGAACCGGGCGCATTTATAGAATATAAATCTTGTCCTACTTGAGGAGTAAGGGGCAACAAGGAAACGATTTCGGTCCGACTTTAAAATAGGATTACATTTAGGGTAGGGATTCAGACACATAAAATGCCCCCAGGCGACCAACATTATAATAGAGTGAGAATGTCTGGGTAATGTGCGCATTATCAATGGTGCATGTACAAAGGTAATCAGTCAGTAATATCTCAAGAGTAGCAAAAAGCCGATATAATTGGATTTCAACACAGTACGCCAATCTCTCAGAATAATATACCACGTTCGCACACTGAAAGCATCAGCAAGCGATCAATATTGTGAGTCCATCTCTGCCGATCTAACAATATAACTTATTCATTCTGCAATAAATTGGTCTGGAAATATCCAGGCCAAAGAGTCAATGTGCAGAAAAAAGTTTGTTGAACCACAATTGTTTGCCTTGTTTTATGTTAATCAGTCGAACGTAGTCTTTGCTCATTGGATAATTTTGTTTAGAACCGAGCATAAGCACAACAAGCTGTCCTTGGTTACATTCTACAAGTCAACCTACTGTACCAGTCAATGTCCATTATTTGCAGAAGAGCTTAGACCATGGGTCCATTTTTATTTTATTTTATTTGTTAAAAACTATTCAGTGAACCGATCCTAGGCAGGGCACCAATTCTGCTAAGCAAGAATTTTGATCAATACTAAGCAAAAATATGTGCTGATCAGCTTGGTGTAATTTAGCACTGGTCATGATCACGGTTAGCGAACAGTCTGCATATAGCACTTGCCCCCACCAATAACATCCCATGTTTATGATAATGCAAATAACTGTCATATCTCCTTACATCGTTCGTCAGCTCATTAATTTTTAACACAACCAGGTGCCGACATGACTTAACCCGTCATTGTTATTATGTGAGAGGAGATTGGTCATAACGTATTAAAACAAAATGTAATGTGGCGATACCAAGACTGTGTGCGTGCTGTTTGTGCGGCACCTTAACGTATACCGCCAACCTTGTACCTAATGTAGCCTGGACATAAATGTAGCTCTAACCCGGTACCTAAATGTAGCTCTAACCCGGTACCTAAATGTAGCTCGGACCTACATATAGCTCTGACCTAGTACCTAAATGTAGCTCGGACCTACATATAGCTCTGACCTGGTACCTAAATGAAGCTCGGACCTAAATGTAGCTCTAATTTGAACCTAAATGAAGCTCTTACCCTGTACCTAAATGTAGCTAGGACATAACTGTAGCTCTAACTCTGTACCTTAGCTCTGACCCTGAGCATTAGTGTAGCCTAGCTTTAAATGTAGTCCCAACCCCGTACTTTTATGTAGACCGGCCTACATTTAAGTGCAGTGTTGGGGCTCCGTTTAGATACAGGGCTGGTTCTCTTTTTGTGAGGGACCTAGACTACTTTTAGGTCCCGGGTTACATTTAGGGGTCGGGCTATATTTAGGTCGCGGGCTACATTTCTGCACTGGGCTACATTTAGGTCTCAGGCTATGCTTACATGTCACACAGTCCTTATGGGAAGCAGGGCAGAAGCTTCTCTTGAAAACCGTAAATAATTGATGATCGTGAAAGCGTGATAATGTTGTCTGGCTTGTAGTATGACAAGTAGCTATGGATTGGAAGAAACATAATGTTAGCCTTCGAGATTAGAACAATTCTCTGGAACAGTGTCTGGAAAGTGGGTTTAGAATGCACAACTTGTATCTATTACTGATCTTATTTTTCTCAACCCTTAAACTCTAAATACTGCCCAGTCAAAGTTGACCCGCATTCCGGGTCCCGTGGGGCCTGCCTCATTTCGGGGTCAGTATGACCCGGAATCTGTGTCAAAATGACCCATGAATGGACCAAGAACTGACGCAGAATCCGAGTTAAATTCCCAATGTTTAACCAGTTTCCGGGTCAGCCTGACCCAGTAATGGGTCAGGCCCCTGGGAGCCTGAATCCGGGTCAATTCTGACCCGGAGATTTTAGAGTATACAGTCCCCAAATCCTTCTACATCCAATTGCCAAAGTAAGGATTCAGAAGATGGAACTGATGGCTGTAGGCCCAAATAACATTCCAATTTTATCTGAAGTCCACACAATTTTAGTGACATGGGAGAAGAGGAAATGGGAAAATCACATGATAGCCGAACTGCCTATAGGCTGTATAGATATATTTATCTGGTAAATAAACAAAGACCGGTGAAGTGTATGTACTACTTGTTTTCCTTTGACGATGCTGTTGGAATTTATCGTCTCTTTAGTATTGGATTTTATGAATTTATTATTAGTAGTATTTCTATAAATTCCTTTATTACACACAAATCACATCCACATGTAATTTTGAGATGCAGTGTTCCCTGATCTACGCTCGCATCTTGTTGTAATGGCGCATTTGTGAGTTATCTGCATCTGCCTTGATATGCCTATGCGGATGAACCCTCGAGAATACACACATAACAAGAGGGAGCCAGCAGACGTAGAGAGGAGTTGTAGTGTTCCGAGGTTCAATATTCACCCACCTAGCCCCGGGCCTCTCTTAGTTTTTCCACCGTAGATAACCGTCCTTTTACCGGTCAACAGGGAGCAGGTAAGATGCGAAGAATTACAGCGAAAGGCCCAGTTAGGTGTTAGAGCGTAACATTTCTAGTAGGTAAATATGGAAGCGTAGCCTGAAGCTTTTCTTACTCATGTTAGTCACGTGACAAATCTCCCGGGTGGGAATGTGGACAGCATACATATTCTACATTGGTATTGGTAAACGTCTATAAATAGGATTTATTTCAGACGTTCCATTACTAGAGCCGTTCAAAACTTAAATTCAATGGAGAATTATAAATAATACATACATCACACACCCTGTTTCATGATTTTTAGTCAGTGTGTATAACATTATTGTACACGTGAAAAAAAAGGTACCATTAGCTGTTCATGAATACTGACGACGACAAATTTCATTGTACAATTCAGTGCAAACAAAGACATATTCAGCTGACGGTAATGACGATCTCCTCTTGTCAACAATATAACAACTTTTCTGAAATGCTTTTGTGTTTAATGAAAAGTTAACAAGTCTGAATTCGGTTTTAACTGCTAACAAACTAAAGTCTCCAATGAGTACATAAGTCACCCCATATACAACCCCTGGCCAACATTCCCTCCCTCCTTTCTTGTAACGACGCCATGACTTCGCCGGCTTATGTAATGCCAGATTTGCTATTTTACAATACAATCTGCATCCGCACCCATCTCCTTTTCCTGTCTCGGTAAACACGCACAACCACTCTTCAAACGCTACAGAGACGGACAGAGCCATTATATATCCCTGCTCCAATGAAATTATCCTCAGCAAACAGGCTAGTCAAATATAAATTTCGAATGACTCTGTTTCATCTGCCGCTTGGTGTGTTTTTCTAACAGTGGTCTGCAAATGGTTTCTCGTTGTCCCCCGAGGGACAGGGCGGGCAGCACTGTGAAGCGCATGCGCAGCAGTCTCTCCAGGTGAGAGAACGGCGAAAGGGAAGATGTAAGAGCAAGCTATCGTACACAATATTTACCTTTGTAGGTTAGCATCCTGAGTGGTGGATATAACCACATCTTCGTCAGTGCTTAGTTTTCATCGAGACAATTGAGTGCATTATAAATCTTCATTTGTCTGAAGTTAAGTCGACTGCATACAATCTATATTTACCCATGCATATTGCATTATTGAGGTGCTCCGTGCATTGTGAATTTTACATTACCTTGGGTAAGTCAAATAAGAGAAAGGCGAACTCATGGTCATGAGAAATATTCATCCGCACATTAAATGCAAAGTATCAGTGGCAATATCAATATCTTCTTTCATACAAATGTCAAAGCAATTGGTTTCCATACGATTTCTCGCCCATTGACCGGATATTCGTACAGACAAAAAAAAGATGGTCTGTGAATGGGGACCCGTGTTTATGTCAGAGATGGTTTTAACGTTCGATTAAATCTCTTCGACAGTTTTCACCAATGTGTGGAATTTTGACTTGCGGCCAATTAAGCAAACCAATTGATACTTAGATAAATCTGCCACCGCGCACCTAGCAAATTGTCGATATTATTGTCATCTTTATTGCCTGACATCTACTAATCGTTACTGCTCATTTCTACCCCATACACAACGATTGCAGCACAAGACTCACGTTAATCACAATATCCCAACAGATTCGCTATAGCATTGACCATCATCAAGACCCAAACCCCTCCCCCATCCCCACCCCATCCCCCACCCCCCCCCCCCACACACGCAAGTTTGTCGACCTGGTAAATAGAGAACTTCTCATTGTTCTCCAATTGTTTTGAAACAATGGCAATGGCCCATTGGTTTTGTACGCAAAATTTAACCTCGTTCCCTCAAACCACCCGAATCCCTATAATTGTTCTTGGGGTCAACGCAACCACCGAAAGCACGACTTATTTCCCAGCCCCCTCCAAAGAAAATTAATTTCTATAAACGCCACTGATATACATACAGAATTTGTTAGCCATAACGTAATTTGAGACCAATTCCATGATGAGAGAAAATGTTCTTTACACTCCTCTAACAGTAGTCCTTCAAAAGGTGTTGCTTTGTCTACACTTTCAAAAATTGTAATGCGCTCGCAAAACAAGTGTTTGTTACAGGTAGCTCTGCAGAAAAAAAATACACAGATACAGACAAAATCAATAGCAACAACGACTGTTGTATTCCATACAAATTGCGGGAGTGAAAAAGCCGTTGAGATCAATCGACTATACTTTGAAGTCAGATTTTTTGCAATCCGATTATTCTGTCTGAGTTTGTAGGCGTGAAGTATTCTCGTCTTCCCGCGACATTCAGTGTTTTTTTTTAATATTATAATTGGATTAATTCCTCTGTGCACAGAATGCCTCTTAATTCTGCCTTTTTTGCTACTTAAAGTTAGGCGTACAAAAAATATGGTACTTAAATGGCAACAGCTGTTTTCTTTAAAGTCGCCACATGGCCACGTGTAATTGACCACAAACTAACTAACTTTATGAAAGTCTGGCCGACATTTTGTTAAAAGTGGTGTTAACCCTTCAACATTCCTTCACGTGGTGTACCGGTAACAGGTTTTTATTGGTGGACGGTGCAGCCATTTATTTTTCTTTCCTTCAATCAATGCAACTAGACCGTAGGTGGGCGTGAAAAGCAGTCTGAACATCAGTTTGCATTTCATACTGCACACAGCCATGAAACTGGACCAAATTGTGACGTATGTAGCGCATTATTAGTTCCATGGCCTTGAAATAACACAAGTATCTATTAAATGCCAAGGGTGGACCTCCAATTAATTGTTCGCCAAACATTTGAAGTACGAGTCAGTTAAGTGTCCGGGTTTTTTTGTACTCTGAGAAGCAGCTCCTGAAGACTTGATGCATCACAAGTGTTCATTTATATTTCCAGGTGGAGCGAAGTAATTATGAGCACAGATACACGGTCATTACCGGCAGGAATGCAGGTTATAAAGCGTCCGAGCACGTTGTGCATTTTGCAGTTTGATTGTTTGCTTCCTATAGGTCCGGTATTGGCCCGTGCCGCCTCCTTGGCCATTGGCTCCAACTCTTCGCCTGAGAAGTATTTAGTTTGACTGCAATCGCCCTGACATCATAGACAATCAGTGACCCCCAGTGCTTGGAAGACTTGGATAAATACAAGTGTCTCTGTATCTATATTTGCTTTTCTCTTCATAGCAAAGAAGAAAATCAATTTCAGGCCGGTCTTGGCTAAGCCATAAACATTTCTCCTTTAGGTGATAAGACCGTCGCGGATTAACAATTATCAGAGCAAACATCATCTTGATTTTTATAGGTCTTTAAATCAATATAAAACATAATATCTTGCAATATAATCGTCTTGAAACTGTCCAATCTGATCATTGTTTTGTTATTGGCAAATTTTTTAGTCATTTTGTTAAACCTCACTTTATTGGCATTTTTTTTTCTCCCTTCAATTTAAGGCTAGTAAAGAATACTGTTTGTTTGCGTGTTGTTATTTTTTCTTTGGTTTTTCTTTTCTATTTTTTCCTTTTTGTATTCAAGGTAGAATTTGTTTGGAAATTCCTCGAACAAATACTGATCCACTCAAGTACTTCTTTAGAATATATGATTTCGCCGATCTAATGAGGAATTCTAATAATAAAAAAAAAAAAAAATGAAGTCGAAGCCCTTGAGGCTTCCAGCTTTATTACTCACATTCTTGAAAATATGATTAGTATGCAAAGTTTGAACTTCGTATGCTAAAAAGTATACGGTGGCGTTGTAACAGAGAGTGCTTTTCATATTTTAAAGACAAAGTATAGAATCGGTAAATGTCGAGAGGAAAAATATAAGTTGGAGTGTGAAAGTTCACTGATTTTACGTTAATAGTTTGCAGACCAAACAGTTTACCGTTACTTAAATCAAAATCTGATAAACAAAATTTATTAGAAATGATTTTCGATAAGTTTTTTACTGAAGCGTGACCACAAAAGTCGACTAATTGATTGTCCATGGGTTAGTTATGCGGTGTGTTAATTGAAAACTAGAGGACTCGAATAAGGTCGTTGTTTCAATCACAAGTACTTTCCGAATGGTGACGTTTATGGTTATTAAGAATTCCACCAAGTTGCATAAAACTACTTTTATTTCTAGGATCTCCAACTGGAGGGTAACATTAAAATTGAGAAATTTGATGTTTGAAAAGCTTACACTTACTGCTTGGTTTTCATACGGATAATGCGCTCATGTTTTCATGAACCGACGTGCACTGGTCATATTTTGTTTCTGCTACCATACATGATTTATGCATAGGCCTACCTTTGTCATTGCTTATGCAACATAATACAGATTCAAATAAGTTTCACCAAAAGGCGTCACTCTGCAAGCGAAATTATTTTCCCGACTGGTTAGAAAGAGCATCTGGTTTAAAACCGGTGATAAAACAAAATTTAATAAGTAAAACATTTAAGTAATTTTTCTTTTTAACGGGAGAAACTAACACCTTCAGCCCCCCCCTTTTTTTTTTGGGGGGGGGGGTTGCTGGTGGGTGGGGAGAGGTTTTGTTGACCATTGTAAACGCTGGTTTTATTACCTGTCTTTGTTCAAAGCCTTTCGATCGTTTATGATTTAAGCTACTGGATACTTAAAATGGTTTTTTTTTGTTATAGATTATTAGTCTTTTCTATCTTTGTCTGGTGTGTTTATATACTGCGACCCACGGGGTGATCGATTCCCTTCACCCACCGAACTATACATGTTATCACAAAATCCATCCGTGTTTTTTTTTTTTTTTTTAAATAAGTCCGAGCCACTACATTTTAAAACAACACATTCTTCCACATGGTGTGGTTTGATTAGTATTCAGAGTTCCACTTCATCAAGAGATCCAAAAGGCTCTAGAAAGATTCCGATTTTATGCAAAGGATTTAATTTCCTATGACGTAGACACATCGGCGGCGTCTAGTAAAACCCTTGACTGGCTGAGTCAAATCGAGATCAGAGGCCAGAAAAGCCCGGTGCACTTACGCCCTCTCTAGGGCTAATATTTGCCTTTCGAGAGTAAACCTGTTTCGCTCGAGGCCCGTCTTATTATGGGCTGCGGAATGACCTCTGCTCAGAGCTAAAATGATTTGATGAAGAACTTTTGCAACACCCGCATTATCTTAAACAGGATGTGGCGTACAGCATATCAAACTGTTCGAAAACTAATACATACTGAACAAACACGAACACTTGTAACACCAAAACATGTTGTGTTTGAACACATTTCTTATAGGCAAGTTTAATAACTGATTTTTGATGAGTTCATTTATTTTCATTTCAATTAAAAAAAAAATAATAATAAAATAAATAAATAACAATAATTTCCATATTGCTGATGTCATTCTTGATGAAAAAGTTCAGGTCAGGTTCGACATAAAACAAAAACGTGCTTAACACATCTTTGTATGTTTTGTTCAAGTAAGACAATCTTTCCTTTTTATAGCCATTTTCCCCTGGAAAATTTGACTGTCCTTCATGTAACTTCCACTCATAACTACGTTATTTCTTACGTGTCAGTGTTTCTACGTATTGCAAAGTAAAGAAAAAGAAAAAAAAAAGAAACAACAACGACAACGACAATGAAAGCGACAATGACAGCGACAATGACAACGACAACGACAACGACAACAACGTCAACGATTGACAACACCGACAACGACAACAGCAACGACAACAACGACAACGACAACATCAACAGCAACAGCAACAGCAACAGCAACAGCAACAACAACAACAACAAAAAAACAACAACCACAGTAGCAGCAGCAGCAGCAACAGAAGCAGCAGCAGCAGCAGCAGCAGCAGCAGCAACAACAGCTTCAGCAGCAGCGGCAACAACAGCAACAGCCACCATAACAATAAAATATCAACTGCTATGTTGTCTTTAAGTTATACACATTCGTCATTTTAAAGTTTTATCTTTGTTGTTTCTTTTTGAAGTAATTAACTGTTCAAACAGTTGTATTTCTTCAAATTTCTTTAAGAGACCTTATTCAAAGTGTTATTCTTTTGAGACAAATGTATTGATTCATATTGATAAGAGTTTCACGAAACGTCACCTGTGATACAAGTGGCACGTCCAAATCAAGAAGCACCGCAACTTATTGCAAATAAAAAAGGCCAAAGTCAAATTCTGTCTCTAAATTAATATTTTCGAATTCTGATAGATAATGAGCTATAAAATTCAATACGGCGACATCTGGAATAGGTTATAAACCATGATATGCAATACTTCATCAATACATGTATGTAAATGACACACGAACATCTGTATAAATATCCCCGTAAGAAGGCATGTGGTTATAGTGTACACCTTTGCCGTCATTGCTTATGCACACTTCATCGGTGCAGGACTGCGCCGTTATTATCATACCGTAAAACCGTTATACCATACCGTGCTCCCATTTTAATCTGCATAATGCCGGGCAGTCTATGGATTTCCCGATCTCAATATCAGAAATAAGACTCCTCTGTACATGCTTTATAGCTGGGCAGCTTGAGAGCACGTTTCTGAAGAGTCAAGACGAGACCGAAATCGCCAAGAGGAAGCGTCGCCTGTTAAAACATAGACGCCCATACCGGTACGGGAAGACCCGTGGGCCTGGCCTGTTTTCTTCGTCTTTATTATTATTTCGTAAACAACTGTTGGTTTTGTTTCCCACTATTTAAGGCTGTTGAGAAATCGGCCCGTTTCCCGGTGGCGGCTATCGCTTTGTGCAACCCGCCCTTGGTTGCCGCTTTCGCGGTGATAGGTAGAGATGACGAAAAGACAAAGCATCATGAGTTGCGGGGAAGACGAAGTGAATTTCAACCTGTTCGAATGTAATACTACCCCAGGCCTACGGAAGTCAACAGACCACTTAACGGAGCCCTTTTTCTTATGTACAATTGTTGTGATTAAAGGCAACAATACATCCTGGAAATCATCCGATTTAGGAGGTGGAGGAGAGTGGGGGGGGGGGGGGGTGACACTATCTGATCTGATAGACTGTGTTGCGTATGGGCTGACCTTTAAACTAAATGAAATGCGCTATGTCACATGAGGCAATTTACAGGCAACCAGCTCCAGGCAATCTCAAGGGAGGAAGAACATTTTACACTTCAATTTTTAACATAATTGTCTCTGGTACAGTACGATACCGTAAGAAAAGTGCCTCTTGTGGAAACCACAGTGTCCATTTTGAATGCAGTGAAGTCGGTTGCCTGTTAGAATTGCCTAGCGTGACATGGTCCATAAGACGCCCGTTATTCTTTCAATCAGCTTGAACGAAATCCTGCTCTGAATCTTGAAAACGCCATGAACGATCTTTATCATGCCGTTCGCATCCCGGTCTGGTTCCCTATACACATCATGATTGAGTGGTTAGTTGTTAGCAAATGGCCGCCTATAATCACGGACAACATGGTGGCTGATTTGTTTCCTTCTCTAACCTCGGTTTGGTTAACGGAGTTTGCACTGTGCATAAACAAGATGGCCACCCTTTGGCAACGGTGTATACTATTTTAATCTGCTGTTACGCAGACGCGCGGGAGTGGACAGACCTTGTTATAAAGGTCAAAATGAATGCCGCTAGCAAGCCACGGGCACATTATTCTAATAACGAGCGATTGTTACTGTCTGATAAACATTAAATGGCAAGCTGCGAGCTAAAATAGTGAATGAGGGGCTGGTTTGGGGGGCTGTTTTTTTTTTTTTTTTTTTTTTTTTTTAAGTTCAAGCCTTTGTTTTTAAAATTGATGAAACCAAGAGATCCCCGTATTAAGTGACTATTAGCAGTGTAACCCGTAGGCTTTACAGGTGTTCAGTTTTAGACATGGGAGGAACACACTATAGAGACATCCCACGTATTCAGGTCCGGGACTGAAACCCCATCCACATGCGAGGCTCCGTCCGAGGTGGGATTAGAACCGGTGTCCATAGAAGTGAAAGGCACGGGCAAGATACTACTGAGACAAGATCACCCGCAAGTTAGGGTATAATGATGAAGAGGTAACATTAATTCGTGTGTGTATTTTGACAATATAAGACTTGGTGTACACTCCTTGTCGATGGCAGTTCATAGGTATTGTGACCATCGCTATATTACCAGCTTGGGAGAGAGAGAGAGAGTACAGGTAGGCAGTAATTTGTAAATATTTAAAGTCAATCTGATCAACAGTATGTTTTCAATGTTGTATGTTGTGAAACAAAATGTCCGTTAAAAAAAGCTAAATGTTCTACATAAAAGAACTACAAATTCAGAAAAAAATAAATGTGTGTACGATGTTGTTATGGCAGAGCGGGATGACGTCAGTAGGACACTGTGTTTATTTCCATTAATTTAGATCACACGGGAGTTCGTCCGTTCTGATGTTCTCATTTTGACTGCTCTTTCTAATTTGGTGCAACGACAGTCGTCTGTTCTGAGATTACAAGACGCGCTTAAAATCATCACCAATGTAAAACATAATTCCATCCCCGGGAAACAACATGTCAGTCCTTAATAAGGTACTTCATCACGGTGACTTTACCACTCATCGGTCCCTTTCTCCTTCTGCACATATTATAGTATTCAAGTAGTCTTGGAGATTCAATGCGTGCAGACACCTCATCTGTTTCTTCACAGTCTGCAACCAGACAACGGGGTGGTAAAATCACCACCGTCAAACCTTTTTCCCAAACCGCCAAACTTGAATTTCTAAAGATCCCCCCGTCATCTATCAGATCGAAGCGGAGTTCTTGCGGGATTCAAAGCCGAAAATCACACTTTAAGGCCAGCCAGATGTTAGACAATCTGTGTCAATGTGTATAGAGGTAACGTAATAACACCTTGCATGGAATTATGAGGTATGGAAATGCTAACTTTGCATTGGAATATACGCTATACATAATGGGTTTACCGTTGTAGTATTCACAGTGGTACTGAAATTACTGCCATTTCTACATCTCATGAGTCTGGTGCACCTTGGACTAGTAATGAGTCATTGTTACACTGTTTTTGTTTATATGAAAACAGTGTATAGAAGCTGCGGTTTGAACCTACACCGTTAAATGGGATCGGACAATGAAGTTGTTGAATCACCCTAAGCTTCATGTTATTTGTCAAGTCATCACTTTGGGTCATTGGGCTCCCGTTACTGAAGGTTTAAAAAAAATATATATGAAATTTACTCGCACAAATATTGTTATAAAGGAAAACTAAATCAGGTCTTTTGAAAGAGAAAATTTATTTCCATACTCTAGGTCAATAAACACACCTTGCGATAAACCCGTGTAGGAGTTGCATCACATTCGACGATCATGTCGATTCCAAAACGGTTCATATTTTATTACAGATTTTTTTACACGTTCATTAATAATATGAGGCTAATTTCGGTTGCAGCAATTTAAATAAAGCCATGGTGTTTTTAGGATCTTCAAGAGCTATTTCCTGGAATTCTACTGTATTTAAAACGAAATGTTTTTTTTTCTTGAATAACGTTTCTTGAATAACGTTTGGCTTTATTTTGTTGTTGTTGTTTTTGTCATGCAGTTTCGTTTGCTTACTTCAATTTAGTTAACAACGCTAAACACAAGTCAGAACTTTGAGATCTGACAGAAATGTCCTTCGCACATCAGAAAATGTGTACTTTAATGTTGTAAATGATCATAACGACTACAATTAAGCATGATTGTAGAAGACGATTTTTTGTAAATTATTCAGGAGATTATGACATGATTTACCATTAAGAAATAATGATATCTATATTCACCACGGAAACCTACAACTTATTCATAAATCAACTTTAAGTTTTATTAAAAAGATTGACAGTTTGAGAATGTTCCCCATATAATATAGAGGGAAAAAAGAAGCATTGTTATTTTGTATTAGACTTGAGCAATATATGTGCTCGGTGACCCTTGACAAAGTGGGCTACTTTTAAACCTATGATGTCATGAGTCACATGGCATGAGTCAACTCAATTATGTACAATTTGTGCAACGACGTACAGCGATGACTAGAACCAATTAATACGAAAGGGATAACCCTTGATTGACCCGTGTTAATCATAATAGTGCACGTCAACCAACGCCGTGTACATCGGTTGGTGTAATCAATTTACAGAATTGGTAATTATCTACAACCAAATGATGAGTTGCAGTCTGAAAGCTCACTAATTATACCAGTAACGAAGCCTCATCGAAACCATGTCCTTCTCAAATCATGTCCAAGTCGAGGAAATGAACTGCCTATAAAACCTACGTGAAATAATTATTGTACAGCAGCGTGGTCTGATGTATTATTCGGTGCGCTGAGCTTGCCTTGGTGAGATCCGAGGTGAAAAAACGGATATCGAAGTGATGGCGCCCGATGGGATCCAACATCTTAACCCTTATATATTGCCCTTTACACCACAAGTCCATTTTTAATATATATCTTTCCCCTTGTATATTGGACCCTATACTGAGTCCATTTACTGAGTCCATCTGCACTCCGGGATCGTTAGTGAGGCTTGAATGGAAGCGAGTGGCTTTGGGTATAGCAATATATCCACAGTGTCCGGTTCGTGAGAAAGTAAATGAAGTTTAAGAATTGCAGTTCAATCGCGGCACAATTACACTTTGCAAAAAAAATTAAAAGTCGTGACATTTCATTGATTACAAGAAGAGTGTATTTTTTTCACAAGTCCCTCTTAATATTCGTTCATTGTGAAGCACTGCATGTCTAGATGTTGGCGTGATAAAAGGTTACCACCGTGAAAGCATTAAAACTCAATTTGAGCACTGTCAATGAGTAGAATTTTAAAGGGGGTGTTTTTGAAGCAGCGCTCGGTTTCGCCATAAAGAGACGCTGATTTCGTCTTGAACATCGCGGCCATTTTAGAAGGGTGCCTGTATGCCTGGATTTAGAATCAACATCATGCATCCGTAACGTGCAATTTTGCATTCTGTAACGTGAGGAATTACGCTTTTACGTCGTACTACCTTAGTCTGGTGCCTTTTAGCTGGCCTATGCAGAACGTTTGTGCAGTTGTAATGATCACGGGGAACGGTGGTGGTGGGGGCATTCACCTCACTTAATCTACACAACTGCGCAAGTACACGCTGCACATGCCTTTGTAATAGTTGAAACAATGTTTGTGACGTCATTAGGAAACTGCGTTGTTCATCTGTAAACGAACGATATTAAACATACTGTTGTCGATTCCTTACCACTGTGTCTACTTTGGAAAACCTAAATATGAAGTTAGTCATTCCAATAAATCGCATAAAGACAAACGGGAGAAAGTCTTTAAAAAAATATACAAGATGTGACTCAAAAGTGCAAGAATTTGTACATTTTTATAAACCGCTGTTTGCTTACGGTGAGGTGAAATCCAAACAGACAAACGCAATATATACTTCTTGAACCAAGCAATTTATAGGCGGGAAGAGGCAAGACAGATGTAGGTAATTAGTTCACACCAAGTGAACATCAGCCAACCCCCAATCAGCGAACGCATGGGGCCTCCCCGTCCGTATATTAAACCTAGTTCAGCGGCATCATGCGTCATTGATCTCGGGGGAGAGGGCCGAGAAACACCCCGCCCAATCGATACCTCTCTCAGTACCGAGGCATGCCCCGGCTACAAGAGTTCCCTTTGAAAGCGATACTTAACCCCCCAACTGTGCAAATAAATATTCTCATTACACATACAACTGTAAACATTTGATATCCTCCGAATATCTTGTGCCGCTATAATTTATGTTTTGAAAAGTGCAAAGTTAGGGGCATTTTAAATTTGTAACGTCGAATCATGCCCTCCTCATATAGTTAGGAATGCCCTTTTATATGAAAAAGGTATACGATTTGTGAAATCAAAATCTTCGACAGAACACATTGTGCGTTTTAACAGAATCTAATGGCCTTGTCAAACATGGCATGTTTTTACTGGCAACTTAGAGGCAACCAACTGCACTGCTTGCAAAAGAAACACTTATGTAGAACCGGAGTTATTTTCCTAACGATGTCTTACAATCCTCAAGAAAATTGTGGGAACAATCGAAATGTGAATGCCCTTTTTTATCTTGGAGATTGCCTGGAACTGGTTGCATGTAAATTGCCCGATGTGACATGGCGCTAAGGATGGGGTGGATGCATCGCCTACCGAAACAGATGAGTATGAAACTATCAATAGATACCGGTATAGTAAATTAGGTTCGCGCAGGATTAATTGGCGGGTATGCATTAGCACAAAGCTGTGTGATGTGGCGATCATTCTTCTGTGTATAGTATTTTCTTACAATGCTTTAAGTTCATAGTGGGAAATTTAACCTGTATATTAGGATGAATGATAGATTGGTGACCCACTTTATCCACGCATCGAAATAAATGGTTAATGTCTCAACTGCATTTAACAGCGAAAATCCATATTATGTGGAACCTATTTGTGAGGTTATAGTTTGGGCACGTTTGGACCAACACACGGTTGGTAAAGAATCTCATTGGCAGTATACGTTAAGACAAATGCAAGGGACTGACTCTATTTAGCCTATAGTGTGAAAAAGGGAATGAGAACAATTACAATTACTTGCCTTTTTGATTAAAACTGACAAACCACAATCATATCGTGCAGGATCGTAGAGGAATGAGCTTCGTTCCACTTCTGTACATCATAAAAAGTCCCGGGTCATAATTGACCCGGATTCGGGGTCTCGTGGGCCTGACCCATTTCTTGGTCAGCGTGACCCGGAATTTGTGTCAAAACAAGCTATAAATGGGGCAAACTGACACAGAAGCCGAGTATAATATCCAATTTTTTCCCCCGGGTCAGCCTTATCCGATAATGGGTGAGGCCTCCTGGGACCTGGATTCTGTGTCAATTCTGACCCGGGAGATTTTACAGGTTGATGGATTAAAACAGAATGACCCGGGTGATGTTATGAAATAAACCCATTTGAAATATACATGTACTGAAGAGTGATGTGCTGCACATTGTCGTTCGGCTTGTGTTTCGTATTCTGGCAGTTTGAATTGTGATCACTTCATTGCTCAGCACCAAAATAAACGTATGATACGGAATTTAACATGTTTTGTGTAATTTTGTGTAATTTTAAGTTGTGCACATTTTTTTTGTAGGAATGTTTTTTGCCCGTAAACACATACGCGTCCAGAGTTTGTTCTATTCCATATTTTGAAATGTGTTTTCAAGATAATATTAAACCTACTTTGACCAGGGCTGAGCAAATATTTTGAAGAAGTTTCATTTAAAACTACTTAACTGTCCTATTCTTTTGCAATCTCATCCGACAGTCGAAAATGTTATGGTTCTAATCATTTCACAATATGAGGAATCCAGTGTTAATATGTGTGCAAATTCGGGTCTGATTAAAGAAAAACATCTCCAGGTTTCTCTAGGCCTTAAAGTCTCACTTTGCAGAAGCCATAATATCTAAAACGTTGGACGGTGTTTATCAGAGCCAAGCCTATGCACAGCACTGGACCCGGGCAATGTTTGTTCCAAGTTGGAGGAGAAGAGACTAATGATATTACTATCGATGTGCAGATCGATACGCGCGCATGGCTACATTTAGTCAGCCATCTTAATTAGGTTTCTTCACTGCCATGTCTATGGGTCTATCGCTGCTACGACCAGTGGTATGGTACTCAGAGCTAGCCTGATCGATATCCTAGACGTGTGAACACTAAACAGTCCCCCGTAATAACGCCGATGTCACCATGGTATACTTTACTGGGTAAAGGGAAACAAATACCAAAAAATACATGGCATATTATTCATCTCGGTTTTTCTTTTCTTAACCCAGATACTGAGACAGTTTTACTTGCAAATTGGAAACTTTAACCTTGCAGTTTCTCTTCATAAGTAGTTCAATGGATCGATGGTATCAACTTTGTATTTAAATTTATTTCTAAGGACTGTGAGGTACCGTTACTGGTTGTGATTTAAAGAGTCATGTCTCTTCTGAAAGAGTGTTTATAAATGTGATTTAAACTGCTAGTTATAAGTTAAGAATAAAACATTTTTCTTCCCAACGTTAGATAGCAACGAACACAGAACAAGTCCAAATATTAGGAGCATTTTTGTGGCTTTGCTTCACTGGAAAAGCTTTCTGACGTTCCCGCAATATCAACTTAACAACATCAGAATCAACATGACTTACTGCAAATCACGGTTGTTACTTATCAAGTTTACATAGCATGCAGACCGATCCATTTAAATAAATCATTTTCATTGACAATATTATCGAAAGAAGTTTGTACACGATTCTGCTTTCTAGCAATTTACGATAAGTGTAAATATTAGGTAAGGGTAAATGTTGGGCTGTAGGCGAAGAACTTTCAGAACATTACACTTCGTTATCAATTTGAAAAGGTAAACACAATCACTGCCGTTGAGGGCTGACCCATTTCCAGAACGAGATTATTTTATCGCAATATGAACACGGGGCTGTTCAATTTTGACCCCACCCAACCCATACACACTTGTTTATTGACACTAAATTGGGACCCCCACCTCCACCCCAAAACACACACCCAGTTTGTCGAACCCGTACACACATGCCTTCTCTTTGTTCTCCCATTGTTTGGACTTAAATATTTTTAGCGGCGTCACCATAGGCTTTGTACACGGCAGGGAAACAAGGACGTCCTCACTCTGTCAGAACACCCGGATCCCTTTTGTTACAGTCTCCGGTTTCATCGGGTAGACACCCGCTCTCACACATTGCCAAGGACACCACTGTACACAAAACAAGCAGAGATTGTACTCGGTTTGCCAAGACACCACAAACTCCTATTGTTAAAAGCGTGTTGTGGCTGAGCGGTTTAGCGCTTGGAACTTAAGTTCTGGCGGCTTAAGTCATTAGGGTGTGGGTCCGAATCCCGGTCATGAGACACTTGTGTCCTTAAGCAAGACACTTTGCTAGAACTGCTTCTCTTCACCCAGGGGTAAATGGGTACCTGTGAGGGCAGAGATGGTTCTTGTGATTGATTTAGCTTGGTGTGCTACATACTTGGCAGCACAGGCTGTATACTCCCCAGGGAGCTGAGATGGTTTAAGGAATGAAATAAACGGCCCAGTGACCAGGGGTAATAATAGTGGAGTGCCATGAGCGTCCCTGGGTGATTACTATATAAGAATCCACTATTACTATTATTATAATTATTATTACTATCATTGAAGTCCCTTTAAAGTCATTGGTGTCAAACACCCATTCCCACATACAACCTCACGCGCGGGGTCTGGTTGTAGGGTCATTCCATTGTTGCTCTTCTGATGTTCCCTTGGGAATATGATTTTCCCTTTGGGTTTCAACTTGAACAAAGAAAACCATGTGTGGGGTAGCGTTGTTCCATTCTTCGAAGGACCTCACAAGGGCCTGCGTGAACAGCCTACCCTCGGTTCCTGCTGCCCAGCTCAGATGCAAACACGTTTGTAACTCAACAACAGACTGGTCTGAAGGGATTCAACGACCTGTCTGAACGTCAGCTTGTTTTGTTCGCTGAGAGCACTCAGGGATTTGGGAGGTTGCGGTTGATATTAATAAGAAAGAAAAACAAAATAATACATAGCAGGATCAGATCTCGAACATTCATAACATGAGTGGGATCTAGATTAGCGGTTAAATTTCATTGTCAACTTCAGCTACATGAGGTAAGAGATACGATCTTGAAACGTTGGAATGAGTCACAATTGCGCAGCTGAAGCTGCAAAAACATGCTTGATGAGAGTAAAAAGGAAAAAAACAACAACATCAGCGATAAAGCGATTTGGATAAAGGCAACAAGGCACAAGGCTATTTAGTCCACACTGCAGCGATTGAGGTTAGGGAAAACGGCATTATTATTAGTAATGCATAAACAAGTAGCAATAAACCAACGCCATCGCTGGAGATACCGATTTGAACGTCAAAGACCGTCATTACAGTGAGTGATCGTCGTACCCAGACAAATTATGTCTGGATCTCGGAGCGTCTCAATGGAAATTATCTTGGCTGTTTGAATTGATGGTCGGACCCAAGTTAATTAAGACGGTGTGAAAGCATGTCCAGTCTACTCACTCGAGTTGAAGAGTTACTGTATCTTACAATTATTAACAAAAAGCCCTGTCAGAAATGGTTTCATCAAATAAGGGGAGAGAATATTATCCACAGGCAACACTGGGACTATTCGGGGGGTACGGGCAAGTGGGTGTAGTTGCGTAGGTCATTGACAATATTGTAAATTGATACACACATTTCCTGGCTGTCGTTTTAGTTTCATCTCTTCATCAAAGTCTCGAGCATGACATGGATGTTTGGAGTTGCTATGTTTAAGCTGTTGTTTTTTTATACAACCAAGACAGTTATGAAGAGCTCGTGTAGCAGCGAAGCATCTTCTGTGTGAACATACGTGCTCCCAACGGCAACGGGTTGGTAACATGACATACAGTCAGCAAACATTCATACGTGTTTGATATTACAATTGCTCTAAAGGTGGTGCGAGTTCCATCCCCCTAACCACTCCCACATCAATGGCAAACAAACACATAACACCAACACTTAACTCAGGAAAGGATGGGAGAGAGTGACCTAATGCTGAGTTTACAATAGATCGGGTTAAAACACTAAAGACAAGTGATTCAAACTTACATCTGACGTAATCGCTGGCGTGTAAAAACCGCACTGCAGACACACAATCCGCTCACAATCTCCGCACGACAGTCCCTCTTGGGCAGTTCCAGGCTGAGGATCGGGTACAAGTTCAGTCTGATGGCATATGGGGCACAGGTCACGTTGTTTGACCGGCGCCGCTCCGGCGGCAGCGTCAGTCTCGGCCGTTGCAGCGTCGGATGAACGCTGGAGGACAGAGGCAGCATAGTTGGAGAAGTCATCTTCAAGGTCTCTGCAGGAAATGAATGAGATCATGAAAGTTGTATTTAGTCGTTAAGGGCTGCGCACGTGCAGTATTGGTATGATTCAAATACATATGTTCACAGATTTGCCCACAAATGGAATATAATAGGCTTGGAATATTTTTGCTTGAAATGCCATACATTTTGAGAAATGAGTAAAACAATTAAAAACAATTTTGGACAATCGCGTGTCCAAAACTCGATGTTCGAAAACAGTGAAACTTTAAGGTTTTGCACTATTTGACTCCAAAGACCGATTGAGCTGAAACTTTCGTTTGTTATTTCATTCTATTATATTATTATATTATATAGGCTAAACATTTAATACTTATCTAAATTTAGCCAAGAATCTTTAAATCTCAGACATAACGTCAACCCATATCAGTGTTTTCTCAATAATTTGGCTATCCAAGATGAAATGTACAGACGTGGGGGCTGTATACTGTGTTTCTCAAAAACTAGAAGAAAATAAATAATACAAAATACGGTATCATACTCGTTTTAAATTGGCTGCCGATTACGTCTTCAACCCAACTAAGTGAATTAGTATTCGTGGCACAATCCATTTTAGTAACAGTGGCGTAACTAGGGGGGGGGGGGGCACGTCCCCCCCATGCCTCCATTTGAAATCTGGACTTTTGAGGTTAAAAATTACCAGAACAAAATGTTACATTTTATGAGCATTTACGTAGTAATTTCGATGTTTTTTAAACTATTTTTATTTATTTACACACACATAATGTATTTTGTTTTACGTCAACACGTCAGAAAACACCGAAAAAAGGCTTGTTTATGAAAAATACGAACGGAAACTACATTTTTAATTGGCCAAAAGTGCCCCCTAGGACAAAATGGTGCACCCCCTTGTGCCCCCCCCTGAAATGTTACCCTAGTTACGGCGCTGTTTAGTAATAACTATGTTTGTTCTTATACCCACAATTAACAACTTCTCATACACGGACCACGCCCTCTACGTCTTATACAAAGGTTAAAATTCACACGATTCTAGACGCCTTAATAATGATGAACACTTACAGAACACTTATCACCATTGATCGCCATAAATAAAACTAATTTGGTATTCAAGTCTCGTCATGCCCCATTGAATCTAACCATTTCAGCCATCACTTGGCTTATTAGAAAGCTTATTACATTATGGTTCGGTACCAACTCAAAAACTCAAGACATTCTTTAAAGGGACGTTGCAGCATCGGTTTTTGGAAGGGCAAGTTCACATGGACCAATTAAAATTAAGTTTGTGCAATGTAATAATCAAACTAGTTTTAACCCATTATCAAACAGGTATCAAATCATCTCAGTGATATATACGTTTACTACTGTTTATTTTTTATGCTAAGGAGGTGTTGCACTTCAATTATTTTAAGACACTGGCTGGTCCGTTTGTAAAAGTTTTTTTATTGTTTTATTTTTGTAATTTTCACTATTCATTTAAGCGTTTAATTTGGTAATTTGGGGTTATGTTTTAACTGGTTGTTTACGCCTTTTTGTTACTGTTGTTACTCTTTTCTTATTTGTTTTCATATATTCTTAATATTTTGTTGTGAAATTGTAAAGGCGCGTTTGATCATTATGGAAAATGCGCTGTATGACATTATTGTTATTGTTATTGCAACTATGAGAATTACAGGTTGAGTCCGATTCGAGCGACTTCCGCCATGGCCTTTGGCTGCAATGACGACCATAGTCCGGTTCCCAGACCAAAAAATCTCTGACTATTCTCTGTCGATTTTAGGGTCAGGCATCACCCAAATGTCACGTGACAAAAATATCCAAAATGCTCCGAACTCGTTGTCGTCAACATTCAGACAGTGTCATTGATGGTCGGACATTTTTTTTGTTGATAAAAATTCTAAAATTTTGCAGACACATCCCATTATCGTTTTTCTTTTTTCCCTCAACAAATTCAACACTACATTTGAATATGTTTGTAACATTTTTACAAACTGATTACCCCAGGCTTTTTGAAAGTAAACAAAGCCCGTCATCATCCAATGACATCGTTCACCGTTGGTGACAAGAAATGAATATTTATATATTGCGTCATAATCTATGTATAGCTTTGGATGATGCCTGACCTAAGATTTTTAACAAGAGTCGTCAGGGAATCGTTGGTCAGGGAACCAAACTTTGACGACCATTGGCTACAATGACGTCCGTTGTTGCAATGACAATGTTGAAAATCATAGACCTTTCTATTGTTGATAAACAAAACCGTGCTGGTTGGCATGGACAGCCAAATGTAGCAAAAACATTCAAGTCATGTAGACAGACGTTGCGACCAAACTCAACATTTTTTGCAAACTTTTTGATCTAAAGAAAATGCATCCTATTATTGGTTGGTTTGTTTCCAACAAATTATAAACAATTTTTGAATGTTTGTTTAACATTTTTACAAACTGTGATTATCTGTTTTTGCTTTGCATTGATGGCTCTTCCTATAGTTTCTCCATCTTGTTTGACAAAAACTTGGGCTGCGACGTTGCAAAAGAAAGGTATATAACTTTTCGACGTTCCCGCCATTATAGTCACTGCCGAAGCAATCAATTCAGAGACATGAGCTGCCATTGCCACCCCCTTCATTTCCATTATTACAATAATAATTTCAGATCTATAAACGGAAGAGTCCCGACTATTACACAGCTGTTTCCTGACTTTGATTTGTGCAGAGAAACCCAATACGGCTGCGTCTTCGGTAAACGTTGATGTATTCGCTGGGTTATCTCTTCACTGACCCGAAATCCCATCCACTTAGAATAACTCCATGGGCGACAAAGCTACTTTCGCGCCATAATCTTGTTGATAAAAATATCAGACAAACGCCCACGACGATCTGACCGCTTTCATATACAGCTGCAAAAATATAAATGAACTCTGTTTTGCACTGTTTCCATTCGCTTTGTACATTTGCGTGTACAAGTGGCATACTGACTGAGTAACCCGTCAGAATGTGACGGTTGTTTTTTGCTTAAACCAAATTCTGATGTCATAGTTCAGGATTTACTGGACATTTATTATTATTATTATTATTTTGAAGTTTATTATTACGGATTTTCTATTTATGCGGTGATAACGAGTTTATTACGGATCCTGAGTGCAAACAATTCGCAAGATTACAGCATTGATCAAGCCACAGTTTGATGGCCGAATTAAAACAGTACTGTGACACCGTAAAGAAAAAAATGTAGAGTGATATACAGAGATACAAACTCTTTGTATTAACAGATGATTATCATTATACAAAACAGACGAAGTACTCGGTGGCTTGTTTCCAAGGGATAGAAGTTAGATTTGTACCATTATAGGGCGATGTGAGGTGGCATCGCACCCAAACTGCCGCTCGTCTTTTCCCCCTACTTTTTTTTTTTTTTACACCCCTACCCCGTGGACGAGTGAATACAGCTCACCATTCTTGCCCGACACATGAAACACTCGCTTCCCATTATCCGACGATTCATGTATGCATTCAGGATGAAGCTTTTTTTTTTTAATTATAGAAAGTGGTAGACCATATCAGAAAGCCAGGGAGTTGACAAGCTGTGACGTCACATGCAGGTGCATCTCATCTCGCTGTTTAGCTCAGCTTGGTCAAATCGCAAGAATATCGATTGGCTTTTTATAAATATACCACGTGGATGAGTAGTGTATGTATCCCAAGATGAACTTGAGCCGGGAAGAGCTGAAAACAATTTTCCAGCAGGTTGATTAAAGCCTGATGAGTTTGTACTATGAATTTGACCTCCTGCCTCATGGGGGGGGGGGGGGGGGGTACGAGCGGATTTTAACGAGGAGGACCAGCGAATCGATGGTAATCATCCGTGGTCATCCATGAACATAATCCAATTAGTCTTGTCACATTTAGCTTTGTGCCATTTGCACCCGACTTCACTATATAGGTTAATGCAATCGCAAATAAAAAGACCAAATTCTTGCAGAGTATAATGCGGCGTCAAGTCGTCGACTGAGGTTGAAAAACAAACGAAAGTTTCTCGAAATTCAGCCTTTTAAAGCTCAATAATTAGAAATATTTTTGTTTTATTCACCGCGATGTTTTCTAAAATATCCACACACCATTGAAGACATATTGGACAGGCGAGTGGTTTTTCCTCAACAGCGATTTTTTAAACAACAAATAATTGGGGAGCGTCTTGTTTGTTTTTCCTTGAGCGACATCGTGGCAGTATCTATGATTCTATTTAAAGTGTTCCTTGCCACGAGGGCTGATGAACTCAAACTGCTTGGCGATATATGAATATTGGGCATATCTTTATAATATTCCCCGAGGATTGAGGAGCAAACCTTAAAAAAAAGTCCACAATACATTGTCAACATTTCTAGTGACGTACTTCGACGTAGTTTACCAAGGCATTCATTTATAGTCAAATGTGGGGGAGATAGGCAATGTGTGAATGACCAAGCGTTTGTTTCGAATTTTTATACGAGCGTTTATTTCCGTTTCTGACCAATTTTGTTGCCCACAATCATTATTATTTATTGATGGGAAACAAAACGTCATGCATTTCTCCTTATTAATGTTTTTTTTGTGAATTCCAGGAAGGCACGTGCACGCTGGATACTCCTACACATGCTTTATTTGGGTGTTAACCAAGGATTATTCCCCCATTCTATTTTGATGCCAAACGAGGACGGACTGTTCGCCATTCATAATTTATTTTCCTTTTGTTTTAGTCGTACGCTTTGAATGCGGTGAATCGAAGGTAATTCAACACAGACACTCCTTGCACAATCAATCGTCGCCGCAACGGTGCACATTAGAACTGAGCCTATAGAGATCGGCGCAGACTTACTTAACATAATTACAGGAAATCTCCAAATTGCTGCGATGTCATGACTTCGTCACTAGGTAACAGGACACAATAATTGATGATATTGAGCGTCCGGGATATAGGATTCAGTGAGGTATTAAAGTTACAGTTTTAGTGATTATCGATCTTTATAGGCCCATTGGTAAGACAGAAAAACGTAAAACGATAACATATACCTTACATGGTATAAAGATAATGATGGTAGCAAATTTTCCTTGAAATAATTTCTGCCTTAAGTGTTGTCGTTTTTAAATAATAAATGAAATAAGATCCAAAATTAGTTTGACAAAAACTCTGCCTATAGGAATGCGTACAAAAATGATGAATGCATTTTTTCCCCGCAAATGAAACAGCGACATTTTCACAGGTTGTTTTTTTCTACAAATATCTTGATTTGTGCAAAGAATGGAAGCATTTACTGAGCGGGGGCTTTAATGGCATTTTAATATTTATTCAAAAAGGGGCCTATTAACTTAGTAAGAATACCAACTGTCCGCAGGTTTTTTTCTGAAACAGCGCAACATTAACTGCTATACAAAACATGTGTATTAAATAAGAATACCAATGTCAAACTATTTTGTTGCAGAATAGTTATTTATCATTCTGAAAGACAAATAAAGTTAACGCGGCCTCCCGTAGGGAAAGATGGGAAGACCAAACAAGAAAACAGAATAATAAAATAAATAAGGAATACATAGAAAATGGAATGTGTGAGTTACCAAGTGGTGGAAGAATTTACAGTTTCGACGTATACTATGTTGGTGATGCTTTATAATTAACAAAACCCTCCGTTGGTAAGCACCCATACTAGCATCGACAGTAAAGTATTCAAGTCTAAACATAATTAATTGTGTCATTATTAAGAGAACCGAATACATGCATTGGAATAGAAGGTCTCTTCCAAAGATATCTTTCGAACAAATACAAGCTCAGGGGGAGGGGGGGGGGGGGGGAGAGACCATTGTGGACACATTGTATCTGACATACCGCACACAATGCACGCACTTCTTTTTCTTGAAGTTGCCATCGGGTACATTTTAACACGGGTAGAGTATATACATCATTTCGGCAGTTCGCTTCCCGCCCCCCCCCCCCCACCCCCCACCCTCCCCCGAAATTTTGAGAAGGTTTCCCTTGGGCCGGGAACATCATCCTTCCATCTCAGTATTGTATTACCGAGGACGGCCCTGATTGCGTGACTTCCTGACTCGCAAATCGCACTTATGAAATACATGTATTTACAGAGGCATTCGGGAGTGTCGTCACCTGATATGTTTCCATAAAGAGGGCAGATGCTGATTTATTTAAATCTTAAGAAGGGATGCTGAGAGTTAATGTTGAGGCGTAAGCGGCACGCATGTTGATTCCCCCACGCCTCATGTTGATTGTCATGACCAAGGTGCTCAGGAAATAAGGAGGGAGTGTGTTTTCGAAAAAAAAAAACGCGTGCCCAGGTCTGGCTGGCTGTGGCTTCGGCACCGTCAGCCTTTTTAAAAGTTATCTTATAATACAACCGCCCCCCCCCCCCTCGAAAAAAAAAAAACTAAACTGAAAAGATAAGCCATTGAGCCGCAGCGTGGACCTAGGCTGAGGTTTACGAAAATGCCCCGGGGGTAGAAGTTGCCATGTGTGGGAGTCACGAGAATGACTTTTAACAGTTCTCTCGCACCCTCCAAGATCCAGTACTCTATCGGAGGGTTTAGCCTCTGAGGCAGTAGAGGCAAGCATGTGCCTTCAAGGTACCATACTCGAAAGCAGTTGCTCATCACTACGTCGCAGCTCGAGGGGGGATACTGGTTCGAGGGTTTGACCATTCAAGGGTAAGGCATTACCAGTCAAAGATCCTCTTCTGCTACTACTCAAATCATACACATCTAAGAGGGTGGCATTTTCATTGGGCCTTCGGGGTGAAAAAGGCGGGTATCTCCAAAGGCCCTGTTACTCCCCTAATAGATTTCCACTGCTTAGTATAATACTTCTGGATGGTACTGTGAGGGTTAAGCAATCGAGGCGTAAGGCAATAAGGTACCGTTACATACCTCAACTAAAAGAAAAATCGTTTACAACACTGTTTTTTGAGGTTGAACTTTGGGGACTGAGCCTTCGTGACATGAGACACGTGCATTATCACAGCCACACCCTATACCTCAATTCAAAAGTGCGGTTTTTTGTTGTTTTTTTTATCTTTAAAAATCAAACTGAAGGTAGAGTGAGTGTTGGACCCTCAACGCATTGAAGACACGAAACTCGAAAGCCATATAGCGTGCACCTCTTTAATCGATATCCATGGTTGGAGAGTATATAAATAACTGAAAGTAAATCAGGGTTGAGTCTCCGAGTGTTAGGGGTAGACACGTACCCCGTCCCTTCCCATAGCCCAATCTGAATATATCAGAACACTTCCCTTATGTAGAATGTCTACCGGTGGTCATTGCACGTTGCTCTTTAACTTGGGGTATAACATCTAGTTCAACTGTGAATAGAAGTGCCTCTCATGTACCCGCATCAATCTCGTACAGTCCTACTTGATATCCCCCGTTGAGTGCAATTCAACTACCGGGGATAGAGGGATTCGCCACTGCGTACCTCAAAGTTTCCCAAATTACCCCTTCCTCGTGCCATATGAGTGGGAACCTTCAAATAAGCTATAAAACCGTGTAGTCGATTTCAAAGGACTCTGTATAGTACACTATGAATCCTTTTAAATTGTTCCAATCGCAAGCTTTGTGTTTCAAACTGCATGAAGCCCCCAGCTCAACATTGGTAAGCTGACTGGAAATGCTTCCATTCTTTGCACAAAATAATCAAGATATTTGTTGTACAACCAACCTGTGAAAATGTTAGCTCATTTCGTTGTTTCATTTGCGAGAAAACGGTAAAAATGCGTTCAGCATTTTTGTACGCTTTCCTATAGGCAGAGTTTTCATCTCACTGAGACGAAAACAAATTGTGGTTCTTATTTCATTTATTATTTAAAAACGATAACACTTCGGGCAGAAATATTTCATGGAAAGTTTTCTACCATCATTATCTTTATACTATACGTATATGCAAATCTGCGAACATTTTTTTTTTTTTTTTTTACCAATGTTGAGTTGGGGCTTTAAAGACATACATACTAATGCGTCTGTTTAACCTAATTTACAATATGACTCTATATAGTGGTGGAATAACGATCGAAGTACAAGTTATCATATGATTTGGGCAATAATTCGAACATTTCTATCAAATTAAGCATTGTATCTGGTATTAGGGAACCCCGTAATTGCAAAACAGTTCTACGTGTAAATAATGGAAACAGAGAACTGAAAAGTGCTTTATGGATTCCTTTTTTTATGGACAAATCTTTTTTTAACGATTTAATTCATGCGCTCCGCATCGGTAGGACATTTAGTTGTACGGCACAAAATGTGTTTCAAAACATGTTCAAACTTAAATACGATCCCAACTTAGAATCGTATTAAGTTTAAGGCATACTTCCAATCGGTTCCAAGTGTAAAATGTGGAAGGCAAGACCATAGTTTAATAAGATATTAAACTATATTGGTTATTATATGATTTTTTTCTGAAAAGTATGTAAGGGATAGTTCTTAAATAATGTGCCCTTATTTTTAGAATCATTTAAATTTGCAAGGCGCTCCCTTGAAGCTGTGGGGAGCGAGTTCTCAAATGGGCGTATCAGATGGTCAGTTATGCTCGCCATGCATGCAGTTTTATTAGACTTGTTCAAGTCATATTTACCTTACTCGTCGTTCATCCCTTGTCTGCAAGTCCCTCGCCCTCTGTAGCACAGATAATATGTGAGCCCGTTCCTGCTCCGTTAAATGGCTTAAGTCGGCCGCTGGAGGCTCAATGGGTATGTTGTGACCGCCTCTACTCGGTCTCATTCTGGCAGATCGTTCCGACATCAAAGAGTCGTCAGTGTAACTGTCGTCTTCCTGGCTGCTTAGGTTGCCCATGCCGTCATGTTACGCCAGGTTACAGCCCGACGACCATTTTGCGTTTGGTGAAACGCAGTACATGGATGCCGTGGGATTGCGATTCGACGGTGTGAGTAACCAGTTTTTCACAGCGAAAGAGCGAGACAAATTATTTCTAACATCCAAAATCGAGCAGCATCCTAGAAATGTACACTAACATTTCACTGCACACTGAGCTAATCCAAAGAAGCAACGGTTTTAATATTACTATACAAAGTCTTAAGGTATCGTCAAATGAAGAGAAAAGTAAATCCCTCGCGAGCAAACCTGGTTAGATATTCATTAGGTTTTACGCGTATGTTTCGGACACAGCATCTTGATGTTGACACCGGTCAGTCAGAAGATGTCCACACAACCACCTCTCTCTGTCTTGAGACGATGATTTAAACATCCACGGACTGCTGGACGGATGAGGCAATCCTAACCACCTGCTTTATACATCCAAATTATATGCGAAACAACGAAGGAAACTAGCATTGTAGCACGTGAAACTCATCTCCATTAAGAATGCAAACAATACATCCGTGATCTCCCTGCGACATCACACCAGGTATTTTGACTGTGATGGATTGATCCTCGAGATGCTCAGACCCCAATACAGGGGTTGGCTAGAGAGGAAAAGAAGAAGAAAAAAATCATTCCTCCCCCATGTCGATAGCTGCTATCCATCCACACAAGAAACCTTCCTGGGAGGGCTTTAGTTGAAGAGATGCCGTATACCTACTATATAGTGCTACGTTATACTACACATCAAGGACGCGGTGCATGCAGTGGCGATGATGAGGCAGTGTATGTCGCATTATGCACTGAATGGGAGCGGGGTTCTGAGCATCCCCATCTACACATACGCAGAGACGGGGAGAGGACACAACGTGGTGGTTGCACACTGCCAATGGGAAATTACTCCCGTGCTCTTCCTCGTCTTGAGGTGAAACATTAGGGTCGGAGAGAGAGAATGGCAGCGACCATTTTCTCACAGAGGGGAGGGGGGAATCATAGAATCAACCACTTGTGAAATTTCGTGGTTAATTAGGATTGTTGGGATGCATGATGGCCGTGTTCAATTAAAGGTTATGGATTCAAACATACACCTCTCTGTGTGTTCGTGCCGAGAGTGATATTATTGGAATCATGCAAAACAAGACAACCTTAAGGTTGGACAAAGGTGTTTTTCTCCCCCCTCTTTTTATTTGTCTTTATTTTGTATTTTTTTTTAATTTTTGTTTGTGCATTGTAATGTATCTCCAGTGAGCAATTATGAATCTACACTCGTTATATTAAATTGGTATACTTTTTTACACTAAATTGTCACTATAAAAACAGATCATTTTTTTGGGGTTGACGTCAGTGGTAAATTAGTGATGTGCTTCTACAAATATTGTACATTGTAATCAAATTTTGTAAACGTAGGTATACATAGTTTTTTATTCTTAATTTTATTTTATTCGGTTGTTTTGTTCATTTTATTCGGTTGTTTTGACACACAATAAAAGTCAATCATGGTGATCGGATCAAATACGTGATTGTGATTCCTATATTTGCTCGTCGAATATCACATTCACAAAAACAGTAATAACAATGTTTTACTCAGCTACCCTTGACAATTCAACTATAAAATATCAATGAGCTCCAAAAGCGCGGTGAACAATACACAAGTCCTTGATATCAAATTTAAGTTCACAATCTCGTGAAGAATTTTGTGTGTCCTTTAATAACCAATCCCTTAAAATGACACGGAGATCTCCTTTGACCTCTGACACGATAGGGCCTATAGAAATCATCTATACATGATATGTCAAACAAGATGAGAGAGCGTCTCGGTGCAATAAAAGCCACGTTGATAGTGACAACGAACGATAACAACTCGCGGTTGAGCGCGCTCTCTGCCGTTAATACGAATTCCATCAAGCAAGTGAGATGTTATAAGCGCGCACACAATGAGCGTCGTAATACGCCACACAGCGCTGTTAGATTGTCCAGCGAAGAAAATGATTAAACGATCCCCGTGTTTGGCATTCGAGTATGATCAAGAGGGTAATGAGTTATTTAACGCACACGGAGCTGGATTACGATGGCAATAATGTCTTAGCATAATTTATTCTCTGATTTTGTTTTTGAGTGAGGGCCCAAAGCTAATTATTCTTGACCCATTACTCTATGGGGTGTCCCCAGGCAAACGGTAATGGGAGCGCACACTCGGCTATAGGACAAACATGTTGGACACGTAAAGTCTAATTTGCGCTCATGTCGTCACACAGAAAGACGGACTGGACAATTACCTAGACCCTTAACTTAATAAATCATATGTGTTTTCCAGTGTTTACAAGGCCAGTCTTTTAAAAACACTGCTGCGAGAAGAGAATCACTTGATGCAGATGAGAGACAATATAAAACAACATCTATAGAATAAACCATATTTATTATAATTGATTATAAAATAAATGGTGTGTAAAATTGTAAAATTAATTTTGCAACTATATTCATATATACAGTGTTCGAAATAAAGGACTCAAGGATGCTTTGAAAACATAAATTAAACTTTTCGACTGATATACACATTTACATCCCATTTTTGCAAGGCATTATAAAAGTACTGGTTATTCCAAACCTTCATTAAAAAAAGGGTTAAATACTGTTTTGTTTGCTAGTCATGATTTACCAGTAGACAATTTTTTAAGAAGTGTGTATTGATGCGTTCATGTGTGTCGTGATACTAAAAGTATTGGAATTGGACGAGCAGTTTTCGTTACAAATCGATGTACTCGTCTTTAAGTTGTGAAGAAAAAAATCAAACTCTCTTCATCGTTAGAGCAATAAGTGTTTTTTTACGAGCTTTATTATTTTCTTGCTTTATTGATAAGAAACTGGAATCAAATTATGATTTTCTAAGTGTTTCATCGAGCGCCCCTTTAATTTCATATCCCGATCAGATCCCAATTTCATGGCTTCACGCTTACCGTAGATTTCTGCGCTTGCGCCCACAGAACAACGCCCTGTACAAGGTGCCGTATAGGCGCTGAATTCTTTGTAAGACAGTGCCAGGAAATTGGGCCCAGTTGTGCCCAAAGCTGTTAAGCAGAAAATATTGCTTAGCAAATATTTTTGCTGAGCAAAACATGAGTGGGGCACCAGTCGCAACGATGCAGACTTTATGGAATTTCGGCTGGTTACCTGTTTCTGCCCAGCAAAATTTTTATGTGCTTATAGCAAGTGTTTGTATCTTACAGACTTTACGAAGTTGGGCCCTGATGGGAAAGAAAGATGGTTCACCCGTGGCGTTCTTTAATACAACAATATTCTGAAACAAGGTGATTTCTGGCAAGACTTTGTTTTTGTTTGTTTTCCCCTTTTTTTTCTGTACAGGATTCTGCCTTAATTCACTTGGCTGTAACCAGCTAACTTGTGCACGTCAGAGATGACATAGTAAACAGGAGTCCTTCCTCTTCATGATTTAAACTGCACTCTTGTTACATTGAAATTGAAACGACAATATGCTGGCTGTGTTGTTTTGTTTTACTCTTACGAAATCATGAATCATAGCTGCGAATACTAGAGTGATTGATATTCCTTAGAATGGAGCTTTATGAAACTGATCCTTTAATACTGGATCCGTGTCATCACTTTTTTCCTGCTCTTTGTGCATACTCAATTATTATTGATCTGGTAATTCACAGCAGAAAGAAACATAATAACGGAAATTAATCTGAACACAACCGCCGATGTAACATAAAATTGTCAAGCTATTCCGACTAAAAAAAAAAGCAACTTATTATTGGCATCCGTTTACCAATCAATAATTCATTGTCGTCCATGCAATACTTCTTCATTACACAAAACAAGATCAGCCGTGTTTATAATGATGGAAATTGTCTTTCTGACTAGATGTTTCTTAAAAGATCAGAACTACAAAATGATAATCGGCACAATTAGAGCGATTCGCAACACATTGCGCCACCAAGAGTTAGACTATAGCCTACAATTTTATAGAGTCAAAGTTATAGTTTTAACAACGACTATGAGCATACTGTTCGAAACGTCGAGAACAAATCAACGGCTCTTCTACGCTTCGTCCAAAAGAGAGTTTTACATGATTTAGTGTACCTGCAGGAATAAACTAGAAATGGTCAGTTTTTATAATGAAGCACAAAAAGGCAAAATTGCAGAGAAGACTCTGTTTTATTTTTGCCAAGCACGTAAGGCCTCAAACTCAACAAGTTGAGATTAATATTCCAAACTCTTTTGTTAATATTGATTTGTAATTTGATTTAAAATTAAGTACTGTTAAGTCAATTAAAGAGATGCATTATTTATGTGTTTTGCGGGTTTATAATTATTTTGTGAATTGTATAATCATATGGCCTTTATGTGATTCTTGGTTGTGTCGGGTTGGTGGGGGCGGGTTAAATAATTCTCAAGCATAGTAATGGACTATAATCTGACGACTCTGTGTTTAGATGAATAGCTACGCCACGATTACACGAAAAGGTTAACTTTAACTCGTTACTTAATTGCACCACAATTGTCTCGTTTTTTGTATGAACAATATGCCGCAACAAGACCACTACTCGGCTAAATTATGATGTGTCAACCAAACACCCCTCTCTCCGAAATATTGGTTGTTCTGTATTATAATTTTATTTTGTATTTCACTTGCCCCTCACTGCCTTAGCTTCCAACTCCCCGCTGAGGAAGCGACGTGCCCCCCTCCCCCCAAAATAAATAAATAAATAAATAAATAAATAAACAAATAAAAAATAAAAATACAAAATCCCAAGTGCCCCCAGGTAGATACATGTAATTCATTAAAAACAAATTGTTCCTGTCCCCGCCCCACTGAAAACCAATGCCCTCGTGCCCCCTCCACCAGTGAACAAATCCTGGCTACGCCGCTGCACCAACATATTTTCTTAGTGCACCGCTGGCGCCAAAACCCTAAAGTCATCGCATCTTCCTCTTCTAGGGGTGCACCCCACTAAATAGGGAGAAAACAGTCCGTCGGCCTCATGAATATTTTGTACGCCCTCAAAATATTCCATACTAGAAAGATTCGAGGGCCAATTAAAAGGGGAACAGTGTGAAAACTTTGCACATGACCTGGGGGTTGTTGGCTTCTAACTTGAGGTATTTTGGATGACCTGGGCCCTGAAAAAATGGTCCTACTTGCTCGTAGGTGTAGGACCATTTTTCAAGATCGATGCTCGGACGTTTTGAAATTTACACAAGCGTAGGGGTGTTTTACTTGGGCAGAGAATAACTCGACGGGCCTCGGGACAACCCAGTTTCAAATTGACCAGAGGGTGGAAGTTTAGGACTCAATGAATACTTTTCTTTTTATTTCAAAACGCTGTGAGACTTCTAAGTATTTTAAAAGTATTTTTGAATATTTAGCGCTTTGCACTGTGTGCTTTTGGAGTTTATTTAGTGGGGTGCACCCCTAGCGAAAAACATAATATTCAACTGTATTCCATTAGCCTAATGTACATGAGCGATTGAGAACCCCACCCTCCAACCTCCCCCTTCAGCCACCCGATGTTACACTTCAAACGATGGCGGCGCTGTTCAAGTCGGGTACCATGTCTTTATAATCCACATACAACGTTTCTACCGGAATGGGAGTTCAGGTATGATCCCTGACGAGAGCCAGAATTAGGTCATGCAGGTGTAAACATCACAACATTATCACACGTGACTGATGGCGACAGAACATTCTATGCTCTGTCCATTTTTTCCAAAATATTGAGGAAAAGGAACATTCATCGTGGCAACCAACATTCCAAGGTATATCTAGGATTAGTTAATTGTATACGTATACTTAAAAATGACACTAAAAATAACATAACTAGCGTGCCATCTCACAGTCGTCACACATCTGCGCGCGGGGATCTTAGGTCAGGTCGAGATGACTCAACAAGTGAGCCCATAACCATGGTGAGACTGAGTCACGGACCAGTGGGTCACTGAGCATGCTGAGTGACGTAGTAGTATTATTTAAAGTACTACTTCCTCAGTACTCAGTAGACTACCGTGGAGAAAGGGTAGTTCTAGTTAACAATAGTAGTTTAGTACTTATAGTAGTAAAAGTATAGTTGCGATTTATCGTAACCCTCCATCCTCCCGACGGTCGGAGACCGGAGGGTTATGACCCAAGACGGGTATTATCCGTGTAACTAGCAGTTTTGACCAGTTTTTGCCAAACTCGTGATCAGATTCATCCATTTTTTTCCACTTTCAAAAATCATGTACTATGTAGTACTACAGTACATCTATTATTCATGTTAGTACTAAGTAGCACTACTACGAGTACTACACTAACAAAATAACATCATGATTCAGGCCTCGATCTTAAGAAAAACGTGTGCAGGCCTTTGCTGGCCAAATCAGAGAAATTGTACATGGGCATGCTGGCCAAGTTGGTAATGACAGTGCAATTTTTCTGAAGGGCATGCTGGCCAACCTGACAGGGCATGAGGCCAATGGCCTCGGTGGCCTCGGTTAAGATCAAGGCCTGATGACTAGACTAGCGCTAGCCCCATGGTTGTAGATGGGGCCAATCCACGTTGTATCCTTGGCCCTAGCACCATTGCAATCCAATTGTTGTGCCCGCTGCAATTTTGTGGCCTGCAAACGTTCCTGATCAAAAAGCTTACCAATGGTACTAAACTAGGGACAATGATACACAGTGGATTGGCCCTACTTGTGGGGCTAGACTAGCGCTAATCGTGATCATGACATACACCATATACACTGTCACTAGTCATGCTACACGTAGTTATAACATTAATAATAGGGCATTTCAAAACCAAAGGAATCCTCAATGCAACATTCAAAGCTACAATGACAATAGCAATTAAGACAAATAATGTTGTTATGGTTGATAGGCAGCTTGGAACAGGTAAGTTTTGAGCTGTTTTTTTAACTGTTGTACACTGTTGAGGAGCCGTAATGTATCTGGAAGAGAGATCCATAGTCTTGGGGCACCGAAAACGAAGGTCCTTTCTCCTTAACTTTTAGTTCTTGCAGCACACACCTTCAGAAGATTCTGTGTCGATAAGGGTCCTGGTTGGATTATCTGGGCGTACATTATCAGCTGTTAGTACTGGTAGGCCTACTAGTAGTAGTACTAGTACTACTACTACTAGTACTACTACTAGCAGTAATCTAGTAGTACTAGTAGTACAGTTACTAGTAGTACAGTAGTACAGTTAGTACTTGTATTTGTAGTACCAGTAGGCCTACTATTGTTACTATAAGTACAGCGTATGCAGAGCGTCAACAATAATTAAAAGTCAAACATTTGCTTTATAAAAACAAAATTGAATAAAATTACGTAAAAGTAAATAAACAGATGTTGATAGAGGTGCTGAATTGGAGTAGACAATTCCACTCCCACAGTCAAAGAAATTTGAGCGCCTGAGTGGAACAGTACAAAGATGGGGACTAACATTACATATGCTTTCTTATAAGCCTAATAATGGAGTTCAAAAAGACAATTGTGAATAGAGCCTGCTGAGCACAGGTGCATGGCTACCATTGCTAACACTTTTAAAAGTAAAAAAAAAGTCGTCTTCCATGATCAATAACTGAATTTGGATGCCTTTCATTTCACTGGAGCATCATCATGAAATAACTTGAATTCTAATGTAAACAAAAATATCAAATATTAATATAAATGCTTGTTTTTTTGGACTACCAAAAACTGATTTGATTGATTTATTAGTTAGGCATAATGTGTTTTGGATTGAATTTCTGCTAATTTAATTGGTTGAGTGGTTAGTTTTTTATTTTTGTAAACTACATATGGATCCCTTTGCAAAATATTATAATTGTTTTGTCTGTTTAGTTTTTTTTTTTTTTATCGTGAAAATTGTGTGTTTTTGTCTTGCCTATTCTTCTTGCTCTCTAAACCTCTTTTTGTTAGTGTTTATTATTATTATTATTGTTGTTATTATTATTATTAATTGGACCAAGACAAATCAAACAAAAATTACAACAAAATAAGTACATAAAAACATGAAAGAAAAAGTAATCCAAACAAGGAAACAATAAAATATGTAGATTAATAAATGCATACATACAAAAAAAGGAAAAGGAAATAAGTAACTGAAGCATGCAGGAAAGGAACAATACCAAGAAAAAGGGGGAAGAATCAGCCAAACATAACAAAAACAACCACAAGTCAAGCAGGTCAGGGACAAAATCAAGTGGTTCTTGCTTGTGTTATTGTGTGTGTATTTTTGGTATATTGTAGTTAACCCTTTCCAGTATTGTATTGTAATTGTTGTGATTTTGTATTTGTCTTTGTTTGTATTCAGGGCCCCTGGGCGACCAGTTCTTTTACAACTGATTGGGCTACCCTGGAAAAACAAGACTTAACCTACATGTAAATAAATAAATCAAAAACATCTTGTTTATGTCAGGTGATGATGTAGACCTACATAATCTAATGTGCATATTATAATGAAAAATGTACATGAATGAGATTTATGATCAGTTTTGGGTGACAACTTGGGATCTAGTCAACTGGGCCTATAGAGTTACTTGTAAGCTAGTCCTAAACCTGATTGTATAGGCCTACTTCAAAAAAAAAAAAAAAAATCAGCGAGTGGAACATGTATTTTGGGGGGTTTAGTTTCCTGTATTAAACCTATGTACTATACAGAAGACACCTGCAAAATACACAGTAACCCTTACAGCCCCTATTACGTCTAACTCTGACAGCAGGTTTTGTTGGATTTTGTCGGACTGGGGTCTGCATAAGTAAACTGATCATGCTTTACATGGGTTCAGGCATACCACCATAATCAGAGTACCACAGTTTGGGTGTTGAGTTACCCATATGGGTGTTGGAATTTGTTAGAGTGGGGAAGGATGCAGCTACTTTTTTTCACGCATTTTCACCAAAAATTGTACATTATTGACAAAAATTGTATGTTTTGTAACATGCATAATGAGTGAAAAATGCTGGTTGTACCTCAATATTTTCCACAATTAATATAACAAAATATGAAAGTTGTCATAAAAGTCATGAAAAACGGCCTTCTTACCACAAGATTTTAAAGCCCCAGCTCAACATTGGTAACAAGAAAAACATGTTCACTGATTTACCACATGTTTACATACAGCTTACATGGTATAAAGATAATGATGGTAGAAAAGTTTCCTTAAAATATTTCTTCCTGAAGTGTTATTGTTTTATAATGAAACAAGATCCCAAATTAGTTTTTGTCTCAGTCAGACGAAAACTCTGCCTATCACCTATAGGAATGCCTACAAAAATGCTGAATGCATTTTTACCGTTTTCTCGCAAACGAAACAACGGAATGAGCTGACATTTCCACAGGTTGGTTTTATTACATATATCTTGATTTGTGCAAAGAATGGAAGCGTTTACAGACAGCTTACCAATGTTGAGCTGGGGCTTTATGTTCACACTCACAGTTTTTTCATTAGGCCCTGACTGAAATTGTATTCACTCTTGTTGCATTCCTACATGTAGACTCTTTAGCCGGTTCTCCGTGCTGTTTTCCAAGCAACTCCAGAACACTACTTGTCTCACTCGTAGATCCTGCTCAACAGTTACTGAGACGTCCAGCATGTCAACAGCGGGGACCAGTGAGACTGCAAGTCGAGCAGATGGAAACAAATCAGAGTTCATCAAACAAGAGGTGAACTTCTTGAAAGTGTGACACCAGTAGATTATTGAAGTAAAACTAATATTTGTCAAATGCAAACTTATAGCTAATGGCATGTTGTGGCCGAGTGGTCTAGTGCATTGGACTCGAATGCCACACAAATTCTAGAAACAACGACTGCTGTCAAGTCATGTAGACTAGTGGAAAGCTGACTTCCCAAACTTTATCTTGGTCATTACTTGAACTTTTACAAATATCACGCAGTCTATTTTAACAAATACAACAAAATTAATATGCGCTCTAAATTGGGCTAATTTAAACAGTTGGCGCCAGATGACCTGTTTACTGGCAAATGTTTCCCTTGCCTGGAAACGGAAGCCGTGTGAAGATGCCATTGTGTAAGATAGGAATTCCGGAGCAAAGGTTGCCCGGATATTCCACTGCTGAGCCTGCACAGACTTCACACACACACACACACACCATCTAACGCTTCATTTCAACCACACAAAGACCATAAAAGGTCTTGAATATTTTGATGTTTTCTGGCTATTGAGAGGTGGTTTTCGTGAAAGCTCCGATTCCAGACCGTTGTCCTTTTACTCCAAGAAGAGGATTATGTGGCATCAAGAGGCTTCTGCCACTGTTTATTCATTGTAACGGCTGATGTTTGGCAATGTATGTTGGGTGAATGTGACATTTTCTCGGTCGAGAAAACAAAACAGACAATCCATTTCAGAGAAACTTTCTTCCCTTGGTATTGTCAAGTCAGGGTTTCTTTGTGCCAGCGGTTCCCTCAAAAAAAAACAAAAAAAAAATGATACCTGCAACTCCACCAAAAGAATATTGCCAGGGGAATGGGAAAAACTAAAGAATCCCATCTGCAATTGGTTAATCAGCTTGAGGCACTGCTAGGGTTAGTCTGGAATAGCTGTACCTGTGTTCAAGCATTTCCTCTCAGGTGGACACCATGCATAACAATAATAATACCAATACGCAGTTCTTATATAGCGCTTTGTCACTCCCGATGGGCGTCCCGAAACGTTCAGTATTTTTTCCTGCAAGGTATGCGTGATTTGAAGTATGAGACTTGTTCCTTTACATAGCACCAGGTAATGGTTTACAAGGTGCTGTGGCGCAATCTGCAGCCGATCAAACCAGGAACACTGGGGCGAACCCCTTCTCTTTGCAATAAGTGCACTGGGTTCTTTAACATGCATTACACAACACACGGGACCAACGGCTTTACATCCCATCCGAAGGACGCAGCAATAATGGTTAAGTGTCTTGCTTAAGGACACAAGTGTCATGACCGGGACTCGAACCCACACTCTGCTGATCAGAAACACCAGAGCTTGAGTCCGGTGTTCTTATCCGCTCGGCCATGACACGCCATTGCATTGAGACCATTTGTCCCAAGTTATTTCAAAATTTTAAAGGCAACCTCAAATGTCTTCATTAGTTTATGAAGTTATATTTTTTCACCAATCCGTCTTTTTCTAACTGATTTTCCTGAGAGGAAATTGGTATTCTGAACACCATTTTCTAAACACCAATGATTCTGTATTCAAAACACTTTCCAAACACTGGTATTGTAAACACCGTTGTGTTTTATTAAGCACCATTTTCGTCTTCTATCTGATCGACGTTATAACAACTTTCTGAAATTTGTGAAATTTGTGTCCTCAGACTGTCCATAGAGAGAAGTGGATTTCCTTAGAGAGAATCACATACAAAGATCCATCAGGAAAAGTAAGGACATGGGAGATGGTGGAGAGAACAACCAAACCAGAGAAAGTTGGGGTTGCTGATGGTAGGTCTGAAAGTAATTGACTCGAAGGTACTAATATGGAAGGGGTCACTTATGTTTCTGGGGGGGGGGGCCTCCAGAAATTATGGACACAAATTTTCCAGTAAAAATGTCTGGAAAAACAATAATACAAAATAAACAAAAAATGTTGTTTTATAACTTTTGTGCTGCGAAATCTTAAGCTTCTTGAACTTACGCATGTTCAACAAAACAAATTGAAACACCATCTCTACACACACACACACACACACACCCTTACACATGGCCAGTTGCGGGGTACTTCATTGTTCAACTTATTGTCCCTTTTCTAAAGAATTCCCTTGTGGGGTAGCGCTAGAACAAAGAAAACCTTGTGGGGTAGCATTGTTCCATTGTGTAAAGTGCCCCGTAAGTTGGTGAGTGTAAGGGCACACACACACACACACACACGTGTTTAATACATGTACAAGAATGTCTTGACCAAGACTAGGTCCTAGTAAGACTCATGACAATACTTATTGACTTGTCCTTAAACCATTTTGTGCACACACAAAAATAACCAGGACATTTGTCATGAAAGTGAATGATCTTGCTGGCAGTGGTAGCAAACTGCCCCACTCTGTTGCTGGCAGTGGCAGCAAACTGCCCCACAGTGTTGCTGGCGGTGGCAGCAAACTGCCCCACTCTGTTTCTGACAGTGGCAGCAAACTGCCCCACTCTGTTTCTGGCAGTGGCAGCAAAGTGCCCCACAGTGTTGCTGGAAGTGGCAGCAAACTGCCCCACAGTGTTGCTGGCAGTGGCAGCAAACTGCCCCACTCTGTTGCTGGCAGTGGCAGCGAACTGCCCCACAGTATTGCTGGCAGTGGCAGCAAACTGCCCCACAGTATTGCTGGCAGTGGCAGCAAACTGCCCCACAGTGTTGCTGGCAGTGGCAGCAAACTGCCCTACTCTGTTCCTGGCAGTGGCAGCAAACTGCCCAGCTCTGTTGCTGGCAGTGGCAGCGAACTGCCCCACAGTGTTGCTGGCAGTGGCAGCAAACTGCCCCACAGTGTTGCTGGCAGTGGCAGCGAACTGCCCCACAGTGTTGCTGGCAGTGGCAGCAAATTGCCCCACTCTGTTACATGTTAACTGGATGCCTTTTAGTGTTAATATTTTCCCCTACACAAAAACCCAACTTATCTATAAATACAATAAGTATGTTTCTGTAAACCATTGCATCATTGCGATACCACTGAAAAATAATGCTTCGTAAATGCCAAGATTATGTACAGTTTGAAGTTAAAGGTCAGGGGTGGAATCTTGTGCACAATTTTAGCATTTAGCAAATGTAGCATGTATGGATGGATCAATTTATTGGATGGAATTGGGATTGTGGAAGATGTCAGCCAACTTTATAATGATCCCTTCTTCTCTTTTGTGACAGCTGTTGCTATGATAACCATTCTAAAGAGGCTACTACATTACGACTGTTTGATATTAGTGCGGCAGTTCCGACCCCCACTCAAGTGTTATACAATAGAGTTCCCTGCTGGTAAGGAATTGTCAGTTAATAAGACAAGTTTCCAATAACTCGGTGAATTCTCAAGTAGACGGTTCCCTTAGGGCACCTTCGTACCCCATTGCATTTTTTTCTTCTTCTCCAAGATAATGTTGTTTGTTTTTATGCTCATTGCTGTTTCTCATATTTATGTGTGGTTAAATATGTTTTAATCTGAAGGATTGTTTTGGATACATGTACCAATCTTTACTTTGATTTATTTTGTTTATAATAAAAACAGCTGTTTGTTAATATTTGTCATCATGATTTCATGTACACTGTATGCAAATACTTGTCAATATTATTCATGGACTACATGTGTCAGTGAACTTGCATTTTGTGTTTACATGATTGTTAATCAAACTTTTGTATTTTCTTTCCTTTTCATGCTCTCCTTTTTTTGGTTTTAAATAAAGTGTAACTTGTCAGTTCATCAGGCATGATACTTCATGGAGGCAACAGAGGCAATTTGTTCCGTTGCCTTGGTGCCCTTGAAATGTTCCAATAGAAATGTACAGTTTCCTCATAGAGGTGCCTTTTATCAAGAAGAAAATGCCTTGGTGTCCCTGCCCTTTCAAGAAGCAATCGGGCCAGGTTCATTCTGAAGTGTTTCGGTCAAATAAATAATAATAGAAATAATAAATATGGGAGACTTTTAGATGCGAGGGGGCAGTAGACATACTTGGTAGTGTTTTTCCCATTGTACATGTATAGGCCTACATTTTGTACATTGAACATTTCTAAGAAAACTGGGAAGTCTGCTGCCACCTAGTGTTCCCAAAATGTATTTCTCCCATCATTGCAGTACATGTGCATTGATTGTGTAGAGGAAGTTGGAATGACTTCTTATGGCAGTTTGAAGATTCCTAGATAGTTTGTATTAGTAGGCCTATTATAGCAGGTTTATGTACAATTATACAAGATGGATTTAAAAACAGGATAATTTTATTAATGAAGGGAGATTGAATGGAATTATTATGCCATGATGGCAAACAATGACATTGATGACATTCAGAAGGAATGTGAAACTAAACATCAGTGGCTCAGGGTTGAACCTTGTGTAACTCCCCTGTACCATGAAAAACTCTGGGGTTACAAAAGGTTTACTACTGAGTTACCACTTGTTTAATTTTGCATTCCACCCTTATGTTGATTGACATTATCTGGTATTGGATTTTGACCCTTAGGTTTAATAGACAACGACGAAATGCCTTCAGAAGCAGCGATTCGAGAACTGAAAGAAGAGACGGGCTATGTCGGAATTGTAAGCAGCGTTTCCCCAGGTAGGAAAACAGTTAAATGCGTTTAGCGCAAACAGATTCAAGAGAATTTTATGCAGTGTTCAGAATTTCATTAAAACATTCAAAATGGGAAGTCCAGGATACCTTCAAATAGATTCCAACGTACTGAAGAATTCTGCGATTATTTTCATCGCTCTCCAATCGCAGAGTAAGCGTTGAATTTTTAGCTAAACTAATCAAAGAATGCTTAGTAACGTGTGAAGTAAGCATGCGCACAAGCCAACATTCCTGGCTAACCTGTGAAATACTCTTGGCTTAAGTGCTGCTGGGGCGTGCTGATTTTGGCCAACATTCCTGGCTAACCTGTGAAATACTCTTGGCTTAAGTGCTGCTGGGGTGTGCTGATTTTGGCCAAAATTCCTGGCTAACCTGTGAAATACTCTTGGCTTAAGTGCTGCTGGGGTGTGCTGATTTTGGCCAAAATTCCTGGCTATCCTGTGAAATACTCTTGGGTTAAGTGCTGCTGGGGTGTGCTGATTTCAGCCAAAATTCCTGGCTAACCTGTGAAATACTCTTGGGTTAAGTGCTGCTGTGGGGTGCTGATTTCAGCCAAAATTCCTGGCTAACCTTTGAAATACTCTTGGGTTAAGTGCTGCTGTGGGGTGCTGATTTTGGCCAAAATTCCTAGCTAACCTTTGAAGTACTCTTGGGTTAAGTGCTGCTGGGGTGTGCTGATTTCAGCCAAAATTCTTGGCTATCCTGTGAAATACTCTTGGGTTAAGTGCTGCTGGGGTGTGCTGATTTCAGCCAAAATTCTTGGCTAACCTGTGAAATACTTTTGGGTTAAGTGCTGCTGGGGTGTGCCGATTTTGGCCAAAATTCCTGGCTATCCTGTGAAATACTCTTGGGTTAAGTGCTGCTGGGGTGTGCTGATTTCAGCCAAAATTCCTGGCTAACCTGTGAAATACTCTTGGGTTAAGTGCTGCTGTGGGGTGCTGATTTTGGCCAAAATTCCTGGCTAACCTTTGAAATACTCTTGGGTTAAGTGCTGCTGTGGGGTGCTGATTTTGGCCAAAATTCCTGGCTAACCTTTGAAGTACTTTTGGGTTAAGTGCTGCTGGGGTGTGCTGATTTTGGCCAAAATTCCTGGCTATCCTGTGAAATACTCTTGGGTTAAGTGCTGCTGGGGTGTGCTGATTTCAGCCAAAATTCCTGGCTTACCTTTGAAATACTCTTGGGTTAAGTGCTGCTGTGGGGTGCTGATTTTGGCCAATATTCCTGGCTAACCTTTGAAATACTCTTGGGTTAAGTGCTGCTGTGGGGTGCTGATTTTGGCCAAAATTCCTGGCTAACCTTTGAAGTACTCTTGGGTTAAGTGCTGCTGGGGTGTGCTGATTTCAGCCAAAATTCTTGGCTATCCTGTGAAATACTCTTGGGTTAAGTGCTGCTGGGGTGTGCTGATTTCAGCCAAAATTCTTGGCTAACCTGTGAAATACTTTTGGGTTAAGTGCTGCTGGGGTGTGCCGATTTTGGCCAAAATTCCTGGCTAACCTGTGAAATACTCTTGGGTTAAGTGCTGCTGGGGTGTGCTGATTTTGGCCAAAATTCCTGGCTAACCTTTGAAATACTCTTGGGTTAAGTGCTGCTGTGGGGTGCTGATTTTGGCCAAAATTCCTGGCTAACCTGTGAAATACTCTTGGGTTAAGTGCCGCTGGGGTGTGCTGATTTTGGCCAAAATTCCTGGCTAACCTTTGAAATACTCTTGGGTTAAGTGTTGCTGTGGGGTGCTGATTTTGGCCAAAATTCCTGGCTAACCTGTGAAATACTTTTGGGTTAAGTGCTGCTGGGGTGTGCTGATTTTGGCCAAAATTCCTGGCTAACCTGTGAAATACTCTTGGGTTAAGTGCTGCTGGGGTGTGCTGATTTCAGCCAAAATTCCTGGCTAACCTGTGAAATACTCTTGGGTTAAGTGCTGCTGGGGTGTGCTGATTTTGGCCAAAATTCCTGGCTAACCTGTGAAATACTCTTGGGTTAAGTGCTGCTGGGGTGTGCTGATTTTAGCCAAAATTCCTGGCTAACCTTTGAAATACTCTTGGGTTAAGTGTTGCTGTGGGGTGCTGATTTTGGCCAAAATTCCTGGCTAACCTGTGAAATACTCTTGGGTTAAGTGCTGCTGGGGTGTGCTGATTTTGGCCAAAATTCCTGGCTAACCTTTGAAATACTCTTGGGTTAAGTGTTGCTGTGGGGTGCTGATTTTGGCCAAAATTCCTGGCTAACCTTTGAAATACTCTTGGGTTAAGTGCTGCTGGGGTGTGCTGATTTTGGCCAAAATTCCTGGCTAACCTGTGAAATACTCTTGGGTTAAGTGCTGCTGGGGTGTGCTGATTTTGGCCAAAATTCCTGGCTAACCTGTGAAATACTCTTGGGTTAAGTGCTGCTGGGGTGTGCTGATTTCAGCCAAAATTCCTGGCTAACCTGTGAAATACTCTTGGGTTAAGTGCTGCTGGGGTGTGCTGATTTTGGCCAAAATTCCTGGCTAACCTGTGAAATACTCTTGGGTTAAGTGTTGCTGTGGGGTGCTGATTTTGGCCAAAATTCCTGGCTAACCTTTGAAATACTCTTGGGTTAAGTGCTGCTGGGGTGTGCTGATTTTGGCCAAAATTCCTGGCTAACCTTTGAAATACTCTTGGGTTAAGTGCTGCTGGGGTGTGCTGATTTTGGCCAAAATTCCTGGCTAACCTGTGAAATACTCTTGGGTTAAGTGCTGCTGTGGGGTGCTGATTTTGGCCAAAATTCCTGGCTAACCTGTGAAATACTCTTGGGTTAAGTGCTGCTGGGGTGTGCTGATTTCAGCCAAAATTCCTGGCTAACCTGTGAAATACACTTGGGTTAAGCGCTGCTGGGGTGTGCTGATTTTTTTTCGCTTTTCAGAGATGAAGCCATGAAATTTGGCCTAGGTTAGAATGGACCAAAGGAGGTTTGCATTCATTCTGATAGCTGTTTTAGCAAAACAAGGTCATTTTTCAATCATACCACAAGGTGATTAGTGATTAGTTTGATTATTTTACATCTCTTCCAGTTGGAATATGACCTTATTCCAGATCTAAAAAAAATGTTATTCGAACAGAACAGCTATTCAAAGGTCTTTTTACCCCTGGTATGCCCTGGTATATACACTGTGAATTCAAAATCACATGCTAGCTTTTAAAGGGGTCTGTCTTATCTTAAATGACAGAGGAAAAAAATTTTGACAGATGTGATGTCACAGGTAACATTTTCGATATTATTGACCCAGTTCACCTTACGTCATCACAATCTTGATTACACTATTTTGGGAGTCAATGTCTCCGCGTCTTACATGCGTACCATAATTTTGACCCCCAAAATGGCCAGCGTGGCAGGCATTAGTTACAGATGTCATTGATGCAAGGTGTCAACAGACCCAAGTAACCTGTGACATCACAAGTTTATAAAAAGCAACAGAGCTCGGACTTCCCGAAGATAGATTCTACACAGCTCAATCGATAAAAACACATGTTTACATTTGATATAATTCATGGAGTATACTTTCATCAACTTTGTATATAAAGAAAAGGATGTGGGGTCGGGGTGGCACATCTCAAAACTTGGTCACCTGTTGTTTTTACAGTTTAAAATTTTATGTGGTATTATTAATAATACAAAATGTAAAAAATCTTACATGTAAGAAACCCTTGTCATGCCTGTGAGTAAATATCCTGTAATGTGCAAGGTCACTCTTTTTGTAAAACAAGGTGACTTGATTCTTTGCCATGAGCATCTTTTAGATGGATACCAGCACATAATAAATGTTCATATTATTATTACTATCTATAAGAAACTTTTTCTAAGACCCTGAAACCGTCCTTGTAAGTTATCTCTTAATCAACATGAGATAATCTCTTATTTTGATTTCGCAGTGACCACACTTGATCCTGGTCTCTCGGCCTCAACTCTGAACATAGTGTACATGCAGGTAGGTGTCCAGCTTTGTCATCCTGGGTAAGGCAGCTTGGCCCTACTTTCAAATCTCAAGACAGGTCTTGAGACTGGTCTCTGTATTGTGTGGTCTTGGTCTCCGTTTATGATCTTATAATAGAGATAGCTGTGTTAGTCTAACAGATGAAATATAGAAACCTAGTGATAGGACATAAAGACTAACTTATAGTGAAAAAAAGCTGCATTAGCTTTCGTAGCATCAACTACTTCGCCAAGACTTGCATGAAGCGAGGTGCTCGTTGTGTGCTGCCAGTTTGTTTGCACCAGACTACCCTTTTATTTCTGTTGTGATAGTCTGGGAGTCAGCCTGTTTTTGCAGGTTCTATGTGCCTGATGAAGTAGTTGTTGCTACGAAAGCTCATGCAGTTTTTTTTACTATTAATTTATAAGTCATGTAAGTGCTATCACTAAGTTTTTGTATTTTCGTTTATGATCTGGAACTGTTGAGACCACAAAATATTACTGTCTATGAACAAGAATTGAATAACTCTGCTAAAAACTGGTTGCTTCATTTACAGGTAGACGGAGATGAACCATTTAACCAAAGACCAGTATCAAATCCAGGTATTTATATTCTCTTGTTGATAATCCAGTCTTTTTTTCTTTTCATTTTGTCTATTTATTCCTTCAGTTGGTAAATTGGCACAGGATGGGTTAAAGTTCAGCACTATGGACTGTAGTTGACCCCCTGTTTTTATATCATTAATTGAGATGGCTATAGTCTGAAGTCATGTTAGGGCCCTTTAAACTTTTTGTTGGTCTTTGTGAATGAAACTCTTATTATTCCAAGTATTCAACAGTACAAGACAACCGTTACAAGACAACTGGTACACCTCATCAATTGTACATACAGCTATACGTAGCTGTATGTACAATTGATGAGGTGTACCATCATGGCTATGTAAAAACAAACAGTTGCTGTTTCACTTTTATAAAAAAAATTAATAAAATGCTGCAGAAACTGAAAAACACTTAACAATGCAACGAAGAAGCATAAACTGTACCGTTTACATATCGAGGTCATCACCCACATTTGTTGCTGAGAAATCAAACAGAACTCAACCTATAACTAGGTACTGTTTAGGGAGCTGAGATGGTTTAAGAAATGAAATAAATGGAATAAAGAAGCCACTATTATTGTAATACCGACTTGGAACCAAGTGTAGCAAGGTACTTGTTGGGTGCTACCAGTTTGTTTGCACCAGACTGCCCTTTTCTTTCTGTGGTGGTAGTCTAGGAACCAGATAGTTTTCGCAGGTGATATATACACGATGAGTACAGGGAATGTGGTTGATGATGTAATGTATTGACTTAATGGAAAAGTATGGGGAAAAAACAAACAAAAAAAACAAACAAACAACTACATTACTTTCTCTTGACCCGCATATAATGGAAAAAGAAGGATGCTCAACCCATCTCATTTAAGGCCTTACTTCTCCTGGGTTCAAGATTTCGTGAATTAATGAGCTGTAAATGATTCAATGACCAAGGGCAAACTTTAATCAAGCTGTTTTACCGGTAAGCAATTATTTGTGCTTACTAAAGCAGACAAAATATGCTGATTTTCTGTTAGTATTGACATAAAAACCTTTGTGTGCCTGGCCATTTCATCATATATTTTGCAATTTACAAAGTTGCATGTCTGAAGATGACAGGATAAGAGAATCATGGTGTTACAAGAATTATTTTAGATGGGAGGAACTTCAGTCTCCTCATCACACCAATATTCCGTGACACGTTTTCAGTCATAACTTGTGCTTATTCCACAAGATCTTGTCTCAACACATACTTGTGCAATGTTTTCCTGACTGGGCCCAATTTAAAAGAGTTGATTAAGCACAAAAGTAGCTTAGTACAAAAGAATTTTGCTTGCCAGAAAAAAAATGTTACCAACCCAAATACCATGTCACGTGTACCATCTGTGACTGGTATCCTGCACATGTTTGCTAAGCAGCAACATGTTGGGCATTATTTTCCTGCTAAAGAAACCGCGCTAATGGCTGCTCTGTATGCTAAGCAGATCATCAGCTTACAGGCTTACACAAAACACGCCCCAGGGTTTAATATCCGATGCAGATTACATCATTACATCTTAACAAGTTAAAGTTGTTGGTAAAATTGATAACAAACATAAATTAAATATAATCTGAAGGCTGACCCTTTTTTATTCTCCCGTAAAAACAAAACAAAACGAAACTTGACATCAGTTCCATTCCCGTTATCATGAGAGAGATTTATGAAATACTTCCACGTTTCAGCACTACGGAATCGGCCCCTCATTTTGACAGAGAACATGGTTTGCATATTAATTTATTTTAGAGGTCACAAAGAAAATAAATGCTGCCCCCTATTGTCAGAGACTGATTGTGCCAAACTTTTCTCTCTAAAAGAGGAAGGCAGAAACTGGGGAGTCGTACTCGACCTTTCCCAATCATTCAGTTCAAAACGTTTGGAGATATTTTACCGGAATAATTTGTCAAAGGTACCAAGGAGAGGCTACAGGGATTTGTGTTCATTATTTAAAGAAGAAGAGAAAAAGAAAGAAGAAGAAGAAGAAGAAAAGAAAAATCATAAAATGAGCGTTAAAAAAATGCACCACACAATCTGTGAGACCTACGAAGTTGCCACAATTTCCACACCAAATTACCCAAAATGAAAACCCAAAGCAAAGCGGCAATGGACCAGTGTCGCTCTTCCAGAGACACATGAAAACAAACTATAACAATAAAAAGAAGGTGGTCGCACCCGCAAAGTGATCTTAAATAGCCTATAATTGCAAAGATCTTTTTCCTTTGCCCGATTAATGTGGAAACAAAGCTGACACATAAACGTGTAAAAAGAACATGAAGAAAGAAAGAAAAAGAAAAAAATTTATCAGCCTTAATAGTTTGGTATTAACAGAGGTCCACATGAATTCAAGGTGGTGAAGAATACCAACTAAGCAGCAATGCAATCTAAATCCTTCACTCCAGTTATCTTAGCCAGTTTAGACCCCAAACTAGGAAACTGCAGAGTGGACACAGGCCCAAATGCTTTTACCGACCTCCCATAAGATGTTGATGTCAGAACAGTATGTTAATTGATTGCTATTAATGACCAAAACTGATGGGGGTAGGATGGACTTGGCAAGGTTAAGTTAATAAGGGAGCTGTTCATGAAAGTACGAGCACTTTATCAAGGATTTATCAAGGATAAAATTGAGTCACTAGACATGCTAGAGAACAATAATTTGAATGCAGACATAATTATATTGACAAGGGGGCAGTCCAATCTGTAGATAAACTGAGTGTAAAACCACATTAGTAAATTTCTTCGTCTCTGATGCAAGTTGCAAAATTACATCATTGAAAAATGTTGGTATTGATAAAATTTATAAATGAATTATAAATCCGAAGGCTTACGTTTTTTTTCTCTTAAAAAAGATGCCATCAGTTCAATTCCAGTTGTCTTGTGAGATATTTCTGTTTGAAATACTGCCATGCTTCAGCACTATACAGAATAGAGCACAACAGTATGACAGTGTGCACAGAATCACTCGTGACTCATGACAGGTATCATGATTTGCATATTTCAGAGGTCACAAAGAAAACGACAGCTGCCCTCTGTTGTCGGAGAATGATAATGCTCATTTTTTCTCTCTCTCTGAAAAAGGAAGGTCGTAGTCGACCTTTCCCAATCCTTTCAACACAAGACCACAAAGGCGATTGACTCTACTGTCATTGTGAAATTCACATGAGTGTTTATCAATCTCCTATAAATGAAATGTTTGGAAATCTTTTACTCGAACAGTTTTTTTTAAGGTACCCGGAGAGACCATATAGAAACGATTAAAAAAAGGAGAGAGAGAGAAAAAAAGGAAACCGTTTTACGTCTGAAAATAAATGAGTGTTTAGAAAATGAACAAAACACAATTTGTGAGACCTAAAACAGTTGCCGCCATTCCCACTCCAAATGAGCATAGAGGAAAACAGAAAAGGAAAGCCCACAGAGAGACACATGCAAACACAAGATGGTCGCACCCGCAAAGTGACCTTCAATGAAATAAAATTGCAAAAGGCTTCGTCATTTTTCTGATACGTTGAAATAAAGCTGATACATAAACGTGTACCACAAAAACACAAAATGGGGAGGGGGTACATCAGCCTTACAATTTTGGTCAAAGCCCCAGCTCAAACATTGGTGACTGTAAACGCTTCCATTCTTTGCACAAATAAAGATGTATGTAATAAAACCAACCTGTGAAAAGGTCAGCTCATTTCGTTGTTTCATTTGCGAGAAAACGGTAAAAATGCAGTCAACATTTCTGTATGCATTCCCGTAGGCAAGAGTTTTCGTCTCACTGAGACGAAAACTGATTTTGGATCTTATTTCATTTATTATTTAAAAACGATAACACTTCTGGCAGAAATATTTTCAATATATATACCGTGTAAGGTATATGTAAATCTGTGAACTTTTTCGTTTTTCTTTCTTACCAACGTCGAGCTGGGCTTTAATGAAAGAGAACTCATTAATTCAAGGTGGTGAATGATAATAAATAAGTAGCAATAGAAGCTAAATCCTCCACTCCAGTTATCTTAGCTGTTAGATCCCAAACTAGGAAATTGCAGAGTAGACATAATGAATTTACCGACCTCCCCATCACTTGTTAATGTCAGAAAAGTTCGTTATAATGAATTGATTGTTATGAATATCAGGACAGACATTAATGCACGGGAAGGATGGACTTGGCAAGGTTAAGCTATAATAAGGGAGTTTTTAATGAAATTACGAGCACTCCATCAAGGATAATATTGTGTCGCTAGTGAACAATAACTTGAATGTAAACGTAATTACATTGACAAGAGTGTGGGGGGGGGGCGTGGTTCCAATCTGTAGATAAATTAGGTCACAGTGATTTCTCAGTCAAATGTTTTGTTTGATTCCAGAAATAATTGCCTAGTTACAGAAAGCAGAAGAATCGTAGCTGGAAATTTTAGAACAATTTTTTTTACACCTATGTCTGGTCGTCGATCAGACTTGCTACTCTACATTTGGTATATGCCTAGGTGTGTGTTAAAACAACAACGAAGGTTCGCTTTCATAAAAAAAACCCATTGTAACTTGAAGTCAGTGTTGTAAAGACTACGCACAGGATTGGAAATAAAATACAAAATAAATAAATAAAATGAATAAATAAATAAACATGAATCAAACCTTTAGTTTGAATCCGAAAGCTTTATAAATATAAAGTTCACACTGGCACAAATCCTTGAGAGGAAAATGTTGGTCTGATGTAGGCCAATTGTCTAAGTCAAGAAAATATCATTTGAAGACGAAAACAAATACATTTGTATATTTCTATTATCGAAATCGAAACAGGTACACACAGTGTATGCATAAACGTCCACAAAATCCTTGCCCAAATATTCGTTGACGAGAGTGAATTCTCTCCCTTTCCCCCAAATCAAATGAGTGGGTTATCCCTTGTAGTCTCCTTCAAGTCTATCATGTTAAATTATAGTTACTACTTCAAATGTCACGATTCTTGTTAAATGAGTCATGTATTTTACGAATCACATTTTTACGGTCATGACTTGCGTCAGAAACACGTGCCTGGTTAAATTGTATAAATTACTGCCGTTCCGGCAGGAAATAATTGGGCCTTTTCGAAATGATGGCTTTAGCTCCGGCTTAGGCTCCGTTCACCAATTTAAAGTCCCATAAATAATGTACGGATATTGCACGTCTTCAAAACGGAAGCCTGAGCCGAAGCCAAAGCCGTGCTGCCGAAAAGGGCGTTTTGTATTAATTTTTTTTTATGCAACAAATAGCGGTGTGAATTACGTGGCAGTTTGGACGGTTGTCAATGTCATGTTTGTATTTCTGCGCCACGTGACATTTGTTTGCTCTGCTCAACTTTATGAAATTGACCCAGGGGATAGTTGACGATTGAAATGCCCTCTTGTACACGTGTGTATAGGAGCAGACTGAATCTCATTGTTGTTTTTTGTGTGTGTGTTTTCCGCTTTTGTTGTTAAATTGTTCTTTCATGCTTCCTTAAAATCATGACTTCAGATTGCTCTGTTTTGGGTTTCAGATGAAGGTGAATTCATCGAAGTAATTCAAGCGCCAATACACGAACTTCTTCATAAATTGAATGGTAAGTATAGAAAGACCCCCCTCAATTTCTTAACCCCAGTGTCATGACCAGGGTACAATGTATAATGGTTGCCGTCATTTGTACAAGTTAAAAATGGTCACTGGAAGGGCAGATTGCTCTATAGTACATACGCAGTATCAAGCAGGATTTCAAATTTTGCCTGGTGGAAATACAATCTATTGAGGTTTTGCTGAGACCACGTGATGTACATCAACTCTTTTTAGAAGTTGTGGTGGTTCTTAAACAATGGGTTCTCATCACCGGTTCTTTTTAGAACCGCCACAACTTCGAAAAAGAGTTCATGTACATGGTATCTCCGCACACCTCACCAGTGTCATGAAACGTGGTCTTGATACATATTGGTTCTGTAATCAATAATGATTTTTATCGATGGCCGTGGTCATAGTTTTATTTTATTTATAATTTTTGTGTCATGCTTTGTAATGATCTGGTTGCTGTATTGCCAATTAAGACTCGGGTCAACATGATTCAATTATGTTATATTTATTGTTACTTTTATTGTTTTTATTTCATAAAGAGAGCTCTGCTGGGCATTTTTTTTTATGCAAGTTAAATAACTTGTTCAAATTTGCCTATTTGGTTTACACGTTTCAAATTTTAATGAAATGTTTTGAGATCAGTATACGAACAAACCAGGAAAGATCCAGAGAGACGAAATGGAAGCGAAAACAACAACAACAAAACAAACAAAGAGACAGACAAATTAAAACGGCAGAAATTCAATACAAGCAGGGTACAGAGAACTTTTTAACAAAAGTATATTTTCAAGCTGAGGTGAGGAAGAGAATATTATAAAAATATGGACTGGCAATGAGGGAAATAGTGCACGTCTATGCAACCCGAGGGCCTGTGAGTGACCAGGAGGGGGAAATAGGACCCTCTCCTGGTCCCTCACAGGCCCGAGGGGTGCATAGACGTGCACTATTGCCCGAATAATGCCAGTCCATATGTGTTTTATAACACACCTCAGTCCAAAATGTCGGTTAGAAGAGTAAATCGCGGTTTTTTGGCCGGAGATTCTTCTCGATCCGCAGACGCCGCCATTTTCGTTCTCTTGAGGGCGCTGTTTACCAGTCAATAGTTTTTGGGTTTTTGAAACTATTTCCCGCTTTGCGAACTATTTCCCCCAAATGAAGCGCGTGCGGTGCGTGTGGTGCATATTTCGTGCACTAGGCTATATTAGTTCACCCCACGCGACCGTGTTTCAGCCAATCAGGATGAAGAACCAGGGAGAGGTGTGTTATAAACATGACTATATGAGTCCTTGATTTAACTCACGCTTCCAATAACAGTAGTGTTGTTTAATTCGATGCTCAGTTACTATGTAGTCATGACCCAGTTTATGACTCCTGGTTTTATTTTTCGCAAATAGAAATAGCAGGAAATTCTCTGCCCCACATAAATGAATATTATTAGATTGCAACGAATGCCGTAGGTCTTAACACGACACTTCGGGAAATGCCCACCTGGGAGAGGGCCGTTTTTGCTTCGCCAATGCTGACATCAATTTGAATGAGAGCGCAAACAAGGTGGCTCTTCAACGATAAGAAAATAGGCATTATAGGGAGCTAACGGAATTGTAAATTGTGATACTGCAATCTTCCACTGGATTGTGAATCCACCATTTAGAGGTACAGATCCTACAGATGAAGGAATGAAGGGATTTGATCGGCAGTAGATATCTTGACTGATGACAATAACAGTCATCATTGGAAATCTAGCATGCCGTTATTTTATTAAGAAGAAGGGACATTATCTTTACAAGTCGAGGTCAAGGAGATCCCCCCCTTTTTAAACTAATATGTTCCCACGAAATTTGCACGATATTGATGAGAAAATCAAACGCGCGTCTTTTACCCGGAAACCTGACTTTTTATGAGCTGTATACTAGTACCTGTAAGGACCCATGATAATTTAGTTATTTTTCCTCTCATCTGAATTCTCCCTCAAGTATCGGTTCTCAATTTTTTATTTTGTTCTTTAATATTTTTGTGTAGTTTTAAATAGCCTTTTTTTCTAAATGTTCTAATATTTTGTTTATCTTGTTACAGCGATTTGGGGTCGTTTAAGGCGTAAGGCGCTTTATAAATTTAGCCATTATTATTATTATTATTATTACATATTTAAAAGAAAGTAATTAGTGTTCACAGACAGGTTGGTGGAATCACTGGGGATTTCTTGGTGAAATTGACTAATTACAGAAACCAATGATGCATCATACCTTTGTGGGAAATCTAAAATGACTTTGTATTGATGGCTTTTATTTTATTGTGTGTGAATATCAATTTTCAGAATTCAGCAAGGCAGGTGATTATGTAGATGCAAGGGTGTATACATACGCTGCCACACTAGCGCAGTTCCAACCGCAAGAAGGTGATGTGGACGGAGATCTGCAAAAGGGACTCTTCAAGAAATAAATACCGATTCGAAAACTCATGAAAAGGGTACGAATTCACCAATCTAGTTGATGGATGCCGGACGCATGCTGACTTCGAAAGATCAAATATTTTGTACCGCCCTCTTGTATTGGTAACAAAATTGTGATATTCGATAAAATTTGTGCCTTTTTATTGCTTTGGGGGTTTTCATAATACGGTTTTCAATTTTTGCCAAGGATTCCAGAAACAATACAGGGAAGTACTTTTATTTTTAATTATAAAAATACCGCAGATTAGAGCTATTGTGTTTCATATTAACATTTAATTGTTTAATACTCTGGTACTTTGTAATATGGTAATACAATTAGTAATTGAAGTAGATTTTTTATATATTGATAACAGGCTCCTAAATGGAGGGTTTTTGATGGAATTATTGATAACGTTACAGATAATGATGTTTTACTTGTTCAAATTTCGAACACAATGGATGCTCAGACTGAAGTATTGGGGGGCTGAGTTATTATTGTGTTCGATCACTGTCCGTTGATTATGGTCTCGGCATCTTTATAGCAGTGCCAAGACCACAAATGTTTCTCTCCATCAAGGAGATGGGGTTAAGATGGTTGTTGGATTTAGTGAGTCGCAGTGAGGTTATATTTGATGATACATGAGCAGTAGCAGGAGTAATATTGCCCCACAAACAATAACCTCGCAGTGAGGTTATATTTGATGATACATGAGCAGTAGCAGGAGTGATATTGCCCCACAAACAATAACCTCGCAGTGAGTTTATATTTGATGATACATGAGAAGTAGCAGGAGTAACAATGCCCCACAAACAATAACCTCGCAGTGAGGTTATATTTGATGAAACATGATAAGTAGCATGAGGAATATTGCCCCACAAACAATAACCTCGCAGTAAGGTTATATTTGATGATACATGAGAAGTAGCAGGCGTAATATTGCCCCACAAACAATAACCTCGCAGTGAGGTTATATTTGATGATACATGAGAAGTAGCAGGAGTAATATTGCCCCACAAACAATAACCTCGCAGTGAGGTTATATTTGATGATACATGAGAAGTAGCAGGAGTAATATTGCCCCGCAAACAATAACCTAGCAGTGAGGTTATATTTGATGATACATGAGAAGTAGCAGGAGTAATATTGCCCCACAAACAATAACCTAGCAGTGAGGTTATATTTGATGATACATGAGAAGTAGCAGGAGTAATATTGCCCCACAAACAATAACCTCGCAGTGAGGTTATATTTGATGATACATGAGAAGTAGCAGGAGTAATATTGCCCCACAAACAATAACCTCGCAGTGAGGTTATATTTGATGATACATGAGAAGTAGCAGGAGTAATATTGCCCCACAAACAATAACCTCGCAGTGAGGTTATATTTGATGATACATGAGAAGTAGCAGGAGTAATATTGCCCCACAAACAATAACCTCGCAGTGAGGTTATATTTGATGATACATGAGAAGTAGCAGGAATAATATTGCCCCACAAACAATAACCTCGCAGTGAGGTTATATTTGATGATACATGAGAAGTAGCAGGAGTAATATTGCCCCACAAACAATAACCTCGCAGTGAGGTTATATTTGATGATACATGAGAAGTAGCAGGAGTAATATTGCCCCACAAACAATAACCTAGCAGTGAGGTTATATTTGATGATACATGAGAAGTAGCAGGAGTAATATTGCCCCACAAACAATAACCTCGCAGTGAGGTTATATTTGATGATACATGAGAAGTAGCAGGAGTAATATTGCCCCACAAACAATAACCTAGCAGTGAGGTTATATTTGATGATACATGAGAAGTAGCAGGAGTAATATTGCCCCACAAACAATAACCTCGCAGTGAGGTTATATTTGATGATACATGAGAAGTAGCAGGAGTAATATTGCCCCACAAACAATAACCTCGCAGTGAGGTTATATTTGATGATACATGAGAAGTAGCAGGAGTAATATTGCCCCACAAACAATAACCTCGCAGTGAGGTTATATTTGATGATACATGAGAAGTAGCATGAGGAATATTGCCCCACAAACAATAACCTCGCAGTGAGGTTATATTTGATGATACATGAGAAGTAGCAGGAGTAATATTGCCCCACAAACAATAACCTCGCAGTGAGGTTATATTTGATGATACATGAGAAGTAGCAGGAGTAATATTGCCCCACAAACAATAACCTAGCAGTGAGGTTATATTTGATGATACATGAGAAGTAGCAGGAGTAATATTGCCCCACAAACAATAACCTAGCAGTGAGGTTATATTTGATGATACATGAGAAGTAGCAGGAGTAATATTGCCCCACAAACAATAACCTCGCAGTGAGGTTATATTTGATGATACATGAGAAGTAGCAGGAGTAATATTGCCCCACAAACAATAACCTCGCAGTGAGGTTATATTTGATGATACATGAGAAGTAGCAGGAGTAATATTGCCCCACAAACAATAACCTCGCAGTGAGGTTATATTTGATGATACATGAGAAGTAGCAGGAGTAATATTGCCCCACAAACAATAACCTCGCAGTGAGGTTATATTTGATGATACATGAGAAGTAGCAGGCGTAATATTGCCCCACAAACAATAACCTCGCAGTGAGGTTATATTTGATGATACATGAGAAGTAGCAGGAGTAATATTGCCCCACAAACAATAACCTCGCAGTGAGGTTATATTTGATGATACATGAGAAGTAGCAGGAGTAATATTGCCCCACAAACAATAACCTAGCAGTGAGGTTATATTTGATGATACATGAGAAGTAGCAGGAGTAATATTGCCCCACAAACAATAACCTAGCAGTGAGGTTATATTTGATGATACATGAGAAGTAGCAGGCGTAATATTGCCCCACAAACAATAATGTACAATAATCATTTTTTTCACGAGATGAGTAATGCGATTATACATCGTGTATATACATGCGTGCGTATGATTTCAGTCTTGGTTATAACTCCTGTTACACAGACACCATACAATCTTGCTTACCCCTTTGCTGATATTAGCTTTGACAAGCTGAATCACATTTTTTTGTTCGCTGACAAGTAGCTTTATACTTGTCTTAAAGATCCAATGTGCAATAAATAAAGATACAATTGTGGTGAACCGATGTGGTAAAATCCTCTTTTTTTTTTGAGTACACTGCAAATCTGGATTGATTCTCTTGGTATCTTTAATGTGGCTACACCGACATGGTGTTAGTTATTCCCGTTGCTTTATTGTTGGTAAAAATGAACACCATGTCGGTGTTGTCACATATATAGATACCAAGACAATCAGTTACTTTTTACTGTGTATAGTGATGTCACTGAGAAGAGCCGTATTGCACTCGACGTTTCAACCAGAACGCCCTGATCATCTTCAGCATGTTGTGCATTTAATTTTCAATCATATGATTTTCATTATTTACTCATAACGGACACGGTATAATGGTGAACCCTTATTTGGAGTCATATACACACATGTACTCGGAAGTTGATAAACTTCATAAGTGTCATTTGAACTCTTTATTTTTGCTGGTTTATTTTTCACACTTGTCATCTCGATATTATTGTCTGTAGTGAGTCTTGGTTCGTATGAAGGCCAGGTCTTGAGGTAAGACATTCCCTAGTAGACAAGCGTAGAGAAATCATCTATAATTACGAAGTTAATCATTTTAAACTCTCCAAATGTAAAAGAGTGAAAATTTCACTCGCTTACCAGAGTGGTGTCAGTTTGGCTCTTTTGAGAGTGAAACTCACTCTTCATCACCCTTTTTTGAATGAAAGTGGAGTGAATTTTACTCTGAATTTAGTGAAGATACATGTTTTTCAATCTAAAAAGAGTTGTCCGCCATATGGCTCCTTGCAAGAGTGGTATGGCGGACAAAAAGGGTGGTTTTTCACTCTTTTACATTTAGAGAGAAGGTGCTATTATGTCGCTCTTCTCCGGGTGTAGTTATCTCACCTCTGACCCCATTGTGCTTCGGCATTTGAAAGGAAGTTGCTCATTGGGGTTGTCGAGCTTAATTACAAAGAAACCGGTTCTATTCCTGAAAAAAAACTTACTGTACACCGGCCATTTTGTCAGCTGGTATTTAGATCATTAGAGCCAATATTTTGACGGTCTGCATGGCTTATAGAGACAGTACGAACATTATTAATTTTAGTTGCTCCCTTCACCTTTAAATAATAGATGCCCTGCCGCGATTAAACTTTACAGACAGTGTTGTATTCAACAATAACCATGAAATTATTTCAATATTTGCCAAATTATTTGTAACATCAATATAGTTTATGTTTCTGAAAACGTTGGAAAAAATAGTCTACTTATTGTAGACTTCTACAGCAGCGTATTACAATTTGGTCATTATATCTTTGCTTTATTCGGGATTTACGTATTGTATGCTATGAAGACTGCGTTCAACTCATGTCGCTCTATTTTTTTGAGATACCATGAAGAATGGTACACCAGTTGGCCTGATGTTGGAAGAGTGTATTCATTCCAATTTTCCATATTATTCAAACATTCATATCATGAAGTGATGGTACATGGAGAGTGTTCCTGTGTGGTCATTTCATTCCAATTATCTTGTTTTTCTACAATTATGCTATAAATAATGTAACATCGGTGCTTTTTTACCTCATAAAACGTTCAATGAAGAAGTAACATACCACTACGTACACATATATTATATCGTTGACTTTCCAGAGACACAAGAAGAGTATAACAACGAATTACCCCTGCGAAAGTGTAGTCACGAGGAGGAAACAAATTAAATTTGCCGCCAGGCGCTTTTTTTTTGACAGTTTTCCTAGAAGCTGAGTGCACAAGCAAATAATTTGGGTTATTTTACAGATAGTTTTAGGTGCACTTGTTTATTTATTTTTTTTTACAATTTTATATGAGAATGTTTAGTTAATTATATGATCAGCCCTCTCATTGCTCAGTGCAGTATTTCCAATACAGACTAAATATTTAGTTTGGTGAATTTTTAAATTGGGTCGGCACCATTGTATATCGCTTAACCCTTAATCATTCATAAAACAAAAATACATCAGCATTTGAATACGTCTGCCAAAGTCTTTATCGAAGTATGTATTGGCCTAAATTGTATAAAAATAAGCATATTTTTTATTTTGTTTTATCGAGACTTGTTTTCAGTAAATTTGTCAAAGTAGTTTTCTTGAATTATTAAGAGGAATCATCAAATAAATTTCACGGTATCTGATACATTATAATTATTCAAATCATCTGTCATTGACTATAAGCTTACAAATTAAAATAATGATTTTGAAGGTATTGTTCAAAAGAGCCAAACAAGTGTGGAAGTTAAAGTGTGGAAATGTAAGTTAGCAAATTATTACATGAAACCTGAGCAAATTCAGCAAACGCTCATGACAATATTAATAATAATTTGAGTGTTATTATTTCGGGAGAACACAGCTTGCAAAAGAAAGACTTTGTTCTCCCTTGTGCTCCTCGAGTCGCCCCGTAGCATCTCACAGACTTTGCAGCAAGTCTACCCACTGCACCCGCCTTACCTGTCCATTGCTTTTGAAATTGTACTATTGGGAAAAAAATGTTTCAGCCATCACAGTGATAAAAACCTTCACCTACATTTTCCATTGCTTACGAAGTTCCCTGGCCAAGTCCCGGTACTTCAGGTACTTCTTGTCTTTCTTATTTTCTTCGCCTTTGCATCATCAGACACACGGCCAAGTCACGTTGTTATTGTAAGATGCTGGTGGAGCTGTAGCTGCTGTTTGTTTATATTGCTGGTTGGTCGGTTGGTTGGTTGGTTGTGTTTTTGATTTTTGTATTGGTTGGTTGTCAGTTGTTGTTGGCTGTTGCTTGTCGGTTGTATTTCGGTTGTTTTTGATGGTGTAGGATTGTTCTTGTTATTTTGTTGTTGTCAGGGGCATATCTAGGGTATGGAGGGTATGACACGTGACCTGGGCGCCACTGAACAGTTTGAAGTAAAACGAAAAAGAAAGAAAAAAATAGAAGCAAAAAAAAAAAAAAAAAAACAGAAAAAAAAGCGATTCAAGTGATTGTTTCCTTCTGATTTTAACGAAGTTTGAGTCAATTTTGAGATCCACTACCGCGTAACTGATCCTGCATTGACCTCACAATGGTTTCCAGTCACGCTGATACGCTTTGCATGGCATGATACCAGTTCCATACATGTCGCGTCGCGTACCCTATTACATAGCGTTAAAATACATGTACAGTGGGAAAACGAACAGACTTGAAGACAATGCTATACCGTAAAAGTTCCCATGGCGGTAAAGGCTTTTATCGTTTAACTCAAGTAGAGGGAAGCTGTGCTTTGCGCGGCACCCGCTAAGTGGGCGCGATGTTTGCGTATGGAACGTTGCAGTCATAATAATGTGGGGTTGAGGTTGTGATTTGCGGTGGCTCATTATTTTATAAAAATGGGTTTGTTAACGGTAGTTTAAAACGGTACGCAATGTTGTTACGTGTTAGTGAAATTTTGAGCCCGTTAGTCCATGAGCCAGCTGCAGAAATTTCGCATATTGGTACCGAAGGACTAATTGTCACATTTTGTCACTACCCACCGTAGGGGAACTAAGTCAAGGGAGATGACCGGCTCACCTGCACCCATCCCCCCCCCCCCCAGTGGCGTAGCCAGGGGGAGGGGTGGTTGGTTGGTTGGTGGCTGTGGCCCCGCCCAAATTTCCAGTGTCCCAAAGTGCCCCCCCTAAAAAAGATGTATATACATATAAGAAACAAAGAAACATTGCTCTACTGAGTTTGTAGAACTGAGAAGAGACTGGGGAAAAACTGCCTTTGCACTACATAGACCGATTAGCATCAGTGAAAGCAAGGAAATTGAATTTCTGATGTTCCATAATGCCATTTTGTTAGATTATACGAACCTGACATATATTTTTGAGCTGATGTTATGGTCAAGTTGTCTAAAAGATGATGTGTCGGATGTTTGGACAGGGGCATAATTTGATTGCTGGCCATAGGGTGCTATTTTCCGTAGATACGCCGCTTGGTGTTGATATCTATGAAACTAAACCGAGGTAATGATAAAGTCCTCTTCCCACAGCACCTTCATTTTCTAACGATGACTAGAGCAGGCTAGTCGAAACGTTGAGACCAATTAATAAACTCATCGCGGCAGTGAAGTTATCCGAGAAGTCCCTCTCGATCCACTACGCAAAATCAGGCCGACTTCCTACCTCCCCAGGTAGGGTGAGCAGAACAGTTCTTTTCAGAACTGAGTTGTCCCCCCCCCCCACCCGAATTCCGAAATCTACCCAGTGGTACTATAGTAGAGTAATAGCAGGACAAGTTTTCACAAGATCAATCTACTGTATAGTTATAGCTTAGTAGGTATAATCGCATGGTGTTACCGCAAACTACTATACGTTGGTATCTCACCATGCAATGCCTCAAACCTATACCTTCATTTTCGCAACCATATATAGGAACAGGGAAAATTATGGATGGAAGAATCTAGCGAAAACGTCTTCATGTTTTTATCGGACGAATCATATTTGCCTCAGAACTGCCACCAATCAAATATAGGGTCGATGTTTGTATAAAAAAAGACACCCTTAAATGAATCAACGTTCACAATAATGATTTTTGTAGCCTATAACGAACAAGTCTTAACAGACATTTCCAATTGTGGAGTTAATAAGAGGTTAAATTAACGGACAGGAAATAATATCCATCAAAACGGTTTAGTCAATGAGCCGTCTAATTCCCCCCAAAAGCGAGTCTCTTCAACGTGTGGTCTGAGAGAACGCTCACCAAACAAATTAAAAAGACAACTAAAGCAGCTAAAATCAAAAATGAAGTCACTGTCACACGTTGGTCAGTTAAATGACAAGCGTTTATCTCTGTGTAATAGGGCATTTTTTAATATCCTCCCAATACATCACAGTTGATTTGTTAATTATAACAATGAAATAATTGTGTCGTTCTTAATCGACAGCGTCCTGCAAGATTGCCCGAGCTGACCGCTGTTCCATGTGCTCATTTTATGTAACCAAACAAAATAAATAAAACAATAGCCAAAACATATAATTTGCTTCCTTCAATGAGATCGATAAAAGATATATGCTTTGGCAACGATATCAATGTGCTCATTTGACGTTATGATAAAGCCTTTATGACCATTACGTGTTAATTTTCACCATATAAGAAAAGTCACCATAGAAATAAGCTGTTACCGAGAGGCAATTATTGTTGTTTTCTTTTGACTTATTACTTCCAAACCAGAATTAGCATGTTATTTAATGACAATATCAACTAAAATGACGGAAGTAATACACAAATAATAAACCTACACTGCGAAAACTGGGGTGTTAAATTGATTCTCTCGGTATCTTTACTTATGTGACAACACCGAGATGGTGTTGATTTTACCAATGATAAAGCAATGGGGATAACTAACACCATGTCGGTGTTGTCACGTATAGATACCGAGCGAATCAATTTAACAACCCAGTTTTTGCGCATTTTGGTAACCACAAATTTATGTTAATTTACTGCAAGTGTCTTGCAAACTACTCTAACTTTTTTGTAGTGCTTCAGTCGATGCAGAGACTAGAGAGGAAAAATAAACGCAGTTTGTGAAAACGGGCTCAATTTGATTGATTGACGTATGCCTTTTAGTGTAATCATTTCCCCCTTGAAGGTAACATCAATATTATATAGTAATAATACGAAATAATAGTTGTGTATTAATACATAGACCTTGTTCAAAATTGCTTTTTTACTTTTTTTCACCGTACATTTTAATTAAATTTGTCTTTTATCCTATATTAATTAATGGGGAAACCATGAAATACTTTCAACTGAAGGATTAAGAAGCTTATTAAAAAATAAATGTTCGTATTCTCAGTCGCATTAGTTCTGAGAATGCAAACACAGTATAGGTTTTAAAGTTGTTATTCTTTCATTATAAAGAAGGGGTTGCTGGCTCGTTACCCCTTTTCTGTTTTAACCCTGCAATGCACCACTTTGTTAATAAGCAGCGTACACACCGTCGCACAGTAGGCAACTGCGCTTGTATAATTGCGTGTAAAACTGTCTTTGTCTGCTCACAAACTCTTCAAACATGGTATCAATAGACTCAGAAAGGTTCAATGAATCCACAGAAACCCCCAAAAAGGCCAAAAAAATAAAAAAAATAATGTTTCCACTGCATACCATTCTACCGAGTAGTATGCCGTAAAAAACACTATGTTACGTGGTCGTACAGTTAGCGACTGTAGCGGTAAAATTAACGGGGAATGTAGGTCCAAAACTCAACCCCAGCTAATTTTGCTGGTTATAGCATTATCCGGCTATGTTCCATTGAGGAACTTGTGAAATTTCAAGTTTTTTGACTGTACCGTTAATGAGAAACCGCAATTAGTACACATTTGAGCAGTAAGCTGCTACGCCACGGGAGCGTGCAAGGTTAATAAATATTTTCATATGTAAAATTAGTTGTTGAAATCGCGGCGATGGTTTTACTACAACTTTGACTGCATCGGAGAGAGACTTTTAGGTAGGCTGACAAAATAGTTATTATGGAATACGATTTATTTATGCATCATTGCCAAATGCAAATGGTTGCAGTCGCTCTACCGTGTTCGGTTATTTCTATTATTTAACCCTTACCAATAATTTGCTTACATATTATTAGCAGTATCCTACGTGGAAATTGAGTATTATTTAGAGCTTCCTCATGAAAGGTTAACATTATTAATAATAGGAAATTAAAACTCAAGAATACGTGATTCTACACACGTAAGCTGAAGTAAGCGAATCGTATTATGTATTCTGTATTCTTTGGTAATTAACTTTTCTTTAAGTTGCCGCGAAAAGATTTTGAAAAGACCGATCCATTAAGCCCTGCCCCCTTACGTGTTGACCAATCACAGCCTTGACTACGCCAACAAAAGTCCGACAAGAGTCAGACACGATTAAAATCCTATTAGAAATTGTAAACATGCGTGCGCGTACTTATTGCTCACGCGTTCATGTCGTGAATGCATAGATATAGTATACACATATGGACTGGCAATGAGGACAATAGTGCACGTCTATGCACCCCGAGGGCCTGTGAGTGACCAGGAGAGGGTCCTATTTCCCGAGGCCGAAGGCCGAGGGAAATAGGACCGTCTTCTGGTCACTCACAGGCCCAAGGGGTGCATAGACGTGCACTATTGCCCGAATAATGCCAGTCCATATGTGTTTTATAACACACCTCAGTCTAAAATGTCATGTGAAAATTTTTTTTCAGGACGCACAGTTTTACAACGGTAAACTGTTATGAGCATTGTAAACCTTTTGAGGGCGCTGTTTACCAGTCAATAGTTTTTGGGTTTTTGAAACTATTTCCCGCTTTGCAAACTATTTCCCCCAAATGAAGCGCGTGCGGTGCGTTGACGCGCGTCAAGTTCACGGTGGTGCAGATTTCATGCAATAGGCTATATTAGTTTACCCCACGTGACCGTGTTTCAGCCAATCAGGATAAAGAACCAGGGAGAGGTGTGTTATAAGATAAGTTATAACACACCTCTCCCTGGTTCTTTATCCTGATTAGCTGAAACACGGTCGCGTGGGGTGAACTAATATACACATATGGACTGGCAATGAGGACAATAGTGCACGTCTATGCACCCCGAGGGCCTGTGAGTGACCAGGAGAGGGTCCTATTTCCCGAGGCCGAAGGCCGAGGGAAATAGGACCGTCTTCTGGTCACTCACAGGCCCAAGGGGTGCATAGACGTGCACTATTGCCCGAATAATGCCGGTCCATATGTGTTTTATAACACACCTCAGTCTAAATTAATGTCATGTGAAAAAAATATCTTCAGGACGCACAGTTTTACAACTGTAAACTGTTATGAGCATTGTAAACCTTTTGAGGGCGCTGTTTACCAGTCAATAGTTTTTGGGTTTTTGAAACTATTTCCCGCTTTGCAAACCATTTCCCCCAAATGAAGCGCGTGCGGTGCGTTGACGCGCGTCAAGTTCACGGTGTTGCAGATTTCATGCAATAGGCTATATTAGTTCACCCCACGTGACCGTGTTTCAGCCAATCAGGATAAAGAACCAGGGAGAGGTGTGTTATAATATAGCCTAGTGCATGAAATCTACACCACACGCACCGCACGCGCTTCATTTGGGGGAAATAGTTCGCAAAGCGGGAAATAGTTTCAAAAACCCCAAAACTATTGACTGGTAAAGAGCGCCCTCAAGAGAACGAAAATGGCGGCGTCTGCGGATCGAGAAGAATCTCCGGCCAAAAACCGCGATTTACTCTTCTAGTTCTAACCGACTTTTTGGATCGAGGTGTGTTATGAAACACATATGGACTGGCAATGAGGGAAAAAGTGCACGTCTATGCAACCGGAGGGCCCGGGAAATAGGACCCTCTCCTGGTCACTCACAGGCCCTCGGGTTGCATAGACGTGCACTATTTCCCTCATTGTCAGTCCATATGTGTATACTATTGTCACCGTGTGCGATAAATGCAAAAAGTCAATTTCGTAAAATATTCAGGGTTTGTAACGTGTTTTCTCGCATAGATTTCCCGAGAGTACACCATAAACCTTACAATGTGTAATTATTTAGGTTTGTGGTCGATGAATATGGGCACAGCGTAGAGAAAACTGATAGGCCTATCTGGAGGGAGCGATTCACCCGCGTTCGTTGTCTTTCAGTTACCCGAAAAGGGGACGGTGTTTTTGTGTGTACAGAAACATTCATTTCATTTCATTCTCAGAGAACAAGACCTTTTACGGTCGCGTTTGCCTTTCTTTATAAAACTTCGAGTGGGACGCCCGGGACTGATGTCAACATCGTGTACACTCACAAGGAGCGATGTTTCCAAAATGACAATTGACTCAGCGGAAAAAAAGAAACTATATGGAAAACGCTAGGGGACACAGCACGGCAGTGCTTGACTTGGCCTGGCTTGGCTTAACCACGAGGGAACTGAGCACAGCGGCAAATTAGATGAAATGCATTTTACAAATCAAGTCCAATACAATGCCTTTGTAACTTCTGAATGAAGATTGATAAATGCGTATGAACATTAACCCCCCTGTGGTTTCTTCGATCTTGAAATCAATACCATTCATATTTTTGTATAAAACCACAACTTAGGGTATAGTTGCTGCTTTTGATTTTCTTTTTAATAATAGGTCCCCTACTATTTTGTACTTATGTCAAAGCATAAAGCTGTCATCAAGACTTTGATTATTATTATTATTATTAATTATTATTATTATTATTATTAAATGTTAGTTTGAATTCCCACTCTGACATTTGTCCAGTGTTTGTGACTTGGGCGAGGTATGCGTCCAAGGGTGGGGTGGGGTGGGGGAGGATAACAAGTAGGGATTACATGACAGCAAGATCAAATGTATGTTAAAGCCCCAGCTCAACATTGGTAAACTGACTGTAAATGCTTCAATTCTTTGCACAAATCACGATTTGGGTAATAACACTAACTTGTGAAAATGTCAGCTCATTTCGTTGTTTCATTTGCGAAAAAAATGGTAACAATGTGTTCAGCATTTTTTGTATGCATTCCTACAGGCAGAGTTTTTGTCTCACTGAGACGAAAACTGGTTTTTGATCTTATTTCATGTATTATTTACAAACGATGACACTTCAGGCAGAAATATTTCAAGGAAAGTTTTCTACCGTCATTATCTTTATACCATGTAAGGTTTATGTAAATCTGCGAACATTTATGTTTTTCTTCTTACCAATGTTGAGCTGGGGCTTTATATTAAACACAAACGAAGTTTCCTCTTTGGTAATGCGTCTACCTAAAAAAAGAAAAATGGAAAACACAATCTAGGTACCTAGCATCGTCACTGAGTGTGTGTAAAAAAAAAAAAAATCGAATCTAGATAACATAATTGGAGAACGAAGTTAAGGCTTGCAGCTGATCCGCATTATAGACTCCACAGTAAACCCAAAGAATTAGACACTGAAAAAAAAACCACCTTGGAATAATATAGTTTCCCTGATTCAATTTATTCAATAATCTACACCTGCACGATTCAAGCATGTTGGTTATATTTATTTTTCCTTGGAAGGATAAAACTATCAACAACACTCCGTGCACACATCAAAGCCGTTTAAAAAGTTGTTATTCAGCCGTGACTAGCTCCGCGTTGAGTTCTTCGTAGTTGCTCCCACACTCCTATAGTGACCACTTGAAGGAAGACCCCGCCCCTAAAGTTACCCCATAAATAAAAACTTTGAAATCCCTCAGAAAAAAAATGTTCCCATCAACATCACGCATAAAGGGTTTGACCATAGGATTGCACGGAGGGCATCTGTCTAAAATTACTGGCAAAGAAGTTCTAATTTTATAATATTGATATAAACATAACTCTTTCATGAGTAATTATAAACTTGTCCTTTATGCTAGCCACATTATCCATGAAACAGCTTGCCCTATTGTTTGAATCAGTAACCTCCTTTTTGGTACTGTCCGGCATTGTTTAACTCTGATTGGTCATTGGCCATCCCCAGTCTGTAATGCGTTTACTTTGATTGACTATCGTTTTCCCGCTTCTTTCTGGATCCCTTCCCATAATTCCACACTTTCTTGTTTCTGTTAATGGATCTGTTTTGAAGTATGTGCTTGGGTATGCCTCTAACGAAGGTCCGGCTTGGATTTAATGCTCAGGCCATCACCCCTATGTATTTATTTATGTTTTTAAATAATGGCCTCGATAAGGCCAAACGAACCACAGCCTAGGCAAATCAAGGGAAGATTAGCTAACGTGTTAAAGTAGGCCTAATTGAAACCGTTTACCTTTGACCTAAAAAAAAAAAAAAACTCAATAATGGTCTTCTGTTTTTTGAGACTTTACCTGGCCCCGCCCTGCTCTCATTAACTGTCGAAGATCTGTGTTTAGAAATTTCCAACGATGTACTTGCACATTTACCGACCGATCGGCCCCAATTTTATATAGGGCCAATTGACGAGCCATTCTGTGGTTATACGGTGTCCGTAAAGCCTGACATTCCATGGGCCAATAAGTGCAATTCTGCACCAGCTTGGATCCAGTTGCTTTGCGCTTATCATGTGGAAATTATGTGAATGTTCTTTTGAATATAGTATTAGCAAATTGTCTCCTCTCGGGACCATGGTGGCGTGAACATTGTAATTTCTTACGAAGTAAATCAAGGTTATCACTGATCGATTCATTGTAATTATGTATCATTCTTATTTTCGTTTCACAAGTGGACGCAAAACAGCAAACAAGAAGATTGTTTCAATTTCTCCATAAGAGGCAAGAGTTTTCAAGTGAAGGACCGTTTGCATCTTTTTTAATGGCTCATTAAAAAAAAAGTAAGGAAAACCAAACAAACAAACAAACAGTCGATTGTCGCCGGCATTTTTACAATCGATTGTCACCAGCATTTTTACAATGTGTAAATTGTAGTTTTTTGTTTTTTTTTGCTTTTATGTCAGTAAACGAACTACGTCTTACTAAGTTCGCACGTCATTGAACATTATTCAAACTGGCATGGCCAGAAAGCAGACATTCAATGCACATTTAAGTCCTGTAACATAATGCAATCTGCATGGGGGAAGGTTACACACTACCAACGACTCTAATTTCAAATTGAATTTGCATTATAATTTTGCAAGTACCATCAATCAATCGCATTCAACAGAAAGACTATACGTTTTTAAGCAGTTTTCTTGTGTGAAACACTGGGAAGGAAGTGGTTGGAGTTCACGCGCTTGGGACTCTAAATCCTTTGTGAAAGCTTATATTTCTGTTCATGAAAATATCATAAATACTAGCACTACAACTGCACATTATTTCTCCCCAAGACATATTTTTGTGTTTATTAATTTATATTACTAGGTCGCATGAAAACTGCACTCCAGTATTCATTAAAATGTACAGCGTTACATCACGACAACCGATGTTTTGACAGTCACAGTTGATTCCGCTTTCAAACCGGCTAATGGTTCCGTTGCTATGGACTATACTGGCTTAATTGCCTAGTTGCTCCGGTTAGTTTTCCTTGTCCACTAAAGATAACACGAGAGGCGTGTTCCTGCCTTACCTTGACCCAGGTCTTCATAGAAATCATCTTTCGTAAAGACGGAATCCTTATATGCAAATTTTGTTCCGGCGTGGTTACTAGGACTCGTCGAGAGGGTCTGATCCTCTTTGCTCGTTAACGGTAATAGCATTGAGATAATAGTATAAGGCCTGCATTAAAACAAAATAAATAAAAAAAGGACCGGCTATTTTGATTCGGTAGCGATGAGCACGAAGAATCAACACGATACGAATCTAGAAGGTCCTTGGAAATCTTTGAAACTTGGCTGGATGTTTGGCTATAGATGATTTTGTGCCATATAAAATCACAGCATTTTAGGACCTCGAATGCAAACACCTTTTCTGAGGAAGGCAACCGATTTGCCGACACACTAGTGCACTGCCCAAAGCATTACTTATAATTGAGTCTTCAATGAAGTGCAAGCCAGAATCTTATCAGATGTTTTCTTCTAAAAGAAAAGTTTCTCTTTATCAGAACCCGAGGGAAGGGATTGAAATACAAAAGTTTGAATATACCGTGGTTTGCAA